>CM049577.1:33622305-34072059 GCA_027123335.1 Amphiprion clarkii
TAATCAACGTCATTGACATGCGTCCTTATGTGCAGCCACCGTTGTTGTCATAGATATGAATGAGTAGATAGGACACGCCCCTTTGAGCTGCGGCTACAGCGAGGCTAAGCTAGTGGGGGCAAAGTTTCGGTGCATTCCGTTGATGTAGACGGCGTGAAAACGTAAACAACAAGTATGCCGGCTCACTGTGCTGCACACAGTTACACACTGCGTCGTACGATTGAGACAAGGAGACTCGGAATGACTTTTCAAAGGTAAGAATAGTTTTTGGCTCTTTTTTCATTATGAAATCTTGTTGAGAGCTTCCAGTCTATGAGAGCTAACTAGTTAGCCACTAGCAAAACGCTAAGGCGAGCTAGCAGCTTGACAAGCAAATACCAGACGATTAATAGTAGCTGTAGTATAGTTGTACAAGCAGTAGTAGTAATACTAAAAGTACAAGCAGCAGTAGTAGTATAAACAGCTGTTAGAGTCGTAGAAGTAGTATCAGCATTTGTAATAGTACAACAGAAAAAAATCTAGATTATAAATCAACATGTAACCAAAGCACTCTGTGTATAACGCCATAGTATAGGATGTAGTTCAGAAAATGTCAAAGTATAGTATACTTTACTCAAGAATAACATAGTATGGCCTGTAGTTCATAGTACAGCATGTTGGCAAGAAAAAAAAACCAAAACATCGATTATTTTATGGTTCAAAAATTGCAAAATGATAGGATGTTGCCTAAAATTGTCATGTATGATATGTGGTTCAAAAAATGTCATAGTGCAGTATATTGTCAAAATAGTATGTAATTCAAGAAAACATCAGAGTATAATATGTGATCTAAAAAATGCCATAGAATAATAATTTGATTGCACAAGTAAAAGTATAGTAACTTTTAAAACTGTTCGAATTCTTATATGTTGCTAAAAAAAAACAAAAAAAACTAAAACAAAAAAAGTCACAGTAATATGTCAATTAAAAAGCCTATAGTATAGTGTGTCACCCAACAAACATCATAGTATAGCATGTCGCTCTAAAAACGTCACAGTATAGCCTTTAGTCCACAGCTGTCAGTAGGTGAGGAGCAACACAAAAACAGTCCAAACACTGGTTTCCAGAGGGTTAGACGAGAATTTATTTAAAAGAGGAAGTTTACAACAACACAACATGTGAGGGGGTTAAAAACAAATGGGTGTTAGTAAAATAAAAATAAATCAACAGAACTAAAAGTGAACTTCATGTTGACATTGATGGACATTCCAACCAGGAACAAAGTAAAAGATAATCAATACGAAAAAAAAAACTCTTCCTGTTCACCTCTTAAAACCCCAAAACACACTGCAGTAGCAGCCTAAACTAAAACTACCAATGGGTTTCCTGTTTTCCTTTCTGAACAATTCAAAGGTCCCTCTCTATCTCCCCACACATCCACCAACCACTGGAACACATCTCCAAAGTTCTGCTGGTCCAGCTCAGCTTCCCCTCAGAAGAAGTGACGCCACCTGCCAGATGAAGGAGCCTTTTGAGAGGCAGCTGGCATCGTGATTGGACTGTACTTTGGTCTGTTCCAATCCAGCTTCAGCTCCAGAGACGGCAGGCGGGACGAGTCAACGGAGGCCGGGTGGACGAAGGCATGCAGCTGAGTACAATCCAGAAAACAACAGAGGAGGAGTGCAGCAGCCCAGAGCCAGAACAACCAGAGTAGCATGGTATGTCTCTTAGAAAACATCATAGTATAGCCTTTGGTATGAAAAAACACCATCATATACATCGTATATTGTACAAATAACAAGTCAAAGCAAAGAGACATACATTGTAGAATTGTAGTAATTGTGGGCTGATTGATTTACTGATTATCAGTATTTTATTTTTTACTGATTTACGGTAATAAATACATTTAAAAATGGTGCTACTTTGGCTCTGAACCTTTATCTACCTGTGGTCGCTCTGTCTTCTGGAGTGATTTGATTGGTTATACGTCAGGAATAAAACTCCTTTAACTTAACATCTGTAAACAAAACAAAAACGTATCAACAAAGTTTTCTGTTAGAGTTTGTGTTCTTCTAAGTTTAACTCCAAGATTTTAAATACTTTCATTTACTACAAATGAATATCTACTCCAAATGTCTCACTAATAATCATTATCAGCCTTAAAAACCCACAAAACACCCCTCTATACTGACCACACTTAGTACAGTCCGGTTCCCCCTTCTATAAATCTGCTTGGAACCTTCCACTTCCTGTTTGTCAAAGTGGCCTTCTACCTGGACAGGTTTTGTTGGAGCTCATGCAACAAACATTTTGGGTAACTGCACTTTAATATGGATGGATGACACTGAATTAGAGTCTGTTTTAATGAGACTGAGTTCAGATGTGTAGCTCTGTCATTAAATAGTAAATTATTTCTCAGAATTCACAGAGAAAAGTCTGAAATGTTTGCTAGGTTAGCATCCCACATGTTCTTTGGCTCAGCTAAAGCTAACTCTCGCCAACTTCTGGATCTCTTGAGTTGCTTGTTGTTAAAATATCTTGCTAGAGATGCTGAAGCTCAGAAAGTCTGAGATGTTTGTTCAAAATAAGCTCATTCTCAAGTCTTTTCTGAACTGTCCTCTTTTGTTTGAACTTTCCCTAAACTTAAGAGTTAATGACAGAGCAGCACATCCAGACTCAGTCTCATTTATGGAGAGATTAAACTTCAGTGTCATTCATTGATGTTAAAGTGCAGTTTTTCAAATGTTTGTTGCACATGCTCCCGACCAAACCAGTCCAGGTGGAAGACGATGTGAAGAGAAAGTTCCAGAGGATGAATATCACACATTTACATTGGAAATAAATGTCGTTTAATTAGACATTGTCATGCAAAAGTTGGATTTCCCTTTAATGATGTTCAAATCTTTGTTGAGTGTTTTGTTGATGTTGGTTTCTAAATGTTTTCTGACACTCGGCCCCAAAGATTAAAACCTTTTACGGCTCACAAGCTGCAACAATTCACACATTATCAACTATCTTTCTGACTAAACTAAGATCAAAAGTGAAAAACTGCCTGATTCCTGCATCATGAATCTTTTTGGTTTTTATGACAGTAAACTGAATATATTTGGGTTTGACATTTTATAAACCAAAACAAGAAATGAATTAGTGGAGAAAACAATCAACAGATTAATGGAAAAAGAAAATGTGTTTTCCAACATATATGGCTGAATTACTCCAACATCACAAGATACATACAATTTAAATTCAATTTTATTTATATAACACCAATTACAGGTCAAATTGTCTCAAGATGCTTTATTTTTATATTTTTTGTCATTTAAAATATGACAAAGTAAGAAATTTAAACCTCTTGACTAATCCAATTTATTATTTGGTTTTTAAGAGACTAATGGACAATTAAAATAAGTTTCTCCACTAAAACTAATAAACATGAGGTCAAATAGAAGGAACAGTTTTAAATACTGCAGTCCCACGACGACAAGAATAAAGTTTGTCAACAAAAACTAAATCTGCTGGTGGATTCTGTTAAAGTCCTAATAAATGATAATAAAGTGTGATACTAAAGGTTTGTGGTGCTAAAAATGTCAAAGTAAAGATATCAAGTTGAACATCTGGATGGAGGTTGATAAAAGTTGACATCCCTTCATTTCTCTGGAGCGACTCCATGGATTTTATGGATGGTGGTTAAAGACCTGCTCTTCGAGTCGTCTTCCTTCTAGTCGCTGTAAAAAGTCAGTCCATCCTGGCCGACTTCAACACCTCTTCATGACAACTTGTTCTGCCTCTGACCTCGTGGAAACTCCAGAAACTCGGGAAAACCTGTGGAGACTCGAAGAACTCATGGAGACTCGAAGAACTCGTCGGGCGGGGGAAGGTGTGGTGGGGGAGTCTGGGTGGAGTCAGGGCGGAGAGTAGGCGGGGAGGTGGGTGGTGTCCTCCCGCCCCTCGACTCCCCCCACCTCCCCGCCTACTCTCCGCCCTGACTCCACCCAGACTCCGCCTTGGCTCCGCCCATGTGGTGACGTCATCAACTACGATGTCAAAGGGACGACGAATTTATTTCTTTTTATATGATCTGTAGCTCAGTGAGTTAAGGATTTGCCTATGGAGCTGCAGGTCGCCGGTTCAAGACCAGACACTTCTTAAATTTTCTCAAAATTCTGACAAAGACAAAGAAAGAAAACTGCCGCTGGCCGGTCTTGAACTGGCGACCTTCCAATCTGTAGTCTATCCTCTTATCCTCCTGAGCTACTCGCTCAGATACAAATATTTCTTTTTTTTGCGCATTTATCATCTATTTTTTGTCGTTTTCGAGTTTTTTTTTTTAACTTTCTCTTTTCTCGCCCGTTTTTCTCAGGAGGTGGGACTTCAGCCTGTGCTGGAGGGTGGAACCCTCAGTTCCAAGACTTTCCAAAGCCCCCACACCTCCCGAGTCCTCAGGACCTGAGCTTTCACACAGTCTGAGGGCTGAAATTTTCTAAGTCCCACAGTAGTTCTCTGTTAGTTTGATCCTTCAGACAGTCCAAGGACTGATATCTTCTAAGTTTCTGAGTAGTTCTCTGTTAGTTTGAACCTTCAGATAGTCTGAGGGCTGAAATTTTCTAAGTCCCACAGTAGTTCTCTGTTAGTTTGAACCTTTCGACAGTCTGAGGACTGAAATCTTGAAAGTTCTTGAGTAGTTCTCTGTTAGTTTGAACCTTTCGACAGTCTGAGGACTGAAATCTTAAAAGTTTCTTAGTACTTCTCTGTTAGTTTGAACTTTCTGGTTAACAGAAGCCTTAAAACTTGTGACCATGAGTCTTGATTTCACATTTAGACCATCCATCTGAGTTCTTCTCAGACCTTCACCTGTGGGTTTTTTAGAAATCCTCAACAAAGTTTGATTCTCTTCACTGAACAGTAAAGTTTGTGGAGATCAGAAGGTAACATTAGTTTGATAAATGCCTTCAACTACTAGTAGACTTTATCTGGAAAGCAGTTTTCTGAAATGAGTTCTTAGTAAATCTATCCACAACCAAACCAAGAACATAGAAAGAGGAAATGTTTGAAGAAACAACTTGATGTTTTCATTTCAGACTAGAAAATGCTTTTAGACCTTTATCTGTTTTTGCTCTTTTTCATAGTTTTATTGTCTCTTCTGTTTAATTTGATCTTCTAAAGTCTAACTGGTGTCTTTTCAAATGTTTTGCCTTTAGTTTGATTCTTCTTAAACGTTTAGTTTTGCTCTTTTCTCACCTTTTATTCTTTTCTAATGTCTGATTTGATTTCCAAATGTTTTGTCCTTTTAATATTTAATTGTTTTTTCAAATGTTTTATCGGCTTGTTTGAGATTTTTTTCCTTTCCCAATATTTAATGTTTCGATTAAATCTTTAAGGTTTTTCTTTTTAAATGTTTTGCCACCTTTTAATGTTTAATTTTCTTTTTAAATGCTTCATTGTATTTCCTGTTTAATTCCTATTTGAAGTTTTATTGTCTTTAAGATGTAATTTTCGAATTAAACATTTAATTTTTTAATTAAATGTTTTGTCCTTTTAAAGGTTTAATAATCTAATTTAATAGAATTTAATTGTATTTAATGTTTAACTATATTAAACAGACAAAACATTGAATTAGATAATTCAACAAGATACAATACACGTCACTACGAAATTAAACAAAATTTTTAAAATACAAATATTAAAAAGAACAGATAAATATTTTCGACAATTAAACATTTAAAAAATACAATTAAAAAGAAGAATATTAAACATTTAAAAAAATGCAAAACATTTAATTAGATTATTAAACCTTTAAAAAGACAAAAAATTTAATTAGAAAATTAAATGTTTAATTAGAAAATTACATCTTAAATTTCTTAAATCTTTAATAATAAAACTTTTTAAAAGTTTTATTTTTTTTCCTTTAATTGCTCTTTGTTATGTAGTTTATTTCTTTAATCTTATTTTTCTGTCAAGATTTTAACCCCAACCTTAAAAATGAAACAAACCCTTAAATCACAATGAAAATACTTCTGTTGTCACAATCATGAGTTAGTCAATTATTCAGTTTATCAATTCAACTTTATTTGTTTAGCACCTTTCACACAGATGACAAAACTAAACAAGCAAAGAGAAAAAAAACTGCTAAAACTATGGTTAAAACTCAAAAACATATTTTTTTTAAAAAAAGGGAGTTTATTGAAGTCTTCTTGTGCTCACATGGGAAATCATTTAAAATATAAACTTGATATTCAGTCCAAGGAAACTGCAGAGGGACAGAAGAACCAACAATATCTCCTGTTTGTTTTCTCCTTTAATAAGTCGACTCTTCTTGTGCTTTTAGACCAAAGAACTACAGACTCTTCACAACCTGCTCAAACTCTTGGTACAGGACCTCACCACACGGGTCAAGAATGTTTCTGTCTCATTTCTACTCTGAAGCTCACCTTCTCCTGCTCAAACTGCTGACAAATGTTTCTGCTGCTCTAAAGTCTGCTCTCCAGAACTTCCTAAAAACTCTCAAAGTCTCTTCTCCTGCAGGTTGCTTTGTAGAACTGTTCCAGAAAACCTCACTAAACCACATGGAGGGGCCTCAAGATAGTCGTCCAAATGAAACCGTACAAAAACCAAACTAGCACAACCCAAACACTAAAGTCTCCTGCAGCCTACCAGAGAACCTCTGAGAACAGATAATCAGGACAGGAACTCTTACCTTCTGGACAACCAATGCTGGTTCTCAAACAAGAATACAGAATGTGTCTGACCAAAAACCTCTGAAGACTCACTACAGCCAAGACAAAGACACAACTCAGCTGCAGCAAATCCACTAATCACTGCACACATTAGCACCATGTGCTAACTGTGGCTAAAGAACCACATTTACCAAGACAACTATCCAGTACAAAGCCCTAAAACACACCAAGAAACACATTAAAGATGATTTTATTGCTGGAAGCTGCAAGCCAACGCCTAAAGAACAAACTAAAGCAACGGAGCCGAACCCAGTTCAGTGGTGAACAGAAGCAGAGGAAATGTTTGATGCAGCCACATAAAGCAGGAAGACACTGAGCTGCTCAGGTGTTCCTGATAGCACCAAGCAGCCACCTGGACAGCCAATAGGAACACAGCTTCCTGGAAGTCCAGAGGGCTGGCTTAGTCAGGGAAATTTAGTTTAAAGTTGAAGTAGAAAGTTAATAAACAAAGTTGAAAACCACCTTCTGATCCCTGAAATCTCTGAGTTTTACACAAAGAACACCTGAACATGTCAAACTGGTTCCATAGTAGAACCATCATTGTAAAAACGTCATAGGATGGTGTGTTGCTCTAAAAACATTAGGACCCAGCTGTCAGGGGACAAACATGTAAGAACCATGAGAACAGAGAGAATCCAACCAGTAGGTCACAGTTTATCATCATCTAATCATCTCCTGAAGTCCATATGGTGAGAGACATCAGTATCTGGTTGTTAATTTACCAGAGGATGCTTATAATCATGCTGATGTGGTCTGTACTCTACAGTATTTTAGTGACTCAATAAATGCCTAAGTAGTTGTTTTAAAATGCTTTTTAGTTTTTAATAAACATTTAACAGCCTATATGTAATCAATAAATGGCCTTTGCCCATCTTAAGAAAAATTCACTCAGAACTCTGATATGTTAACAGTACTAAATAAATCAATAAATACATGCATACACACAAAAATAAGTTAATACATTAACTGTGTTAAGATAAGATTTAGATTTTAAAAAAAGTTGTTTATGTTTTAGCAGAATCCAGTATTGCTCACTGGTTGGTCATTACATTTTGTTAGTTTGATTTCACTGTTTAAAATGATGCCACCTCTTTTCAGACAGAACCTGTGATCATAAAACAATACAAAATGTTTAGTTCCATGTTAATAAAGCACTTAAAGCTTTAAGTATGGCTAAATGCTTTTTTCCAAATTAAATATATCACTCCTTAGGTGGTAGCGGCCCCGAGTTCAGTAAAGTTGGAAAGATATTCACAGATTGGGACTTCCAGCATCAATAACTCATTAGATATAGGTTGTCAAAACATAAACGGTGCCTCTTTCCCATTGTTGCAAGGCAGACAATGTGCTACAAGCCCAGTTTTATCAAAAGTAGCTGTCTTTCAAGCTACAGGAATAACATTGGTGTCTATGGAGTGAACAGGGTCCGTCTGCAATTTGCAAAACCGCTGCAACAGTAAAGAGAGACAAATATTCAATAACTTCACTCTGATACATTGTAGTGTCACTAAAATCACTGCAGCCTTCAACTGGCTCCTGTTGACAAAGTGTTTCAACAGAAATGTAAATGCTGTAATTTGATTCTTTTAATGAACCATGTAACTTGAATGGATGCGATGCTGGTGTGACCACAGTGCAGACGTCTGATGTTCACAGTGGTCCAAGGGATGCTCAGGGAGTTTGTGTGTTTGCTCAGACTCAGGAAAAATTAGAGGGAACATTGCTCTCCTGCTGTCTGTCCACCTAAAGATGGCTTTTTTCGTTTTTGAATGATGGAAAGCAAAGGCAGGATTACTTAGGAATATCAGTTGTTTTTAATATATTTCTCGACAAAAGTTTATGGTTTAGTTTTGTATTTTGCGAAAACTATCAATAGTAACATTAATATACAACTTAAATTGAAGGAAAACATCTTTAGCATGCTATGTGTCCTTCAACACAGCACAACATCTTATGAGCTCTCAGTCAACAAATTTTATTTTTCCTAATTTGCCTCCTAGATTTGAGTATATATTAGTCCCTAAAAGAAACTAGTAATACCCAACCGTCTCTGTTGTCATAGTTTCCAGATATAAGATCTCAACATGGCTGATGAAATGCCAGAAGTGCAGACAGCCGATCCAGGATCCCTGTCCTTTGGCAATTTTGACCTCTAATAAGCACCTTTGCTTATCATCCACAAGTTACTCGTCGTATCTTTGACTTCCTCTTGACAGAAATGGTGCATTTCAACTAAATTTGTTGGCTTTCTGAACCAGACTTGTTTCTTCGTCACAGTCCACAGATTCTTCATGGAGTTTAGGTCAGGACTTTGGGAAGGCCAGTCTGAAACCTTAATTGTAGCCCAATTTAGCCAATTCTTTTCCCTTTTTGATGTGTGTGTGGGGTTGTTGTGTTGCTGGAACACCCAGTCGCATCCCAGATCAACCTTGTAGCTGATAATTTTAGGTTTTACTGAAAAATGTGGAGGTAATCCTTGTTCATTACTCTATTTACTTTGTTTAAAGCACAAGTTCCATTGGCTGCAAAACAGCCCCAGATCATGATACTGCCACCACCATGCTTCACGGTAGGTTTGGTGTTCTTGCAAATAAATGGCTCACTTTCTCTCCTCAAAACATATTTCTGTTTATTGTGGCCAAATACTTCAATTTTTGTTTCAGCTGACCACTAAACTTTCTCCCACAAGGTCTTATCTTTGACCATGTGATCATCAGCAAACTTCAGTGAAGCCTTAAGGTCCTGCTACTAAAAAACAGAAGAATACTAAGACGTCTTTATCCACTCTGTCTTTCTTACAGCTGGGGCGAAGAACAGGACAAACACCAACACACAGAAAGAAGAGCAGACTTTCTATCCGGTTGTTCCATGTGTTTTTAACAATGCTACCATTGGTAGATGTGCATCTGCAAATCTTTCCATATCTCCAATGCAGTATCATGTTTGGGCCTTGAGGTATTACAGTCAGAGGAGGGTTTGTTGACCACATCCAGCTGTTTCAGCAAAAGAGTTTTTTCTGAATTTTGCACTGATCCACAGTTAGTGTGTGATTGTCGTTGATCTACACAGTTATCTTTTTGTCATTAGGATCTAGTTCATCTTTTCAGCAGAACACAAGCACATGAACGGCAAACTTGAACTTCTAAGAGCTTTAATGGTAGCATGTAAAAAATTAAAATGATCCCAGGACATTTGTAAATAGTCAGCTGTAAGGGAAGTCAGAGTGCAGCTGTTTTTGCAGGACCGTCGTTCAGTTTCTGCTCACAGACGGAGTGCATGTGTAGGAAAAGTTTCTGTTAAGATCTTACTGGACCTCAGATGCATCTCTGCTGTTTAAAGGCAGCAGAATAAATACTTTCCAGGATTTAGAAAGCAGGATCCAATGTTTCTGTAGAGCTTAATGTTTCACTTAACAGCCAACAAATCTCATGAAAAGACAAAAAACCCCCGCCAAAACCAACAATGGACATATTCAACAGGCATCCAAACCTGATGTGTCTTATTCCTCAGAGCTCAACTGTGTTCAGGAAGAAAATTCCAATAATTCCTGAAAAGTTTTATTTATAAAAAAAATAAATAAATAACTTTAAAAAAACCTGTCAAATTTGGCAAGAAAATTCATGTAAATATTTTCAAAAAATTAGTAAAAATCTTCCAATAAAAAATAGTAAAAAAAAATATCTAAAGTGATTCCATATATATTAGTAAAACTTCTAATATTTTCTTTAAGAACATTCACAAAAAAATCAACCAAAATCCAGCGAAATTCGCTGGATTTTGCTTGATTTTTATGTGAATGTTCTTAAGAAACATTTTCAACATTTCTTTTTTTCATTCAAAAAATGTTCAAAGATTTCCCAAAAATGTTGAAAATGTGGACATCAGAAGTTTCACCGTGAAAATATATTTATTTTTCCACATTTTCAAACTTTAAACCGGGTCAGTTTTTACCGGCAGGACGACACGAGGGTTGAGAACACAGTACTGCGTCGGAGAAGAAGTCAGGCTACCAACTGGCGAAAAAAATTTCTTCATGATCTCTTTGACATCCACAAAAGAGCCTTCAGGCCTCCGTGGCCTCACTTTGAATTGTGAGTTTTATGATCTTGCTTGATCTTCATTCCTCCACCTTTCCCGACCTCTGGCTGGTAACCGTTCGTCCACTCTCCTTTTCTCCACGGCTCTTTAGTCGCTCTGCTTTTTGTTCCCTTTTCTTTCTTAACCCAGTCCTATTTTCAGCCAGTCTTTTCTTTTCCATAGTTAAATATAAATGACCTCGGAGCGGGTGCATTTTCAAACCAAAGATCTTCATCTCCATGATAACCTCTTTCCCGTTTCGTCTCCAGCTTTCTTTTCTGCCTTTGTTCGGAGTTTCAGCTCGGGTGGCAGGCAGGAATGGGTATTAAGATACCACTGCTATCTTTAAACCCGACATTACACAGCGGCTGTGTGTGTGTGTGTGTGTGTGTGTGTGTGTGTGTGTGTGTGTGTGTGTGTGTGTGTGTGTGTGTGTGCAGCAAACCAGACGTTCTGTCCCATGAACTTGGACTGATAGCATCCTTAGCGTGTGTGTGGGCGCCCCCAGCTTTTAGACGTTCAGGGCGAGCAGTTCAAAGACTGACAGTTGTGCAGAACACAACCACACACACATGCATTCAGTCCACTTGGCGAGTGTTCAGTGGATGTGAATGGGCGTCTTTCTTCTGCATCCTGCTAGGTGGTCACTCACCGCACACCGCCGCGCAAACACCATGGTTATATAAGTTTTGAAGTCATCTCCGGAGGATCCAGTGAGCTTTAGTGGAACATTTCTGCTCTAACTCATGCATTTTGCAGTTAATATGTATTTCATGATGCTTGTTCGTCTTGAAAAATGGTTGAAACCTCTTGTCGATGACGGGTGTGTTTTGCGTTATAATTCGCAGCTCTTGCAGAAAAACAGAGCAAGACTGAATAAAGTCTAGTGCACTGCAAAAACTCAAAATCCTACCAAGTCTGTTTGTCTTATTTTTAGTCAAAACGTCTCATCCAACTTGATTTAAGATAAATTCACTTAACAAGAGACATTTCAGCAGATGGAGGGACTTGTTTTAAGACAATGCATCTTAAATATCTTGTTAAGTCAAACAATCTGGAAATGATCTTGTTTTGAGTTGAATTTTACAAGAAAACTCTAAATAAGTTTCATACATCCCAAATTAGGAGGTTACATGAAAGCAAAGATCTATTTTTGAGTGAAAAACTGCTATTTTTTTTTTTTTTTTTTAGCATATCTGGCTTATTTTAAGACACCTAAGCTTGGCAATCCTGGTAAAATAGAGCTTAAAATAAGTTTTCCCAGCTAATTTTAAGATCTCAATATTCTAAATATCATATCTTATTTCAAGAAATCTTGCCAATCCATTTTTCACTTGTTCTATTGGCAGATTTTTTCACTCATTTCAAAGTAAAAGTTCCTTGAAATACGTTTTTCTTTCTTGTTTTGAGAGGAGCATTTTTTCCAGTGTAGTTATTTTGCACTGAATATTTCCCTGGAAAGTTTGTGTATGTGACTCTCTGGAGAGTCCACCAGCAGCCATGGGTGCGAAGGGCCCATAAAAGAGTCCATGAAGCAGATATGAACTCCCAGAGTGCTCCCCGGCTTTGAATTTGACTGTTTCGATAGATTTCCTGTGAATAGAACGAAGCAGAGGTGGAAAAAGCCAGACGGGACCGACGTGTTTTGGCTCTTCGTCTTATCAAACTGCAGTCCATCACCCTGTTTGAATCAACATGAGGTCTCCAAGCTCCAGTCTGTGTCCTGAGCGTTACCAGTCGGAGCTTCACCAGCATCTGGCCTGGGGCTCATTTTCCACTCTGGGATCCTTCCAGTGCTTCTGCTGTTTCCAGGAAAACTAAATCAGAGCCCACAAATAATGTTCACAACAGGCCGGACGGGCAAACGGACTCACAGAGGAGGGCGAAGGAGAGGAAAGGGCAGCGAGACAGACTGAAAAAGAACTCCTCACCTTCATCTTTTTGAACATTTTATTATAAATTAACAAAACAGTTTGTAGTTAAGCAGTCAGAATCAACCTTGTCTTGGACTTTTTTGTTTTTACAAGAAGCAAAGCAGTGCAGAGCGTGTGCTGTTAAAGCAAAAAGAGTGCGTTTTAAATGAATTAACTTAACACCTGTATAAAAAGCTCATGATATGAAGCATTTCAGCAAACATACAGTAAAAAAAACATACAGTACAGATGTTTGACCTGCTGCTCTGTTACATAATTAGAATCAATGCATTATTCTGATATTCAAAGTAGAATCAGTCTTTACTCTAAAATTCAACCCAGTCAATTAAACACATGTCTGGTTAAACCTGAAAATATATTTCTGACTTTAACAGTAGCAGACTGACAAGAGGTTTTGGAAAGCTGCTGGTTTTAAAGGAAAAGTCTTTTTCAGGCAATGTTAAAATAAAGTTATTTCACCAGAAACTCTACATTTAGTTGTTGCACTGAAGTAATGTTAGGTAATTTACTTTTTAAATAGTCAAAATTGATGCAGCAGAAGTTGAGATACCGGATCCCCAGATGCAGTTTCATGCCTGAATTAGAGCATGGAAGTCATTTTTATCTTCCTGGTTTATAAGACAGGGCTATAAATTAGAAGTCTTAAAACTGAAGTCGAGACAATAACCTTGAGGAAGAAAGGTTATTGTCTGAATAGTAAAGCTGTTCCACAGACCTCATACAGCTATTTTCCCAAGGTAAAACTTTCTCCTCATGTCTGATAAACCTGACAAAGTAAGCTTCTGCAATAAACAGCTAAAAATCAGATGTTTGTATCTGAGCTTAATTCCACCTTACGTTCATCGCATTACCTCTGCTGCAAGGCCTGAACTCATGGAAGGTCGTTTCTTATTCTTTCTTTAGTGACAGGAAGGTTTTACTGCAGTGGTCATTATTTTTATATAAAATAAACTTGCAGATCTTGTGGAAGAACTGGTTTAACAAGGTCATGTATTTGCTTTTGTGGAACCGTTTCTCTATGGTTAATGTGCACTAATGCATGCTCAGGTCCTCTGTGATCTTCCCACCACAGTCTGAGAACAGGTACACATGGTTTCTAATAATAATAGGAAATGTTCCATTTGTTGAAACTGAGGAAAACGCGTGCACATAAATTTACATTCATTTATGTCGCCCAGGGAGTTTTGTCCTTTTCCAAATACATTTCTGCCTGTTGTCTGATTTCTCTTGGTGTGTCTGGCAGCAGCTGTAGTCACCTGACCGATCCACAGTCATTTACAAACAAAACACTTATTGAATTTCCTCAGTCCTCAGCTTCATTTTGGATATGCTAAAGTTGTAGAACATCCATAACGTCTTCCACTGCTGTGTCCATAAATAAGCTAATAAGCGAAGATGATATCGTACATCATCTGATGTCCGTCGTCCCAGGCGTACAGTTTCTTGTCCAGTGGACAGTAAGCCACCTGAGAGGTGTGTGCGTGCATGTTCGTAAACGCCAGGCTCGGCACCGTGTGTGTTAGCGTGTGCGTGTCGAAGGCGTACGTCACGTTAGCGTAGCGACGCTCCATCGTGTCGACTGCATAAAGCACACCGCAAACCAGGAAGCTGTTGCCATAACGACCACGCCGAAGACCCGTGCGAAAGGTTCGTATCGGCTGGAGGTCTCGTGGATGAAGGTGGATGAGCAGGATCACTTCCTGGTGGAAACCCTCAGTGTCCAGAGCGGGATACAGCAGCCACAGGCCGGACTCATCTACAGCAAACTCCACCTGGAACATAAAACACACTGTGACCCTCAGAATATACAGATTTATACCCTCATTCACATTAAAGTTAGTTTAAACACAAGACACTTGTGCTCCAAACACAGAGGATGCACACTCAATGAAGGACCTAGCATCCCTGACCCATCACTATACACACCAGTGAGCAGTGATTCCTAACACATCTCTGGGGGTCATCAGGTGGAAACCTCCCTTCAACGGTGTTTCTCCTATTTAGTCCCACAACACCTCCAGGAGGCTAGGATGAACTCTGGTGTCCCAGATTCACCCCCCCTAGCGCCAGTTCACACTGCTCCTACACAATCCAAACAGCACTGCCACGTTCAACTGACCCAGGCCCGTTTAGGAGATGCTCCAGGTAGTGAGCAGTGGCGATGCTACCAGTTAGCTAGTGCAAGATGCTGAATACCTAGTGCCAACTGCTAAAAAGTGACAAAGAAACTATACTTATAAACTCTCCAAACCCCTCTAAATGCTAATGCTAGCTGCAAGACTACCACCATGTCCAAAGCAAACTTACCACTGACAAAGAAATTACACAAGCTAGTTCACCAAACTTGCTAGTGCTACATGCTAATGCTGATTGCTAAAATACTTTACTACTTCAGCCAGGCTCACCATAGACAGAGACTATACAAGCAGACTTCATCTAAGATGCAAGTACCAATTGCTAACTGCTAATTGCTAATGCTATCTAACAAGAAAAAACAAAAAAAGACAAAGACACAGCCACTACCTTTTCATTACCTTTAGACATTAAAGTGGCAGCCATCATCGTTTTTAGATAAACAATGGAAAACAATTAAGTTGTATGTAGCAGTGATGAGAGCTTGTAGTGATAAACCAACAGACACAGTGCCTCAGAAGTATTCACCTCCCTTAGAAGTGTCCCCCTTTGTTGCTTTTTAACACTGAATCATGGTCAATACAATGTGATGTTTCTGACAAGACTTTATAAAAAAGACTCTTTCAGGTAGTGAAAACCGATTTCTACAAGGTAATGGAAGTTAAAGGTTTTGGTCTGATGAGATTACAACTGAGTCTTCATCACAAATACGCCACTCCCACTGTAAAGCATGGTGGTGGCAGCATCATGATGTGTGGATGATTCTCGGCAGCAGACACTAGAAGGCTTGTAAAGGCAGAGGGTAAAATGAATGCATCAACGTGTAGGAAAATTCTGGAGGAGAACCTGATGCATAAAAAAAACTGTCCCTTGGGAGATGGTTTGTTTTCCAGCACGAGAATGACCCCGAGCACACAGCCAAAGCTACACAGAAATAATTCAAAGACAACAAGATGAAGGCGAATGTTCTGGAGAGGCTGAGTCAAAGCCCAGACCTCAAGCCTCCATACTTAACCTCCCATGTTACGCTCAGAAACAAAGAAAGAAGCATACATTTCCAAGAATTGGTTTCTACTCCTTACTATTTGCCCTTTTGACCTCCAGTGATTTGTAGTGTTCCTGTTCCACCAACTAACCTTCAACGACCCTTTGAAGTCTGTACGCCCCAAATTTAAACCATCATGCTTCTCATGCAGTCAAAACAAAATAAATACAGACAGTGAGTCTTACTTCAGTCTGCGTCCTGTGAGCTTGTTCCTCCAGTAAAGCATCATGTAGTGTTGTCCAGGCAGCTACGTATCGGTGCCTCAGGTCATATCTGATGACATCCCTGCTGAAGGCACGGTTGTAGTAGAAAGCTCCGTTAAATACGACGTGTCCTGTTCCAGTGAAACTGTAGGGCAGCTTGTACGAATTACTCGCCTGACCTGAGCAGAAAGAACGCAAAGAAAACACACGTGTGACAACAAATAAATGAAAACACCAAGAGAATTAAATATCTAGAAGAAATTTTGAATGTGAGGACTACAAACTGTAAAGGTAAGCCCTCATGATGTCGAAAAAAAAAGGTCACTAAAGTCATCTAATCGGTGGTCAGCTCTGATTTTAATCTGCTGATCTATACTGTGATTGGTGTTTTTTTTTTCTTTGCCACTGATCTTTAAGTCATACAGATGGTTGTTTGTCCTTTTCAGTGGTGTTTGACACTGGAGAACTGCCAAAAGTATTTCAAGGTCAAGTGCTTGGAAAGTGCAAGATAAATCATTCCCGACAGTTTCAAGTCAACTTTAAACAAAACACAGCTGAGGTTAGCAGGACCCAAACAGACTGAGTTGGATCAGGGAACGTGAAACTGAGACTTTGTTTGGGTTGAGAAGATCTGTAAGTGTTTGGGACGTTGGTTTGCATTGGGGTTTGTCCAGTTGATGCTTTGGATTAGACACAGCTTAACTGTTTGGCCTGGTTAGAGGTAGTTTAGGAATTCATCCTCCTCTACTCACACATACCTAATTTGAAGGTGTCCATGTCTCGGAATTCCAGGAGATTGTTGCCGTAGTGACCATTGGTTAGGTAGATGACGTTGCCGTGGCCACGAGCGTCTCTCATCCAGGTTCCGTCACTAAGGCCATAAGAACTCTGCTGCACGGGTTCGGAGATGCTGGCTACTGTGTCTTTACACACCGCTGCAGGAGCACACAGGAGGAGCGACAGTTTGAAAAAGATCTAAAATATGTGCACTCATTTCCAGAATAACTGATGCACTATATTTACACTGATGAGCCAAAAAATTATGACTATGCCTGCCAAGTATGATCTTTGTCCTTAGCTTGCCACTGTAAGAGCTCCAACCCTTTAAAACTTGGACATCTGAAAGACCCCTGTGCAGACGGACAGACACTGCTTCCAACACCCTAAAACCACATTATGGTTTGCCGTTCACCATTCTTTACCCTAGTTATCTGCCCAAAACAACTCTGGCCTTGTCCAAGTTGCTCTGATCTTTACACCTGCCAATTCTCCTGCATCCAACATGCCTTGACTATGAGATTCAACTGTTCATGTATCATCTAATACATCATTTACATGTGGCATTCTACCAAGATAGTTAGTGTTATTCAACTGGCTTGTGAGTAGTCATGAAGTTCCATGAGTCTCTACCAGGCTTTTTGGTGGTCTTCGGCTGGTCAGCGGGGCTCTCCGTCCAGCTGAGTCGAGTCTTGGGTCCCGGTTTAGAGGCTGCAGTGGGAGATGCATCAATGGGTGGATGGATATTGGTATCTGATGGTGAAGCGGTGTGTTGGGTCACAGATATGGTGGGCCGGACAGTAGTTGTGGTAGTTTGTTGAGAAGTAGTTGTCAGTTTAGTAGTTGTTGGTCTTCCCGTTGTTGTTGGGGTTAATTCAGTTGCTGGTTTGATGGTAGTGGGAGCTGGTTTGGTTGTAGTTGTGGTTTGTCGGCTGGTTGTTGGTGGAGCTGTTGATAGATCCTTTTCTGGTCTTGTGGTAACTGTAGGTCGCAGCTGGTCAGAGATCAGCAAGTCCAATGAAGCATCCGATGCTAGCGTAGCTGTAAGACAAGGAAAATATTTCAGTAGAATTTTTATTTTAGCCATAATGTCATGATAACAACTGCTAACATGTCACCTGAAAGCATAATATTAACCATAAGAATGTGTTAAACATACTATTCTTCCCTCTCCCTTTCTCGTCCTTCTTGAAGGCCTCTTCCTCTGCCTTGTAAAAGGTCACACCCTTGATGACGACACTGTTCTTGTCTTTGATTGGCTGCCTTGGCTCTGTCTTCTCTTTGATTGGCTTTTGGGTTTCTGTTTTGTTCCTGGGTGGCTGCTGTTGCTCCAGACCATCTTGTTGCTGGTTTTTCTTCAGCTGAGTTTCATAATTCTTCTGCAAAAGAAAATATAAAGAACATGGACTTCTTATTTGAGACAAAGCAGAGAAGATTTCTTGACTTCTGGTCTGTTAAAAAGATTTATAAAAAGTTAGTACCTGCTTGTGGGCGTATGCAGCTGCTCCGCTTTTAGGTCCTGAACGTTCCAAATCATTCACTTTCTTTTTTTTCTGCTGGGCCTTCTTTTCTCTTTCCTTTTCCTTTGCTCTTTCCTTTGCACGTTCTTTCTCTCTTCTTTCAGTGAAATTTCCGACGAAAGCCTGGAGTGCACAATCAGGTTGACATGAAGGGTGAACATCGCATAGAACCTTAAGTGTAATTTACAAGACTTTACTCAAAAATGGATTTCAAATAAATACATAGACTAGCAACAAAGTGAAGGAAAGACTACACTGAACAGAAGAGACAAGGACTGAATGATTGAAGGACGAAAATGTTCATATGCTCTCATCACAGCTGCACACTATTTGGGTTAATTGTGTTTCCATGCACACCTGGTTTAGATCTATTTATGATGTACCGTTATCATGAAGCACAGAGATATCTGGTCACTTTAACCCCAGTTACTGATTAGAAAGTGTTGTTTTCTCTCTTTTTTGCTGTTTTCTGTGGTGAAAGATTCTGTAACTGTCTACCCTCAATTAAACTGACTGTGTCTTAGCGCTATTAAATGCTAACATAACGTTGCAGATCTGTTACAGAACCATCAGTTCTATTACTGATGAGTGGTGTCCAAACTGGGTAGTTGCTGGGAAAATAACTTGGTTGCTAACCAGCTTGAGGTTTACCGAAGCAGGAAAAAAAGATCTGTATGTAAGTTCTGTCACAATATGGTGGAAAAAGCTATGAGCCACTTCATCAAAGTTCCAAGTCAAGAGGAAGTCGTCCAGATAGTTTGTGTTTGTCATTTGGATGAAGTCGTAGGTGGTTGGCAGCAGTTACAAACTGGGAAAAGATGTAAACATGCAACAGTACTCCAGCTAGCATAATCTGGTTTCTGAAAACCGGGATAAAGGCTCATCCAAGTTTCTGAAATCAGGATATGATGTTTACAGGATACTTAAAAAACCCAATAATCTCCATGACACTCAAGTCCACATAAACACAGTCAATGTTAGAGCTTAAAAAGCCAGGATAAAAACATTGTTTTATCTTTCACATTGAATGGAAGTTTTATTCTTAATCTAAAGTGATAGTGATAGTTAAAGTGTTCACTAATGGGTTAGTCCATCTTAAATCATCAGGGGCTTTCTGCTCGGTTATCTCTGATTTCCTTGAAATTTTATTTATCATGAACTAAGATATTAAAAATGTTATCTGTGAAATTTAACCTTGTTATATCGAGCTCTGACTGAGATCATTTCTTCTTCTTTTTCTAAACTTGTCCATTTTAATTGTTTGTTTTTTTTTTACACATTTAAATTTGAGGCTGTTTGGACGACTTCTCAGAATGTATTTTTTTCATAGTTCAGCTTCCCTATATTCAGATAATAATTGATCTACTTGTCCACAAGTGCAATGTCTAAAATCAATGAGATGATGAGAAAAAACTGTGAAAATTTCAGGCTTTTATTTTTAGTAGTTCCTAAGATGTTGTCGCTCAAACATAGCCTCAAATTTCAATGTGCAAAAATTAAAAAACGTGCTAAACATTGATCTTGCCAAGTCTTTGACCTGTTAGGCTGGATATTTATATTTTGGAATTTCTGTGAATCAGAGCTGGTTGAGCAGAAATAGTTCTAAAATGTTGATATTTGACCCTAACATTGCTGCCAAACATTCAGATTTCCATCAATATTCAGGTGAAATGCTTAAAATGACATCTCGACTCCTACTTCACTGAGACGTCTTTCCTCAGTGTATGTGTGCTGGAGGTTTTAAGGTTTCCACATCATAGTTGTGGACGCTGCATATTGAACCATGACTGGTTTTCAGGCTCGCGGCGATGTCGTAAATCTTTCTGGTTAGGACACGTGTGAAACTCATATTTAGGGCGAGTGCAGAGAAACCTTCCCACATCATTCCACAGCACACAGATGTCAGGTTTTAATACCCAACTGGAAGAAAGCTGTTTAACCGATGAGAGGAGGACCATCTTCAGCCATAAACACTTGGCTTTTATTTGTAAAGAAGTTAAGAATGCACTTGGAATAACTTGCACTTTGATACCATTCAAGGACAAATATGAAAGAAAGTTTGCTTGCAGTGGATTTATCTCGTGTCAACATTATCCTAGTATGTTTATATGCAGTCAGATAAACCAAAGGGAAGCTGTAGGAGTATGATATGTGCAGTAATTTTCCATTTGAGGATGAGTTAAATAGGGATCATCATCCGATAAACAACTCCTGCTGATGCAATTGTGCCAATTAAGGCTTTATTTTATTTGTAAGGCAGCTTTCCGCCAGATAAACTCTGAAAACTTCCAACCTGTGGCCTTCTTTCTTATGGACGGCAGAGTTTGGAGTTATTTTCTGTTCAACTAAGAAAATATTTAGCTTTAAATCAGTCAGCTTAATCTCTATAATTGATGACACTGCAGGGTTTTAGCCACAATATTTATATTAATTAGGTTATTTCACTAAATTCTAATACTGTAGTGTCTAGCTGTACTATCATATTAGTCAGGTTTCACAATTCACAACACTTTAGTGTCTGAGCCTTAATAAGTATCAGAGTCAAGTAAAGCAGTATTTTATTATTGTTTTGTAGGGTTTAATCACTAATATGTAAACACTGGTATAATCTCACCTTAAATAACACTATGGGATGTCAGGTTACTTCATCATGTAAATCATAATAATTTTTGTTTTGCTTTTTACCTTTTTAGCAGCTGTTATATTACATGTGCTATATAATAACACTGTCTTGACTTGTCTTGGTTTCATTATTTCATCCGAGTGTATGTTTAATGTTTGGGTCAATATATAATTGAGGGACTTTGGGATATATCTGCACACATTTTTATTAAAAGTAAAAAAAATAATGTTTTTATGTTCATTATGATCATGTCTTTACAAATTCCATAATTAATTCATTATGGAAACAATCACCTATTCATAAAAAATGATTAGATATCACTAAAATGTCAACTAAATAACCGTCTGAACTTACTAACCACCTTCTAATTAGCTAAACAATAATAAAATGAGCTCATTCAAAAATTGTTTCGATTGTTTTCTTTTTAAGTTGAGATAATCATGACAGATATTTCTTTTTTGGCAATATATCAAATTTTATATGGAAAATAACAAATCTGTGTCTGAGAAATCACTTTCCACTAAGTTCCCCATTACAAAAATACCTCTGAAGGAAGTGTGTTAATTCCAGATCACATGACCTGCTCCACATGATGTCATTTCCTCCTGAAGAAAAGACTGGCCAGACTCCAAGGCTTTCTGACTTATTTCATAAAAAGTAGTGGTGAGTCAAGAGTGGATTTATTGCATGTCAACAGGTTTACAAGAATATCTTTTTAAAATAAATTTCAATTTCAATTTTACTCAATTGTATAAATAATATTTAGAAGAATCTTTGTGTAAAAAGCCATGTGGTGTTTGGTTATAGGTGGTCATATTGATTGAAAACTGAAAACAGCAAAAATGTCAACTATGATACGAAAAGTCCCACAATTATATATTGACCCTTATACTGTTCTATTTAATAACAACTTTATATATAGACTTAAGTTACGCTCAGAGAGAAATTCTATAAATGTGATGCGTTGGCCGGGAATCAAACCCAGGTCAACTGCTTGGAAGGCAGCTATGCTAACCACTATACCACCAACGCTGTACAAAGTGTTAAAACATGCAAAGTCAGAACAGTCCATTAAAAATAAGTAGTAAAAATGACGATAAATTAAATGAATAATGTGCTAGATTAGCGTGCAACTCAAACAAGGGAACTAGGCAGTTTGAAAATTAAAGAACAAGACTGAGGGTTAAAATTAGGAGAGAATGAAAGAATTAGAGAGACGACATCACAGCAAAGAACCAGCAAGCTAAAAGTAAAATAAAACAAGAGAGAACATCTAAAATAAACAGGACATAATTCAGAATAAAACACTAAAACTAAGTAAAGCTAAAAGTAAACCTCACAAAAATGCAGGTGGGTTTTAAGAAGTGATTTAAAAGATATTTATTAGTGAAATTAGTTAACATTTATTTCATTCTAAAGCCCTTTGCAACTTTGTTTTCAAAAGGTGCTATAGGAATACAGTTATGATTATTCTTATGAGTAATCTATGTGTGCTCACCCTCTCCATGTTGTCCACTCGGCTCAGCAGCTTAGTGGTGACAGAGTGCAGCTTCAACAAGTCCATTCCATACAGAGAGCCCTCCAACAGGTCGATGATGGTCGCCAGCTACACAGACAAAATCACAAAGAGGGCAGAAGACAACACTCATTATGGAAAACACCCTCAGCAAAAGTTCAAACTCAGGTCGGCGTGTTTCTACCTTGATGTCGTCTTTGCTGGCGTCCTGCAGCTTCTTGAACCTGTACTCTCCCTCGCAGGGGTTCACAGCTGAAGGTGGAGCCATGCACTCACACTTCTTGCAGTCCGTTCCCTTGGTGATCGTCTCCACGGTGTAAAAATGCTGGGATGGCGAGGACGGGTCGCTGTCATGGATACGGCCGCAGTCGGAGCGTTTGATGGGCCGAACAACGCAGCGACACACACAGTCGGACCCCGAAGACGTCGTTCTGACTTTGTCGTAATCACCCAGCAACTGAAAGAGAAGCACAAAGTATTCTTTCTGTAGATCTGTTTCAGATCCACACTGCTCACATCAAAGGACACTGAGAAACTGTTCATTAATTTGAACGTACAGCCATGAACAACACATTTGTAAAAAGCCAGGTTTATCATGGCAGTCTTGAGTTTTCAGTGGCTCCAATAACTCTTAATTTCCTTTGATGGAAACACTGACACACATGCATCTTTGTCACAAAAAACAATCATGCATTCATCTTGTAGAAGCAACATTTTCTACAGCTCAAGCGCATTCACTCAGGAGAAATCTAAAAATGAGGGCAGCAGCATCCTTATATGTGGAGTTAAGGGGTAAAATCACTGTGCTGAAGTCGGTGTCAGAAAGTCAACAAATGGAGTTGAACTGCACCAATTCTGTCAAGAGGAAGTCAAAGATACAACTAGAGGCTTGTGGACGGAAACCAAAAGTCACTAGACGAGGTTAAAATGGCTAGGGGATCTTTACCCAAATAATGGAATCACTGTATGTATTTTGTCATATTTCCAGAAGACGCATAATACATCTATGAAAAACTCAAAATGCATGATTGTTTCTTGCAACAAAGATGCATGCATTTCAGTTTTTCCGTCACAGAAAATTAAGAATTATAGGAGTCAAGACCACCATAATATAAATGGTCTTTACTAGTGAAACTATTGTTCACAACTGCATATTTGGCTCTCTGTATTGGTTTCTAACATATGCTAAGGAGAAAAGCAGGAAGTGAGAGTGAAAAAGGAGCAGCATTATGTGTGATGATGGGCAGCTGCAGCGCTGAGCAGCGTCTGGAGAAGAGCTGCAGGCGTTTACAAACAGGCACTTACTGGTTTGGAGCACGTACAGTTTGAAGGATATTACATAACCAGCCGCCAGAAGGATGCTAAGTGTTACCATAGTGCACACACACACAAAGACACACTCAGCTCTGGCTTCCATTTACCACGTCATTTAAGCACAACTGACAATCTGGGGGTTTGGGTTGTGTTAAAAGGAAAAATCAAGTATACAAGAAGTTCTGCAAGGAAAACCCCACTGTGTCTAAAATCCTATTTCTTAAGGGAAATGAGAAATTTAAGGGTTTACGGTTACAAAGCAGCATGAGTCCTAAAAGCACAAGTTCCTTTAATTCTCCTGTGGTTTTCTCCTGATGAAGTGGATGGAAAGTCTGGCTGAGTTGACTTTTAAAGGAGGATTTCTGATACACAATGGATCAAAGGAGGTGGAAAGTTAAATAGGTCGAGCTAAGTTAATACTTCCCATAATTACAAGCGTTTTTTTTATGAACTTTCATGGCTCGTACAGAACTTCACTTCAATTCTGATCAACTTTACAGCTGATTTACAGTGAAAAGCTTGCTACAAAACTATTTTAAAGCCGATTATTTCACTGTGTTGAATGCTGCTTGTTGTAATAAATGATGCCGAATGCTTCTACTTAATCTAAAAAACATGTGTAACTTTCCTCCTACTGCTCCTGTGCCTTTGCAGGAAGCACTTCATCAATAACCTTCAAGTTCGCTAATGAAGTCTGGCATTGAATAAACTGCGCTCACCTGGCTGATGATGTTCTCCTGGTTGTCCAGCTCGTCCTCCAGAGGCTCGGCGGTGGGCTGCTGAACCGTGCCCGGCATATGCTGGCTCTCCTCCACCTCCACTTTCCCCGGCTGACTCAGCTCCTCGGCCCCGGCCTGGAGCATCTCATCCCGGGGTGGTTCTGCGCTCCTGTCCGCCTCCAGAGCGTCCAGTCCGCTCACGGCGCAGCACAGAATCAGCAGCGACACTCTGCGCCACATTTCTCCACAACTGTGCGTTGAAAACCGCTCTCAGGTAAATACAGGTAGTGAGAAGAATAAAATAAACTTCAAAAATAGAAAGTAAATGAGTTTCTAAACGCTTAAAAATGAAGCTTATAAACTTTGACTTGTGTCTCTGCAAATTTAAGTATAAAAAAATACAGAAAAACTAATAAATTCTAACCAAAAATATCATATTAATAATAAAAGATGAAATGCAAACTGTCCGGGTGACGTGTCCGTTACCGGCAGGACAAACCGATCCACCGGCTCCGGTCCAAACACGACTGACGGCGCGCGAGCCTCGCAGAGGAAAGAGAGCGAGAGAGAAGAGCGCGTGCAGTTAGAATCCAGGTTGGACACTAATTACTGCACGAGCAGCTTCCAGCCAATCAGAGCAGCCGCTGAGCAATAAACAGAAGCTCTGATTGGTTAAATGATACAGATGTGGTCCGTTTTAAAACCGCCCATCAATATTTAGGCGACACTAAAACAGATGTTTAAACATATAAACTCTTTATTTAAACAACCTTTAAAGGTGCATTTATCTAAATATGATCCGCTTTCTGTCACATATCAAGGACTGAAAAAAGACAAAACAGCACTGTAGAAAATAATTGTTGTTTTTACAGTAAAATTTATGGTTGACTTGTGTTTTTTGTCTTATTTTTGTCATTTTGTGTGTTAGATTTTAGTCTTCATGCGTGCCTGAAGCAGCTGATTTAGACGCCCAGAAAGCAGGACATCTTGTACTTTTTGGCTCTTGTTTTTCAAAGCCAAGCTTCTGTACATCCAGCTTAGGGCCATAAACACTTTTCTACTGGGGCACCTTAAACAGGAACTACAGCCCAGAACTGGTCTCGTCGTTCGCAGGCGGCTGGAGGTGGTTTCTGGAGGTCGGTGTTGCAGGGAGGATATTTATCTTTTCTAGGTCACCGACTGGTTTTTGTCTCCACAGGTTTGGTTTTTAGAAAACTGGTTCTTTTGGCCGCCCTGGACCAAAGCATTGTGCTCCAAGGAAAATATGAGGAGGAAAAATGAACACAAACATCTCACAATACAGTGGAACACAATACACACCACAAATGATCTCTCTGAGGACACAGAGGAGGATGTCAGTCATCTGGTTTGAAATAAATTGGATGCTACCAGACCAAAAGGAGCAAATTAGCAAGTTGGTTTGGTGAAGTCACAGTTTTATGCAACTGACAGAAAATAAACACAACAGTTGTGTCTTTCTTTGCAGCAGAAATATGACTTGTCATAGCAGAAAAGGTGTATCTGATGACTTTAGTTAGAAATTAAGTAAGATTATTAAAAAAAAACAAAAAAAAACAAAACTAAACTACAAAAACATTTACACTGAAATCACACTACGAGGAGTTTATTCAAATATTTTTTGTCATTTTGTGCTTTTTTTGTGGTCGTGTCTTTTTGTGGTTGTTTTGTGTGTCTTTGTGCTCATTTTGTTCCCTTTTTGTTAATTTTCAGACTGTTTTGTGGTAATTTTGGAGGCTTGTGTCTAGCTAACTGCATTCTTTTGTTTTTGTTTCCTGTGTCAACTTTGTTGTTTCGTGTCTCGGTTTGTGTCATTTTGTCTCTCTGTTTTGTCATTTTGTGTCTCGGTTTTGTCATTTTTTGTCTCGTGTTTGACGGTTTGTGTCTCGGTTTTGTCATTTTGTGTCTCGTTTTTGCCGTTTTGTCATTTTGTGTCTCGGTTTTGTCATTTTGTGTCTCGTTCTTGACGTTTTGTGTCTCGGTTTTGTCATTTTGTGTCTCGTTTTTGCCGTTTTGTCATTTTGTGTCTCGTTTTGATGGTTTTTGTCTCGGTTTTGTCATTTTGCGTCTCGTTTTTGCCGTTTTGTGTCTCGTTTTTGTCATTTTGTGTCTCGTTTTTGTCATTTTGCGTCTCGTTTTTGCCGTTTTGTGTCTCGTTTTTGTCATTTTGTGTCTCGTTTTGACGATTTTTGTCTCGGTTTTGTCATTTTGTGTCTCGTTTTTGCCGTTTTGTCATTTTGTGTCTCGTTCTTGACATTTTGTGTCTCGGTTTTGTCATTTTGTGTCTCGTTTTTGCCGTTTTGTCATTTTGTGTCTCGTTTTGACGGTTTTTGTCTCGGTTTTGTCATTTTGCGTCTCGTTTTTGCCGTTTTGTGTCTCGTTTTTGTCATTTTGTGTCTCGTTTTTGTCATTTTGCGTCTCGTTTTTGCCGTTTTGTGTCCTGTCAGGTTGCTGCTGTCTCCTCTCTCTGCCAGCAGATGGCCCTACAGGGGAACCGGTGTAAATGATGCTGGTCTGACAGATTTCACTCATCCTTTAACGTCCCGCCCAGCTCACCACACACTGACTCTGAGAACAGAGGAAATGATCTGAGCAAAACCCCTCTTTGACACATCAGAGCTGCTCCTGCTGCGAATAGGCTTCCTGTTTACTCTGTGTACATATTCAAATCACTTAATTCAGCTTCTGCAGAGTGATTTGAGAGAAAGAGAAGCGCTACAACATGGGAGCATCTTCCTCTGGCCTGTTGGATCAGGCCAAAATCAGCCACGTCAAAGGTAACCTAGAAATAAATCACTTTAGTTGTTATTTATTTTACCTGTTAATAACAAATTTGATGGTTCAGGTGTCTAATATCTGAGTGGAGGGGATAAATAGAGAGGAAGAAAGATGGTGTGAGTAAAATAATAGAAGCTATAGAGGCGTGAGTAGGAGTTCTAGTAGTAATAGTTGTTGCACAAGTTGTAAATGATGTGGAAATTGCAGTGATATTGCAGATATTCATTGTGTGGCAGTTGATAAAAAGATATATTTTTGTTCCTTTAAGTATTGTATTACAACTTCCCTTATATCGCTTCTTCTAATTTTGATCGTTTATTGGGATTTAGATTGTTTTCGTTCATGTTTAAAGGCTCATAGCTGCAGTTCCAAGCATTAAATTTCAGATTCAGTTTTTTTTTTTACAGTTTTTATAGCCCCTAAATATAAATGGTTTCCCATCATTTACACTGAAACGCCACTACTTATTCAAATATGTTTTTGTCATTTTGTGCATTTTTGTAGTCATGTGTCTTTTTGTGGTTTTTGTGTGTCTTTGTGCTCATTTTGTTCCTTTTTTGTTAATTTTCAGACTGTTTTGTGGTAATTTTGGAGGCTTGCTAACTGCATTCTGTGGTTTTTGCTGTTTCGTGTCTCGTTTTTGTCTTTTCGTGTCGGTTTTGTCAATTTGTGTCTCAGTTTTGTTGTTTTCTGTCTCGTTTTTGTCATTTTGTGTCCCGTTTTTGGCGTTTTGTGTCTCATTTTGTAATTTTGTGTCTCGGTCTTGTTATTTCCGGTCTTGTTTCTGCTGTTTTTTGTCTCGTTTTTGTAATTTTGTGTCTCGGTCTTGTCATTTCCGGTCTTGTTTTTGCTGTTTTTTGTCTTGTTTTTGTAATTTTGTGTCTCGGTCTTGTCATTTCTGGTCTTGTTTTTGCTGTTTTGTGTCTCGTTCTTGTCATTTTGTGTCTCGGTTTTGTTGTTTCCTGTCTTATTTTTGTCATTTTATGTGTCGTTTTGTCATTTTGTGTCTCAGTTTTATCGTTTCATGTCTCGTTTTTGTCGAGTTGTGTATATTTGTATAGCACCTAAATATGAATGGTTTCCCAACCCTTACACTGAAACCCCACTATGATGTTTTTTGTCATTTTATGCATTTTGAAGTCATGTTGTGTCTTTTTGTGGTTGTTTTGTGCATCTTGGTGCTCATTTTTTTCCTTTTTTGGTCATTTTCAAACCGTTTTGTGGGCATTTTAGGTCTTTTTGTGGTCATTTTGGAGGCTTGTGTCGAGCTAACTGCATTCTGTTGAGCAGCATTCGTGTATTTTTGCCTTTATTAGACAGTTTACAGCAAACAGGAAATGCAGGGAAGGGTGTGATATACAACGAGGGTGCTGAGAATCTTAGGGCATTATGGGGTATATGGGACTGGCTTTAACCACCAGTGAGATAGAAACACAAGAAAGAGAGTTATAGTTGTAAGTTTAATAAAAAAATGTGTTGGTTTGTAAGGTGATTTTGACTTTAAATGAACACTGTGTGAATCTGTGCGTATTCCTCCATGTGTGCATTCCTATAGGTGTTATCAGCACGGTCACATCCTGCCTCTAATTCCTTCTCCAAACCAGAATGTAATTACAGCCATTTCCAACTATTATATTATTATGGGATATATCCGTCTCTATCTGTGTTTGTGTGTCAGTCTGGAAGATGAAAGTGAGGCCAGAGATCGACCCAAAGAGTGCATGATACCGAGCAGACTGTGTAAACAAACCATCAGCAGCACATTATGAGCGCTCCACGTTCACAGAGTTCAGAGTAAAGTCAGTGTTGCAGGGTTCTGGCTGTTCATTTGACAAATTCACACAAATTAAGTGATTTCACGCCCACAAACTGTGACTCGCGTCAGTTATTTGTTCATGCATGAGTTATCCTCTTCTCACCTCCTGTCCTGCAAACTCATTACTGAACTCAGAGCAGCATTTAGCCATTTTGTGTCTCATTTTGTCCTTTTGTGTCTTGTTTTTGTCATTTTGTCTCTCAATTTTGCCACTTTGCGTCTCGTTTTTGTCATTTTGTGTCTCGGTTTTGTCACTTTGTGTCTCGTTTTTGTCATTTGGTGTCTCGGTTTTGTCATTTCCTGTCTTGTTTTTGTTGTTTTGTGTCTCGGTTTTGTCATTTTGTGTCTCGTTTTGTCATTTTGTGTTGTGGTTTTTAATAAAAAATAACTGGATATCACTCAAATGTCAACTAATAACAACCACTCTAAATAGCTAAACAATAATAAAATGAGCGGATTCAGAAACGGTTTTGTGTTTTTTTTTAATTAAGTTGAGATAATCATGACAGATGTTTGTTTTTTGGCAATATATCAAGTTTTATATGGAAAATAACAAATTGTATTACTTTCCATAGAGGAATATTTACTTCCTTGAATAATAACTTTTAGATTATACATAAGTGGAAAAATTAATATCATAAATTGTTAGAAGCTGCAGATGTTTTGCAGAGGAAAAATTCTGTGTGTGTTTGTGTGCATCCAGGACTCGTCGACAGCACATTCCAGATCTTCAGTGAGTTTTACCGTCAGCAGTATTCTGTCGCCTACTTTGAACATTTACACCAGGAGGTGGAGCCTAAGAAAGAGGGGCGGGGCCTGTTGCTCACACACAGGGTAGGAACTCATCAGCTATCAATCTGTTACCATCAATCATTACTGCTTTACTCTAACTTTAAATCTGTGATAATTCCTAATGATGATGAAGTTTAATCGGCGTTGTTTGTGTGTGTGCAGCCTCAGTATCCTCCAGAAGAAGTGTTGTATCAAGGAAATGTGAAGTTGTCCTGCTGGGACGAGCAGGGAAAGAAATTCAGAGAGCGATTCGTCGTCCTGAGGAAAGGCTACAAAGTGGAGATTCATGACAACTTGGAGGTAAGGCACACAAATACACATTTCCACACACAAGACATGACATTTGTTGTCTTAATGATTGTGGTTGCTGAACATGTTTCTGTTTGTAGACGTTCAATCGTGGAGGTGCAGCAAAGTTGGTCCTCCAGCCAGCAGGGGGCGAAGTGTTCACCTCAGAGGAGGAGTCCAGAGCTCACCTGGACAAAACCTGTGCTGCAATACTCAATGGTATTTAACATTCTCTAGTGCGGACTATAGACGTCTGCTATCCTTTTCTCTTTCCCCTCACCCCAACCAGTCGAAGCAGATGTCTGCCCTCCCTGAACCTGCTTCTGCCAGATGTTTATTCCTCTTAACAGGGAGTTTTTCTTTCCACTGTCACCAAAGAGCTGCTCGTAAAACTGTAAGGTCTTGACCTTACAAAGTGAAGTGCCCTGACATCACTTACAGTGTTGTTAGTTGTCACTATACATGGGGTTCTCGACTTATGTCAGAGTTCTGTTCCTATGGATCGATGTAAGTTGAAACTCCAGCGAAAATGTTAACAAAGCCGTTATGTGCATCACGATATCAATCAGTTCTTCATAAAAGTCATGAATACCAACGACTTTCATGCATGTATGAGTCATTTTACAAGAAGATAACAGAATATGCTGCACTGTTTTTACAACTTGATCTAATAATGTCGATGTTCACCAGTGTTTCGCCCTGTTCCGAGTGTTTTATTAAATCTAATTTCAGTTCCATCGAGATTTCTTTTCTTCAAAGCACTGCCATCAGAAGAGTCTGACTTACACTTGGGAGCCATAATCAAGGGCTAAAAGTTAGCGAATGTAGCACAATCCAAGGTGGCGTACAACCGGAGAATGGAAACAAAGCCGTCTGATAGCGCCGCCTGACGACAGATTCGTCTAGTTCCACGTAACGACGAAAGAAGAAGCAGAAGCAGAAATGTTGTTTTTTTCTCAATGCGTTGCAGTCGCTGCTATTAGATGATTAGATGGACTTCACCTGAACTATTGTGGAGACCACTGAAGAACAAGATTGTACAGTCTGGAGTTGGGGAGTCCTTATTCTTGAGTCTGAACAGGGAGAACTCAGCGAACATGAGGGGAAATATGATGAATTTCAGATTGATATACTTCCCATTTTATAATAATAGGAAGATGAAATTTGCTGAAGTTGTGCTATTAAGACATACTGAAGGTCTGAAGGTTTTTGGGCCAAACGAAACTTACCAAATATTTCAAATCTCCACTATCAAGACAGACAGACAGACAGATAGATAGATAGATTGATAGATTGATTGATTAATGGCTTGTCTGATCATCAAACGTTGACATCAGCTACTACCATTAATGTTGAACAGCAGCTGCTTCATGGTTCACAGAGAACATCTGTAACTGTGCATCTCTATCTGTGTGTCCAGGAGTGAAGGAGGATTCTTCTTCGGTGATGTCATCTCCAGATGTGTTTGCTGTGTATCTGCACCTGCCCTACATGGGCCACACCTGCTTCCTGTTTCAACAAGCGGAGGAACGACATCACTTCCTGTCTGGCCTCAAGACCTGCATCAGACACTGCGGCCTCGGTAAAACACTCACACACACTTTTACTCTGTGGCCCACTTTTACTCTATGTTTGACATATTTAGTGTATAAATCAGTTAGCAGCATTCAGGGCTGAAACATGAAGCCAATGAAAGGTGCCAGAAACTACAGTTCCTCAAATGACCACTTGAGGCTGACTCTAAAAGTGAGTCAATCCCCACAGAGCTCCATGTTAAAATGTCCAACTTTACAGCAGAAATAAACATGCTCACAGCCTGGAACAAAAAACAGTTTCAGTCACTATAGCTAGTTTTCCTGTTCACAACTATTGTACAGTAGAAAGATTTATATATAAGCCACTCATTTAAATTGCATAAGGGCTTGAAGGTAGGCATAATTAAGAGTGTCTAGAGATGCTTTCATGGCCCATCTCAGCTCCAATCACAATCCACACATCTTTGCCTATTTTTGGATTAAACAGTTCATAATAATCAGACATCAGATCATCACTGAGTTCCAAAACTGCTGCTCAGGAAATATATGGGGGTATCATTGGTTTGTCCATCTGTATTGGGTTTTCATGTCCGTTTTTGTAGGGTCAGAACTTTAGCTTTAAATTAATCAAGTTAATTTGTATAATTACTAATTCTGTAGGGTCTTAGCTTTAATGTTTATGTTATGTACTATTCATACAGTATTAGTATTACCTGGGGTTCTCTGGTAATTTCTGAATTACCCCCACGTCTATGTTTACTGCAGTACATTCGTAAGGGATAAGCAAAGTCTATATTTTACTCAAATTTACTGACATTACAGCCCGAATATGATGTCAAATCTGTGCACGTCTGATGGGTCACAGAATATGGTGTGATACCTGCTCTGTCCAACATGCTGAACCGACAGTGTTGCCATGACAACATAATCTGTGCTTTCCAAAACCCTTAGGCCGATACGCCACTGTTAAAAGCCTATATTGTAACAACGCTATTGTTAGGGTCTCGTTAGGTTCAGGCACAAAAACCACTTGGTTAGGTTTCTGGAAGCTTGTGGTTCAGGTTAAAGTGATCACTTTTAACGTGGTATGTAGTCGTCATGGCAACAGTAAATATGCCAAAGCAGCAACATGACTTGAGAACAGTGGGCAGCGTTGTCGGAATAACGGGCCGTCAGGACGTTTGGAATCAGCCTGTTGAAAGATAGGCCTAGAAAAACGCATGTCATCCATCTCTATATCCTCCCAGATTTCCCTCTTCTTGTTGATCTGATTTTCCTGTTTCTGCGAGTGGTCCATGGACCGGTTGTGTATCGGCCTACTCCTGCATTTGCTCCTAAAATGCTGTCAATAATTTCCACTGCAGCCTCCATAATTTAACCAAGAAAGATGTAGAAAAAGGTACGCAGTAAAAAAAAAGACAACAACTAAAATACCCCCCAATCACTGAGATGAAGATTCGCACGGGACTAGTCGGCATTTAGCGAAATATGGTAGGGAATTTGCGATGGAATTTTTACTTTAGACATTACAGACATGGCGCATTCGTACGGAATTAAGATCACAGACATCCTCCATAATTATTACAAATCACCATTGGTCCCGAGGTAATACTAATACTGTACGAATACAGCTTTAGTTAGGTTAAGTTCTGTAATTTATATTATTGTGGGGTCCGAGCTACGTCATGACATCAGTTAGAGTATTCTCCATCATTATTAAGAGTCTCAGCCTTAATATGCATTATGGTCAAGTAAAGGAGTATTTTATAGAAATTTTGCAGAGTTTTAATCCTGAATATGTAAATTACCTAGACAAAATATTTGAACTTGTTAGAGTAACTTTGTAGCACCAATCATAGGCTTTTAAATTGGAAAGCACTTTGGCGTTGTTCTAAAAATGTGCTATTTTAAAAACATTGACTGCTATGTAAAGTCAGTGGTATCGTACCATAACAAAGACAAAACTAAGTGATTTTAAGATGCCAACATTCTCAGTTTTCTGGGGGTTAACGCTGCACAGTATAAGTAGCTGATAATGTAGAATTACCACATCAGGAAAAACACTTTGTCAGCCGCTGCCCTGAAGGGAAGGAGTGAAAGAGTGAGATAAAACTGATGCCTGAGTGATGTCACCACAGTTAAGAGAGACTTTTCAAAGCAGACTGAACTTCCTCCTACATATTATGGGATCAGATAAGAGATAAGATAAAACGTTTACATCCTTTCTATGTCAGTGTAAAACTAAAAATAAACAAGAAATATACATAAGTACTGTTGATAGTGCACAGATTCTTCTATATGTAGAGAAAATTGATATTTTACAGTCTTCTAAATGTAGAAAATACTGCACAAGTTTAGATGCAATGATGTTGCACCTGCATCAAGTATGAAAGTTTGTCTGTGTGTGATCTACTGAGAGCAATGCAGGCTGAATTTATGAGCTGATTTCATCACAAACGGTTCGATGACAAAAACAAGAACACCCAATGGGAAATCTAGTATTTTTTCTGACATATTTATACAAAATAGATTCAAATGACATCACTTAAATAAGCTTTCTAATCTTGTATTCAACAAAACTATTAGCAGTTGTAATATTGTTGTGGTAAAGATGGGTTACGTCTGCCAGCATACATTAGCAGGAATAACTTGCTGCTTTTGGTGTTTAGCATAATTAGGCACCAGAAAATTATGATATTAGCTCACTGAAAAAATGACCGTTTCAATGCAAAACTCTTTCATGTGCAAGATGTCTGATTGCCTGTTTCAAATCAACGTTTCAGTAGCTGCATTTCTTAATATTCAGTCATTCCTTGGTAGATATTTAAGTGTGTTAACGATCAATATACTGTTGAAAAGCTGACTTGTACTTCTGGACAGATGGCCTCACGTTATCTTGAAATTTCTATGAATTTATGCTTTAATCAATGTCTGCAAGCTGTTTAGTTCCTGAGGCAGTGAAATCTATGCCATTTGTAGATCCTTTTAGATCCCTTGTCAGAGTCATAGATCCTCACACCTTAATTTCAGAAGGCCTTAAAGAGATCTTTACCTCTTGGCATGATGGAACACTTTAGTAACAAAGGAAACAACAGAACCCTTCAGATTAACCCCCTGGCCAAAATATACCTGGGTTTAATCTGGCCTGTTACACACAGATCAAGTCAATCTTAGTTTAAGACAACGCAAAAAGATATTCAGCTGAACTCTGTTGTACAGAAACCACTGAAAGTAACACCAGCCAATGTGGATGTTCTTTCATAATGTCTTGCTTAAATTTTTTGTGGTTTTCAATTCAGTTTTTTCCTTTGATTTGAACTTTTTTTTTGGCATAAAGACCGGAAGCAGAGGTAAACTGCTAACTTGGCTCTGTACTGAAAGTCTCGTTTTTGTCGTCTTGTGTATCGATTTTGTCTTGGTTTTGTCGTTTTCTGTCTCGTTTTAGTCATTTTGTGTCTCAGTTTTGTTGTTTCATGTCTCGGTTTTGTCAATTTGTCTCGGTTGTGTCGTTTTGTGTCTCGGTTTTGTCATTTTCTGTCTCATTTTTGTCATTTTGTAACTTAGTTTTGTCGTTTCCTGTCTTGTTTTTGTCATTTTGTGTCTCGTTTTTGTCATTTTGTGTCTGTACTGAAAGTTTATTAAAAAGTTAATTAAAAGTAAATCATGCAGTGTAGAAATCACTCACTTTTTTGCTGATGGATTGGAACATGCTCTTATTCTAAATTAGTCAAAATACGTCCTGAATAATGTGCATTTGGAAACGTTTTAGTTTTTAACAGCTAAATGGTATCTGAGTGACTTGTGTACTGTCAGATGAGGGTATAAACTATGTGTTGCTGCCGGTTGGCTTGCCTTCCGTCATGTTGTGGCAGTTGCCGGGGCGACAGATAAAAATATTAATGCTATTGGCTTCCTGTGTGGTTAGCAAGGATATAGACCTAAAACAAACCCCACTCATCACTGGAAGTTGTGCAGTATCAAAGTCACATCATGTCCTATCTGCACCAAGACGTCCTCAGCAGCGGCAGGAAGTAACACGCTGACGGCCGATATTAACAGAAGCCACAATACACAACTGTGTTGGTCTCATTAATGCCAAGTTAATACATTGGTCTCTTCTTTAAATATTTCCTTCTCTAACTTTCCTTCACAGCTAACCTAAAGCAAGTGTTCTTAAAGCTACACTAGTTGATATTATTTGTTTGTTGCCATTGAGTCAAATGAAAAAAAAAAAACCCATAGAGATTTATTACTGAATGCTGCAGTTTGTTTCAGCTCTTTGATACGTTCTGCTCAGTGTTTGGGTTTGGAAACACACAAGCTGATTATTGAGGATTCACGATCTTGTTCTTTCGTTCACTACCCAGAGCTCATGACCAGAGGTGAGGGTAAATTGGTAAATCTTTATCATGACGGTTCGATACAATGTCTGCATTACTGCTGCCACGGCACCAATCCACCTGTCCATCCCACGCTTCATTTTCCCATCAATCGTGAACAGTTTCCTGAGATACTAGAACTCCTTTGCTTGGGGACACAACTCCCCCCTAACCCGGAGGGATCAGTCCACCGGTTTCCAGCAGAGATCCAACAACAAATCACACTGTGTACTTTTCTTCACATCAGACATTCACTGTTTAGGACTATTTCCTCTGAGTTTATTAAATGTCTGTAGATTCAAACAGCAGCACATGAGGGTCTCCTAAGAGAAAGAGCTGCACGCATTTACACACTGAGCACCAGCAATGACTTCACTACTTCTCATACACTACCGTCCAAAAGTTTGGGGTCACCCAGGCAATTCCATGTTTTCCATAAAAACTCCCACCTTTATCCATGTGCTAACATAACTGCACAAAGGTTTTCTAATCATCAATGAGCCTTCCAACACCATTAGCTAACACAATGTAGCATTAGAACACAGGAGTGATGGTTGCTGGAAATGTTCCTCTGTACCCCTATGGAGATATTCCATTAAAAATCAGCTGTTTCCAGCTACAATAGTCATTTACCACATTAACAATGTCTACACTGGATTTATCATTCATTTAATGCCATCTTTATTGAAAAAAAACTGCTTTTCTTTCAAAAATATGGACATTTCTAAGTGATCCCAAACTATTAAACGGTAGTGTAATTTTAAACAAGCTGCTGAAAGTGTCAACCAGCTGCTGTGTAACTGCAGGTGGGTTTTAGAGCTCATCTCAACATTACAGGTGACCGTTTATTTAACACTGACTAAACACAGCACATATTATCAACACAAAAGAGAAGAAAGACAATCTAGGACAAATAATTGGAACCATTTAGAACTGGTGTGGATTCTGTATGCACCTTTAAACTTGAAATGTCGCATTCAAGTTTTAATGGAAACTGTGTCTCCACATTTCTGCATTTTCGTGTCTTTTGGGCTAATTCACATGACAGTGAGTGTATTATTCAGAAACAGGACGTCTATCTACGGTACAGTCTTGTAGAATTATACTTCCAACAGATTCTCTTCTTCTTCACTTCACAAATCGATGACCTCAGCGAGGAAATGATCTCATACCAGTCAGTTTTTAGCTGTCCTTGTGATTCATACCCATGGTGAGACTTCCGTCAGCACTAGTGGAGCTTTCTGTTCCTCAAATTTCTGCAATCAGTTTGGCAAGAAAAAAAAAGCTTGAGCTCTTTATGGGGAACTAAACCGCAAAACACCTAATATTTGAGATTCAGTGAAGAAAGAAACACAACATAAAAAAACTTTCAGAATCAAAGAAGTGAAACTTGACACTGATTAAACGGCAAAACAAGACGGGTAAGTGCTAAAGCTGAACGAGACAAATCTGAGCAGTTTCTGTCAACTGAAAAGTCAAAACCAGCAGTGGTGAAGTGGTAAAGTTACCTCTTGTATAGCTGCATTGACATTGTTTTTTTTTCTCTATGGTTTTTTAAAAATGATTTGGGGGTGTTTTATGGCTTTATTAGTTGGCTGGCAGTATAAATATGATGTGAAAAGAGAGGGGGTTTGGAAACTGCAAGCAAAAGGTCAACACTAACTCCTACAGAATACCAACAGAAGTGAACACATCCCTGTGCAACGTCATGTAAATGTCAAATGATTCCAAACGGTTTCATTTATAAGCTGAAGAGTGTTTTCTCTTATGAGTATTTTAAAATAAGTACGTCAGAAAGACTATATTAAAGATTAACTGAAACTTGACAAAGATGGAGAAGGATAGATTAGTGACCAACTAAAAATGTACAAATTCAGATGTCAGACAAACAATTTTCACATGTTTGTTGAAACTAGAAAACCAGTTTTAAAGTGCCAAAATGTAAATTAAAGTTAATGAAAACCACAAAAGTAAAGTGTCTTCAGGAAAGCAGAAAGATAAATGAGATTAACTGAACACTACTTCAGTTAAACCACAGTTAAAATACACTTTTTACAGTGAATTACGAAACCAATACAATACAATAACTTTATTAATCCCCGGAGGGAAATTCAATAATTCAATATAATTCAAAAATATTATTAATAATTAAATAAATATTAAATAATAATAATAATAATAATAAAATATTAAATACATATTACATTAAATATTTAATATTTAAATATTCAATATTTAAATATTTAATATTTAAATATTAAATATTTAAATAGTAAATTAAATAATGAAATCAAATAATAAATTAAAAATAAATAATAAATTAAATAATAAATAATAAATAATAAATAAAATACAATAAATATTAAATTCAATATTTAATATTTAAATATTAAATTAAATATTAAGTTAAATAAATTAATAATTGAATAAATATTCAATCCCTTCAAATATTAAATTACATCTCAAAATGACAAGTTTTATGACACTATTTGATTCGGCACCTGTGCAGTTATAACGCTTCTCCATTAGTATTTCTACTCATAAAAGAATCTGTGCAGTATTGTTCTTTTCACATCCAGAGGATTTTGGACAATCTAAACTAGTACTTATGGAGACAAGCGGTCAAAAGTTTTAAAATGCACCAATTTTTCCAGTTTTTTAAGAAATTCAAGTAGTTCAGGTCCAATGAATAGCTTGCAATGGTGCAAAGGTAAGTAGTGAACTGCAAGATGTTAAAAAAAAGGTAAGGTTGCGCAAAACTGAAAAATAACGAACATTTAAGAATTATACAAAGTTCAGGGAACAGAAATGGATTACCAACTTAAAGCTGTTCTGCAGGCTTGAAAGTTGGTGCTACCTAATCCTACAGGTGTCCCAACTTTCCTAGATCACTTCCAACCCCCTCTATCTGCATTAAAGTAGTGTTGGAACACACCGTGGAACCCTCCAGAGCATTATCAGAACAGGACTGTACTGCAGAAAGTAGTGTGTTGCTATAAAAATGGAGAGGAAAAGATAATTAACAATAGAAGAGAGACAGACCATCATAAGACTTTGTGTGAGCACAGTTTTCTTCACCATCAAAAGGCTCAGAAACTAGGGGAAACTGACAGGAAGTGGTTTGGAAGACCCAAAACCACAACAGAACCAGAAGACCAGTTTCTGAGAATCAACATCTTGGTGATAGGAGCTCAGAGGACAACAGCTTCCAGCACAGCTTCATAGCGGTCGTAGTAAGAAGTCTCAGGTTCAACTCTAAAATCTGCCCAAAACAACTTGAATTGCAGCCAGAATAACACAAAATCTATCTAAAACAACATAAAATGTGGCTAAAATGACTAAACTTGTCCAAAATTGCTTAGAATTTTTCCAAAAATCAGCTAAAATCTGTCTAAAACCTTTTCAAAAAGACTTCAAGATGGTCAAAATGTCTTAAAATGATTAAAAATTTGACGAAAATGACTTCAAATCCACCCAAAACAAAATGAAATGCGGCCAGAATAACACAAATTGTGTCGAAAACAACCTAAAGCGTCGCTGAAATGACAAAACCTGTCCAAAATTACGAAAAGATGTCCAAAACTACTTAAAATGTGGCCAAAATGACACAAAAAACTGTACAAAATGATTGAAAATCTGCCCAAAACCAGTAAAATGTGGCCAGAATAACACAAAAACTTATCCAAAATGATTGAAAATCTGTCTTAAAACCTTTTCATAATGACTTCAAGTTGGTCAAAATGTCTTAAAATGACTCTAAACTTCACCAAAATGACTTTAAAATCCACCAAAAACAAAATAAAAATGCTAATTTCTTCTCTGTGGGATTGTTAAAGGTAAAGTATCGTACTGTAGAAGTCGTACAGAGAAAAGGATGAACATTACTTCCTCCTAATTCCTCCAGAGTCATAACTAACCCCAGCACTCTTGCAGACCCCTGGTGCGATTCCTCCCATGAGAAACAGGCGTTCAGCCGAGCGCTCCGACTCTACCGGCTGGACAAAGGCTGCTATGAATCCTGGGAGATGCTGCTGGGCACCGAGGAACAAGTCAGTAATCACACGCACACGTTTACTTCCTACTTCTGTCTGTGGATGCTTGTCTATGAGCGAAACAAACCGCCTGTTTGCTCGTCCAGGTGTTGGCCTCCCAGGTGATGGAGGAGCTGTTGCCGTGGTTACAGAGTCAGCTTCAGTCCAGGGTGAAGGGCAAGAAGACTGAACGGATACGACTGTGGCTGGCGGTGAGTTTATCAGCAGTTATTGTCACATAAATATGCTGGTTCTCCTGTTGTTAAGTTATTTCTGACGGTCCCTGAAGGCAGCACATGACGGCTTTAGACCACCATTGTTTTATTCAGATTCTTGTTCCTTTTGATGCCTGGTACCACTAAAGGTATATTACCTGAAGAATACAATGAACACGACAAAAAACGCAGCTGATTCCATAATAAAAGAAGCTGGTGGAGAACATCCAAGACGCATGGCTGCAGTCATCAGAAACAATGGTTATGAATCAGTACTAACTCCTGAGTGGATCATGGGACTAAAACAGACAGAAAAGAAAACATGGAATCCTAAAAGCTGTTTTTATTAGAAAAATGCCACAGCTACTGATGGAAGAACTGAAGGGATTTTGGTTATTATCAAGAAAACCATAGAAAATGTCTGATATCAGCTCTGAAATTAAACTATGAGCTATTTTTGTTGTTATCATTATATTTGTCCAAACAAATGTAACTTTAGTTGTACCAGACATTAAAATGAACAAGAAATAGAAAAAATCAAGTTTGCATTGAGGTTTGTTAGAGAGAGAAAGACACCAGATAATACGATTTTTATGTGAATGTTCTTAAAGAAAATATCAGAAGTTTTACTGATATATATCAATTATCATGATATCAATCATTTTAGATATTTTTAGGATTTTTTGGGAAGATTTTTACTCATTTTCTGAAAATATTTACTAGAATTTTCTTGCAAAATTTGACGGATTTTTTTTAAATAAAACTTTTGAGGGAAACTTTTAAGGAATTATTGAAATTTTCTTCCTGAAGGTTTTGCAAATTTTCAGAAATTTGTGGAATATTTCTGCTGAATACTTGGATTTTTTTCAGACAAGGAAACAATATTTTTTGGTGCCTGTAAATGAGGACAGCAGGAGGGTTAACTAAAGGTTGAGTGAATGACTGTGTGCAGACGGTGCAGGCGACCTACTCTCTGGTTCTGGAGCAGCTGACTGCAGATCTGGAGGTTCTGAGGGAAGAATGTCGCCAAACAGCATCATCCAATCAGGCGCTGATCAGAGCCAACCTGGACGAGATCATGTCCTCCCACTGCTTCCTGGAGCAGAAAATCACAGGTACAGCAGGTTTTCTGTTAACACCTGAAGTCTGAACAAACATCTGAGGCCACAGTCTGACATTTCTATCAACGTTCTGCTGCAGCGTGTACCTGTGAAGAAGTGGTGAAGGTGTGCAGCGAGTCTGTAGCTCCGTACATGTCGTCCATCCTCGAAGCGCTGACAGAAAACGTCAGCTCAGGGATCGTAGGGATGCAGCAGATTCTGCACACAGAGATGGATTCAGCGTTTTCCCGCACAAAGGAAGGAACGGAGGACACGAAGAAGGTCTCTGTGTGTCATCTACATACCTAGAAATGTCCTGATTTTAGAAAGAAAAACAGTTTTTATTAATGAAGATGACATTAAATGAATCAGGAATACAGTCAAACTCATTTAGAGCAACTTTAACTAATATAACTCACAGTTGTGGTTGTATCGGTGTTGTGTCCTCCAGGCTTTGTCCAGCCTGAGCTCCATCAGTCTGGATCAGAGCTTCAGGCAGGTGGAGAACCTGACAGAGAAGTTTGAAGCCTTGAAGCAGCGGTTTGAACTGGGCAGCGCTCAGAGACTGATTCACTCGGCACATCTGGAGATGGAGCAGGTATGAAGGGCAGCCGTGACTTTCTGAGGACTCTAAGAAGAAGCAGAGAAGCTCAGAGGTTAAATGATGTTTGTTTTACGTTGCAGCTGCTGGACAGTGCCGTCTACACCTTAGAGCAGTTCCTTCAGTCCTCCTCCAGACTGCAGCCTTCACAGGTTCCTGGCAGGTTGGAGAGAGCCAAAGAAAGAGTCCTGAAGGTGAAGAGGTTCAACCAGAGAATGTGGCTTTAAGAAATGATGTTCAGCATCAAAAAACATCCACCATGTGTTTTTCAGTGTTTGTGATTAATATAGAGCAACTTAAACTAATGTAGAGCAGCTTTAACTAATATAGAGCAACTTTAACTAATGTAGAGCAGCTTTAACTAATATAGAGCAACTTTAACTAATATAGAGCAACTTTAATTAATATAGAGCAACTTCACCTAATGTAGAGCAACTTTAACGGTAGCGTACGTGTTGAAATTTCATTCTAAACAATTTTAAAAAGTCCTGACATCTTGTTTAGTTATTTGTCTTTAGCTCACAGTTGTGTTTTTTCATTGTTTGTGATTCCTGTGTGTATTTGTGAAAAACCTCGTGGACAACATACAGCTTTGTGTTATTTTTGTTCAGCTGCTCAAACATAAATTCTTAAATTATCCAGGTTTGTTTAGTAGGTAGGAGACTTAACTTAAAAAGTAAGAAGTTACATCAACTTGAATTTAGTTACAAATGGCAGAAAAAACACAGAAATTTGAGGCTAAAGGTCTCTTGAATGACATTTTTTAGAGCGTAGAGGTGTTTAAACTAACCTCAGACTGTTAAATCTTGTGTCTTTGCGCGAGCAGCAGCTGGACTACGACAGCAGAGTTGTCCAGAGGAGACTCTATGAAGAAACCCTGCTGCAGATCACGCTGCCTTCTCTCACCAGGAGGATGGACGACAACTGGAAAAGTGTAGGTCAAGCAGGAGCAGTCTGTTTCTCACATATCACCGACTGAACTGTCACTCTGCAGAGCCTCACCTTTGCTTTCTGTGTCCAGGAGCTGCAGCAGTTCGAGAAACACATCTTCTCCGACTACAGCAGCTTCATCCTGGTTCGTAATGTCTACGATGACGTCCTGAGAAACACGCTGAGTAAAGAGATAGAGATGGGTAAGGACTCAGGTTTACTGACTGGAGCTGTAATGATCGTGTGTTGAGCTCTGGCACTTTAAACTGTGAGTGACCTACAGCTCCTGCATAGATCTTCTTTGTAGACACGACTTTTAGGGGTTGTTCAGTTCATGCAGCACGTTTGTTTTCTCTCCTGGAAGGCATTAATAGTGACAAAAAAAAGAGATGTTTTTACCCTTCTCTCCTCCGTGCAGCAGACCAGTCCAAGTGCAGAGTGGGTGTGAAAGTCGGTTTTGGAAAGTTTACTCACATGTTTGGACACAGGTCTCTCAAATCTGGCATCAGAGAAGTGTAGGGAGGGAGGAGGCTTCCAAAAACAGTTCGAACATCTGACAAGTAGATCTAACAGAGTACACTCATGGAAGATTTCCATTCTACCTTAAATAAGAAAGCAAACACATTGCTGAGCTGTTGGTAAATTTAATATTTTAGACAACATTAAATGGTATGCAGTAGAGAAGACATGACACTCCTTGCTGTCCCCCTAAAAAAGAATGAAGCTTATTTATAACATTATAATGAACACAAACTCTTTTCTGGGTTGTAAGTATAACCTCATGGTGCAGTTTTTCATCCCGTATGAAACTCTGAGTCCAGCATTCCTCAGACAGAACAGTTTCCTAGAGCGGAGACTAAAGCATCTCCTCAGAAAGACCTGCAGCTTTGATTAGTTTTCACAAGTCGACCAAAGAGCCTCTTGAAACCGAAACTCCAAACCTGAGAACGGCTGAGATCTCTACTTTTACTTCTTGTCATACAACCGACACATCCCACCGGACTATTCAGTGTCTCTAGAAACGACTAAACATAGGTTCCATCCATTATCTATACACCGCTAAATCCTCTATAGAGTTGCTGGGGGGCTGGAGTCTATCCCAGCTGACTGAGGGTGAAGGTAGAGAACATCTGGACAAGTCATCAGAGACAAACAATCACGCTCATATTCACACCCATGGACAATTTAGACAATTTGGACTGTGGGAGGAAGCCAGAGAACCCGGTGAGAACCCACACATGTACAGGGAGAACATGCAAACTCCATGCAGAAAGATCCCATGAAGGCCGGGACGTGAACCGGGGATCTTCTAGCTGCTAACCACTGACTGTGCAGCCCCTAAACATAGGTTAAGAGATGATAAATAAATGATAATCTAAGATCTTACATTAGATTTTCCTTTCACAGTACACTTGGGGCTGAAGTCAAATATTACATGTGAAAATGTTGGTTAGATTGTTGAAGAAATTTCACTCTTAGTCCTTCGAAATTTGCTGTTGTGGGGTGTTTATTGGTATTCTCACCAACACAAAGCATGAAGCTGTGAAGGTAAACCAACCCAAAGCATTTTGAGAGTAATCATTTTATAGGGATGATCAGAGGGTGGATCAAAGGGTAGGGAAGGGGCTGTATGTAAATACCAAGATGAATAGTGGTTCAATTGGTTGCTAATCAGTAACAGAGGGTAATACAACATAGAACAAAAGGTGGTTGAATCAAGGAGTCTGACAGACAGTAATAAATAACAAAAGATGAAAGAATTGTGGATAATTGTGGGAAATGGAATGAAGGAGTGACACTGGGAAGTATCTGTAGGAAAAGGTGGGCTATTTTCTTCGTCAGAGTGCAAACTGTGACTTAACCTCCTCTTGTCTCTCAGTGGTCCAGGACGCCGCCAGTAAGAAGACCAACAACCTCCTCCTGGACACTTCAGACCTGGCCATCAGTCAGTACAGTCTGCTGGGACAGACGCCTCCTCGCTCTGCACCTGGGAGTCCAGCCAATCAGGCTCGACGCTCCTCAGTGGCACCCGGAGACAACCAAGAACCCGCTGCTGTGGTGGAAGATAGAAGTCAGACGAAACCTGATGCTGAAACCAAATCTGAACCCAGAACCAGTCAAAGCTCTGAGCAGATTGTGTCTCCTTTGATTGTTGTGACGCAACAGTTTGATGAAGAAGCTCCACAGATCAAGGAAGAAGAAGAAGTCCAGATTGGAGCTGATGCAACACAAACAGCAGCTGAATCTTCCCACTCAGATGAAGCTCCTGAACCACCTGCTGATCCTGAATTCACCATCCCAGACTCTTCTGGTCCACCTGCTGATCCTGAATCCACCATCCCGGGCCCTCCCGATCCACCTGCTGATCCTGAATCCACCATCCCGGGCCCTCCCGATCCACCTGCTGATCCTGAATCCACCATCCCAGACTCTCCTGATCCTGAATCCACCATCCCAGACTCTCCCGATCCACCTGCTGATCCTGAATCCACCATCCCAGACTCTCCTGATCCTGAATCCACCATCCCAGACTCTCCCGATCCACCTGCTGATCCTGAATCCACCATCCCAGACTCTCCCCATCCACCTGCTGATCCTGAATCCACCATCCCAGACTCTCCCCATCCACCTGCTGATCCTGAATCCACCATCCCAGACTCTCCCCATCCACCTGCTGATCCTGAATCCACCATCCCGGACTCTCCTGATCCGCCTCCTCAGGTCTCGCCCACAGATGAACCTGAACCTGCAAAGATTGAAAATCCTCCTCTGTCTGACCTCACAACCTCAGATCAAACATCAGAGGAGCCTCCGTCGATCCAGGCTCCTCCTCCATCACCTTCACCTGCGACAGAAAGCGAACTAAAAATCAGCCTCGGGTCTCTAAGCGAGGCGATTGGCTGCAGCTCTACAGAGGAGTCGGTTAATCAGGCGAAGCCGCGGCAGACGACCGATAGAGCCGTTTACCTGAGAGGACAAATTAAAGACAACTGGGAGATGGAGAAGCTGAAGGAGGCAGCAGAGAAAGAGGGAAATGAGATAACCAAAGAGGAGAAGAAGGAGGTGATGGAGGACGAAGGAAGTGCACAAGTCAATGAAGACTGCAGTTCCTCTGGACCGCCAGCAGAGAGCGCCACCACCTCAACCACAGAGTATGAAGAGAATGAGGAGGAAACCAGTGGTGAGGTCAAGTTAGAGACAAGAAAAGAAGATGAGGAAAAAGGAGATCAGGAAGAAAAGGTGAAGGAGGACGTCCTTCAGAGCCGTCAGCCAATAGAATCACAGCCAGACAAAACTGCTGAGCTGCCATTGGACAGTGTGGCTGCCATCAGAGAACTTGTTTTTGAGGTCATAGAGGTGGAGACAATAGTTACGCCCTGTCCAGCAGCAACAGAACAAGACATGAGTGTTACCATGACAACTCCAGACCATGCCTGATGAATCTTCAAAAAAAAAAAAAAACAAACCTTTAAAGTTCTTATTAAATGGTTGGAGAACAGGAATCCAGACTGAGAGCTGTACTAATGTCTTTTTTAATAAGGTAAAATTTTAGTTTTTTTAAAATAAAATTCTGCAGTATTTTTTTCTACAAAAAGTCTCTTTTTACATGAGCTGTTTTCATACACTGGTTATGTCAACACTGAAATGGAATAAATGATCCAATAAAGATATTAAGATGTTGTTTAAGCTGCTGTTTTTTGCCACTTAAAAGCTCTAACACCACACTGAAAAATCATTCATTCATAAAGGTTTAGTATAAACAAAGTAAAAATATAACATTATGTGTATTCATCCCAAACTGTACAGTACTGGGATGACACTTCACTGGTTCAGTATGCCCTATAATCCAAGCAAACACTGTCAGAGGTGTACTTTTATTGATCTAATCTCACTCCAGGAATCAAAGTTCTAGATCACTTTCTACCCAGAACATCTTAGCTGTAGCAGCTATAGCATGCTAGCAGGATTAGCCTTGAAAACCTCATACACAGCAACAATCTGAGACTTCCATTATACTAATGGATCGAGGGGCTGATTATTGTCTCCGATCCTGTTTGTGGTGTTCATGGACAAGATCTCTAGGTGCAGCCGGGGTGAGGAGGGTGTCCAGTTTGGAGGCCTCAAGATCGCATCTTTGCTTTTTGCAGATGATGTGATTCTGTTGGCTTCATCAGACCGTGACCTTCAGCAGCACTGGAGCGGTTTGCAGTGTGAAGCGGCAGGAATGCGGATCACCCCTCCAAGTCCAAGACCATGGTTCTCTGTTGGAAACCAGTGGACTGCTCCCTTTAGTTTCGGGGGGAGTTGCTTCCCCAAGCGAAGGATATCAAGTATCTCGGGATCTTGTTCACAAGTGATGGGAAAATGGAGTGAGAGATGGACAGGCAGATTGGTGGCGGCAGCAGTAATGTGGGCGTTGTACTGAACCGTCGTGGTAAAGAGGGAACTGAGCCGCAAAGTGAAGCTCTAGATCTTCCAGTCCATCTATGTTCCAACCCTCACCTATGGTCATGAGCTCTGGATAGTGACTGAAAGAACAAGATCGTGGATACAAGCAGCCGAAATGAGCTTCCTCCGTAGGGTGGCTGGGCTCAGCCTTAGAGATGGTGAGAAGTCAGACATCTGGAGGGAGTTCAGAGTAGAGCTGATGCTCCTTCGTGTTGAAAGGAGCCATTTGAGGTGGTTTGGACACCTGATTTGGATGCCTCCAGGGAGACTTCCTGTGGAGGTTTTCCGATCACATCCACCTGGGAGGAGACCCCGGGGTGGACCCAGAACTCGCTGGAGGGATTATATACCTCATCTGGCCTGGGAACACCTCGGGACGTCTGGAATGACCTGCTTCATCTGCTTCCTCCGCGACCCGGCCCTGGATAAGAGGAAGACAATGGATGTATGTTTGGATAGATGACTGGCCACAATGTGGAGCTCACACTGAGTCCCAACTTGGTTTGTCCACTGAATATATCAATCAGCTTATTCAAACAAGGTTATCTGTGTTTGACAAAAAGAGAGAGAAAGGCAGTATTCTTGGTGCAATTTAAAATCTGAAACTGCACTACTGGTCTGCATGGTTCATTTAGTTATGAATATGTGTCACAGGTGTCTTAATGGACGTTATATTTCACTTTAACATGAACCGGTGCTTCTTAGCCGACGTCCTGACTCCGATGAAGACGGAGTCGTGGTGAACAGTGAGTCTGTTTGCACAATAGTAGGCTGTGAATTAAGCAGTGTGGACCCGTTTTCATACTGTAAATTTTAAAAAGTATGCAGCCTAAACACACCAAACTGAGTCCCAAACTAATTCTCCTGCAACCATAAAACAATCAGTTACCCATTTACATAAACAAAGAGCAACATTTGCAATAAATTAGCTTTCTGCCCACTTGAAGGATGCAAGTCAAGCTCTGAAGTCAGATCTACCAGTTACTACCACATACACAATACCTGACTCTTAGGTTGCCAATTGTGTCTGCAGTGTTGCTTTAAAACCAGTATATTGAGCTGAAAGATGCTAAAATGCTTCACAAAACTGAGAGGAACAACTGAGTTAGTGATGATTCATTGTGGATTCATCAGTACGGGTGACTCCAATGGCATTATAGGACATTTAAGTCTTTTCAAATGTAAATATATCAATTAGCACAGTACTAAAATATGTGACAGTGCGACCTGCTTTGTTTACATCTGTGCATAAACAAGTGGACAACATGGTACATACTACTATAGATACACACAATAAACTCACAAAAACAGCATGTTAGCAAACACATTTACAAGACCACATCTTATAATATTTTAAGGTGTCAATATGACTGTTAAACTTGTCTGCTTTATGAGGAATTTTCAGTTGATCGTACTTAAAGCAGTCCTTAAAGTCAGATGTACATTGTCTGTAGTCTACTACGCTACATTTTCATAAATATATCTCAATATTTTCCAAAAAAACAAAGTTAACTAAAGAAAATAAAAGTCCCCAAAAGGCCTAAAAGACAAAGAATGTGAATAAATTCACATTATTGGAGCCCATAATGTCCAGTAAACACATTAAACCATTAAGAGTCGTAGATCACATGAAATGTTGCTTCTTTTTTTAATGAAGAACCTGAGGATGAAAGAAAGTGACAGATGGAGAGCATCTAAACTCCAGTACTTACTTCTGTTTACAGTGTCGTTACAAAGCAATAAAATCAGTCATTTAAAAAAGCAAACGGTAATATACATAAAAAAAACAATAACTTATGATAAAAAAAACAAAAACTTGCATGCCATGAATTTTAACTCTATGTACAAATATGCCTGAAAGTAATACAGTACGTCACTAAACTGCCAGTGTCCTGCAAACAGACCATCAATTCATTCAGTGGCACGATATATTTGATCATTTATTTAATATTTTTAATTCAGGTTCATACATTCAGACGTGAAGCTGCTCTGTTGTCCAGCAGAAAGTGCCATTCCTAAAAAGGAACATGAGCGGCTCCAAAACAGGACTGATATTTACATCGGTGAGCATCTAGTGCATTTTATTGAACATGTTAGTGTACTAAAGTTGTGGTAATAAACCTGACACTTGTACAGGACACTGGCAAGACTAGATATCCATCAACATGAAAACACACCAGTAATGTTGACTTTAAAGTAGAGTAAGCCATAATAATGCAATAAACTTCTGTCAAACTCAACAGCGAACTCCATCTAGTTTTCACCCCACTGTCTTTCGATTTGCGTGTCTTTCAAATCCAGATTTGTTTTCACTGAAGTGACGGGTGCTTTCGTTTGGAGTTCACATATTAACATTCCTAATAATAGCTTACTCCACCTTTAAGACAACAACAGCAAAAACCTTCATTCTCCAAGGCCCCAGTCCCCTGATTTCACTGCTGTTAAGACATGAGAAATGATGTTATGCCTGATGATGACGTCAGAGGTTGCTGTGCAGAGTAATCTCGCTGCGCACAGAAACAGAAACCTTAAAACATTAACACTTTGAAGATCATTTTCATCTCTCTCTGTCTCCAGCCATAGTGTTTCCGTAGACGTGCAGAGCTTTACGTGGCTGTGGAAAATGAGCAAAAATGTGCCAGAAGGAGCTAAAACACCCACAAACTCCTTAGAGATTTCTAGTATGAGTGAATGCAACTCAACATGTAGAGCTTTCTTCTTACTTCAACAGCTTCAAGGCAACTGGAGTAGAGCCACTGTAGATTATGGATGCTTTTATAAATTCAGCCAGAAGAGAAAATCACATCTTCTCTTGCTATAAAATGAGCTTAAAGCCAGTTCAGTCAGGAAGGCTTCTTTCCCTACAGCTGAAGAAAAAGCAGAGCCCTGTCCAGTAGTGTCGGATCATTTCTGCCCTACTTGTGACTCAAAGGCAAACATTGTTTTATTATACAGTTGTTGAATGAAGAGGCAGAATCTCTGCTTCCGTTTGTGTAACACTAAACCATTTTTCCACTGGGTTTTTAAACTCTGACTTTGAACCTTACCAGCAGATATATATGGAGGAAACTGGAGGACAATGACAAATGCTGCAAAAAGAAGAATTAATTATGATCTTTACTCAGTTTGTGGACTAACCTACCAGTGTGAAAGCACCTTAAACTGTAACAACGGGCCCATTTTACAGTGGCACAGACCAGAACAGATGTATGTACGCTGTCGTCTATGTTAATAAAACGACACCAACAACCCTCCAACAATGGAGTGGAATGCATTTTTCAGTGGAATCGAAGTGGTACATAGAAAAAAAAAACTGGCAAAACCAACATAAGATAATCAGAAATGTCAAGTGTGTTCACATTCTTTAAAGTATTTGCAGACTAGAAGAAGACTGGGGCAAGGAAGACTTAACTTATCTGTGTGAGACAATGGTGAATGAATGACAGGCCTAAATAAAAAGTGACTGCATGAAACTGCAGTTTATCTAAGTTTAAAATCTGCAGTGTTTGTGTGTCGACTTCTGTCTGAGTAACTACAACGATTTAGTTGTGATAAGGGGAGTGGAGCGGTGAAATGACTCGGACATGCAGGAAGGTATAGAGGAATGGATCTAAGAAGACAGGATGTGTGTGTCTATGAGTACTGATAGAAGGGCTGTTCATCGGGTCTGAAGCCGTAGGCGGTGGCCGGTCGTCCAGGAGATGAGCTGGTCTGGTCGAAGACGTCGCCTGGATCTCTGGGAAAAAAAAAGCCAGAAAAAACATGTGAGTTTTATCATGTTGGAACTAAAACTGAGCCTCAGACAAGTAGAATATCGTGGTAAAAGACCTGGAGGCCTTGGCAGATAATCTATTAGTGAGACCATGTAATTTTCAGATTGGTTAGTGTTTGGAAAAACTCACCCCGCATGGTGCAAGTCTCCATTCTGAGGCTGCAGATCACCGAAGAAATCTGGGCTGACTGATCCGTCTGCTGGAGTTATTCCATCTGAAAGTACAAATACATGAGAATAAATACTCAACAAAACAAAAGAAAAACAAAAAAGAGGTCTTCCGTGTTGCAGATTGTGGTAAAACAATCAGTCTTTACAAAATGTTACTAGAAGAAAGTTTCTATCATAACTTAGTCTGTACAGTTCAGCAAACTCATTAGAGAAAAGTTCATTAACACTGACACAAAAAGTTGGTTTACTAATGAATTAATAAATAAAAACATGTATATTTCACTTATAGACAACTTGGTTGTAGTTTCTCATTTCTGATTACAATACAGGAGGTCCTCGGTTTATGACGTCAGACATACAGTGTTTTGTCATTATGTGGAACTACCTGACGAGCAAAGTGGATGAATACGTCGTCATGGTGCTATCAGACAGCTTTGTTTCCATTCTCTGGTTGTACTCCACCTTGGATTGTGCTACATTCACTAACTTTCTGTCCTTCATTATGGCTTCCAGCGTAAGTCAGACTCTTCTGATGCTTGGAAGAAAAGGAAAGCCGTCTCCATGGAAGTGAAATTAGATAGAATAAAACGCTGGGAACAGGAAGAAACACCGACCAACATGGGTCACATGTAAAAACAGGTCAACATATTGTAGCGACCCTCTGTGATGAATGAGTGAGACTTTATCTGGTTCTCTGCTGGTTTATTGAACCTTCATACAGGCTACTGTGGACCGTAGCCAACGCCAGAATAACTAGAAAAACCCCATAACTTAGCTACAGAATTAGCCACCGTTCCCAGCTCTCTCTGCTGCTGACTCTCAGCCAATCAGAGGTGAGCAACTAAACATACTCACTGAACAATAAACACTGAAACCTCAACATCAACAACAATATCAGTCTGTTATAATATTCTGTTATCTTCTGGTAAAATGATTCATACATGCATGAAAGTCGTTGGTATTCATGACTTTTCCAAAGATCTAATCATATTGTGATGCACGGAACGGCTTGGTTTACATTTTCGTCAGAGGTCCAACTTAGGGCCAAAATCAACTTACGTAGATCAGTAAGAACGGAACTCTAATGTAAGTCGAGGACTCCCTGTATGTAAATCATTTTACTGGTGAAAGCCAACACTGCAGCCTGGTGACTTCAGTTCATGCAAAGTCTGACCTGTAGTCAGTTTGGAGGAGATGCAGATTCAGCTACATGTGAATTTCTAAATGAAGTATGCTGGAAAATGTGTAAATTTGCTAAAGCAGCATCATAATCTGTAGGCACTGTGACTAAAAATCCTTGTCATTCAGAGTACGAGAAAAATGACTCGTCACTTTTTGCCAGTGTGTTATTCTACATGCATGTTCCGGGGTTCTGCATGTACCTGCACTGTAGAACAGATCAGTCCTGTCATTGTCGTTGTCATAGAGATACGGTTCAGAGTCATCAGCTTGGCGACTCTCGACCATCTCCAGCCACTGGTTGTTATGGAAACGGAACTTCTCTGATTGGATCTTCCTCCCCCACTCCTCATCGTACTCCTGGAAGATCAATAAAACCTATTAGGAAACAACCTACAGATAAAAACAGGAAAGTGTGCTACTATTCCTCATCTTAAAACAACAGCAGCTACATGTGTTCAGCTTACAGCAATAATATCGAGGGTGTTGTCGCACACTTTTCTGATCTCAGCATTCTTGTCATGCATCAGGTCTATGAGGTAGGCTGGAGCCTCTACAGGGAAGGTTAAAGAAAACCACAGAAACCCTCACACAGCAGTGTGAGAACCTGCCTGGCTTCAACTTAAACATCTGCTGAAAGATGGATAAATCGTTTATTTTTAGCTCAGACAGAGTGAACTGTGGAAAAGATACGCGTGTCTTTGATGATGACGTCTCGTGTCGCCTGATGAAACACCATCTGGTAGAAGACGTAGACGATCTGACACACAAACTCATCGTCCTCCTGCTGGGCTGCATTCAAGAACAGAAACACATAGAACAGGTTAGAGTTGGAAGGAGAATTCAGAGTGTTACATTAAAATACTGTTAGGGATGGGTACTGTTGAGATGAACTGCTACTCCTCATCAATCCAGTACTCTTACTGTATCTGATCTTGCTACCTTTAAGACAAAAAATGACACTAGCCTATAACAGAATTACCATTGCTTTGTTTTCAATCTTTGTAAAAAATTCCTCTCTTTCATTCTTCATGCTCAAGTCAAAGATTGGATGCTGGGCTTTTTCTTTGACAGTGACAGTGTTAGGTTTTCTTTGACACTTTTACTGTGTGGTATTTATAGTTTGACTGAAGAAAACAGAGCACTTCTATCATCAACATTTAGGAAGCGAAAGTACAAAAATAAACAGAGTTCACTAAATCTGCCCTGATCTGAGCACTCCAAAACCACTCATGAACGAAATCAGAGTTAAAAAAAACTTCTGGGGAATTCTTCCCCACTGCCACCACCCTAATAAACAGCTGAGCCATTCCTCCACACCTGTACGATAGACAGTATTCCAATGGATATGTACTATGAACAGCATTCTCTGCTTTTTGCACTGTATCATTTTGCACTACCATGTTTATATATTCCTTTCTAGCTTGTAAATATCTGTATATATTGTGTTGTATATATTTTTATTACTACTATTTTTTCCCCTGTTCTTTCTATAGTTTTTCTTTCTTTATTTTTATTATTCTCTTTCCTTATTCCTAGGGTGATATCAACAGCTGAAACCAAATGCCTTGTATGTTGTATACATACTTGGCCATTAAAGCTGATTCTGATTAAATTTAATCTAGGCTGTTAGCAGAAATAATATAAGTGGGGCAACGAGAGATGAACTGGAATCTTCACTGCCAAAAACGAACTTTACAGATTTGTTGCATTTGTGACAATGAGCATTACCACCTAGTCAAGTGAAACTACAGTTTTGAACATTTACGAAGCCAAAATGCATATGTGAAAGATGGAGAGGTTAAACGTGCAAGATAACACTGATGTAGCAATAATGAATAGGAAATCTGATTCTGAATTCCTCCAGTAACGACAGCAGAACCAATAATGTAATACCAGGTTTCACTACCCATCCCTAAACACTCTAAATCTTCAATAAAACCATAGGTGTGTGTGTGTGTGTGTGTTACCATTCAGCAGCTCAATAAGGGCTGGGATAATTCCAGATTTAGCCAACATGGCGGCGCAGGCGTCATCCATGGAGACTGTTCCGATCATAATCACCACCTCCAGGATGAGGTCGTCTTCTGCTGAGCCTGAAACACACAAAGATCTTAATAATCTCACAATTCCACTGAGAACTGATGCCCGAGTGAACAGAAAGCAGCTGAGCCCACTTTGAAGGCGACTGGCAAGATGTTTAGGACGAACGAATCTACCTGAATGAATGTGGGAGGATGTTACAGTCTGAGATAAAGTAATAAATTACGGCTGTGAATCGGGACGACGGTCTCTAAATCTGATCGGTACCTGGTTTGAGTCTGTCTTTGAGGTAAGGCACCAGGTTGTACTCCTTCAGCACCAGCTCCCAGTCCAGGTCAGCGATGGTGAGATTGGCCAGAGTCCCCAGACACTCCAGAACCCACTCCTCCTCTTCCTCTGCACGGATCTCTGCTGCCAGGTCTCCAACGTAGTCCTGACAGAGGAGTGAGTTCACATCATGAGAAACCAAAACCGTCCAGTAAATTACCATGAGCTAATAATGACAATAGTATAATACAAAACAGTTTAGTGACCTTTTTTTTTAAATGTAGCTTATTACTTCCTTTTTATCATTTCTCATTCTCTGTTTAGAATTTTTGACTTCTATTTCTACCTCTATCCATTTCTATTTTAACAATAGATATTTTATTTTATTTATTTCTATTTTAATTTAAAAAAAAAGAGAAAATACATTTTAATAACAGATATTTTATTTATTTCTATTTTACAGAAAAATGAAGAGAAAATATATTTTATCACAAGATATTTTATTTTATTAATTTCTATTTTAATTTTTAAAAGATAAAGAAAACATATTTCAATAAATATTTTATTTATTTATATTTTATTTAAAAAATAAAGAGAAGATATACTTTAATAATAGATATTTTATTTTAGTTATTTCTATTTTAATAAAAAATAAAGAGAAAATATATTTCAATAACAGACATTTTTATATTATTTCATTTATTTATTCATCCAGCACTTTTATCTTGCTTTATTTCATTTAATCTCTCTGGTGTTTCCTCAGTTCTTCAAATCTATTGTTTGAGAGTCTTTAGATTGGATCCTTGTATTGAAAATGATGGTTGTTTGTATTGTTTTATTGCATTTTATGTGTTATCCGGAAAGCACTGTGTGTTGCAAGAAGTTAGCTTGAACAATAATATTTGTCCCGAACCGAATCATATCATCGTTTTTGGGAGTGTTGTTGTTTTATTTCATTCTGCATTTATACTCACTAAGAACAGCGGCTTCGTTAGTCCGTCATGTTGTGAGATGTTTCTGATCATCTTCATTAGAAGGCAGTCTTTCATCTTCAGAGCTCTCTTCATGAGCATCTTCAGTCCATTTCCTACAGACGGAAAGAAGCAAACCATCACAGATCACAACAGACGTAACAGAGGACCACACCTCAACAAATGTTCGTGAATGGAAGATCTACTTGTTCAAAATAATACCTTCACACATGAGTTGTGCATTCCTCTTGTTTGCAGCCAAGTTGATGCAGATAGAGATGAGCTCTGCTTCGATTTCCTCCTCACCGTGCTCGTACAGCATCCGCATTAACTACACACAGACACGCACACAATTTAACCTCACACTTCAGAACTATCAGTCAGTACAAATGTCATTCAGTCCAGTCGATCTTATTTCACCTGAGGGATGCAGTCGGTGTAAACAAACATGCCCTTGAAACGGTCGTCGATGCTGATGTGATACAGGATGCGCATGGCGACCTGCCGGTTGCTCTCATCACCTGCACATCACACCCAGAGAGTCATATACTAGTACATCTCACATAATTAGAATACCGTGAACACTTCCATCCATTTAAGAAAGTGAGAATTTACTATACAGCAGACTCATTACACATTAAGTGAAATATTTCAAGCTTTTTCAATAATTACTCTACCGTTCAAAAGTCTGGGGTCATTGAAGATAACATTGTAAGAATGATAAATCCAGTGCAGACATTGGTAATGTAGTAAATGACTATTCTAGCTGGAAACAGCTGATTTTTAATGGAATATCTCCATAGGGGTACAGAGGAACATTTCCAGCAACCATCACTCCTGTGTTCTAATGCTACATTGTGTTAGCTAATGGTGTTGAAAGGCTCATTGATGATTAGAAAACCCTTGAGTAGTTAAGTTAGCACATGGAGAAAAGTGGAAATTTTAATGGAAAACATGAAATCATCTGGGTGACCCCAAACTTTTGAAAAGTAGTGTAGGTCAACTTTAACTAATTTAGAGCAACTTTCACTAAAACAAAGAGGCATTTTAACTAATTTCAGAGCAACTTTAACTCATTTAAAGCAACTTTAACTAATGCAGAGCAACATCAACTCATTTTTGAGCAACTTTAACAATATTAACGTCAGTTAATATAGAGCAACTTTAACAATATTAACATCAGTTAATATAGAGCAACTTTAAATCATTTAGAGCAACTTTAAATCATGTACACTACCTTTACTTTTCAACAACACACTGATAAGTCCAGATTTAAGCTGTTTCTTAATTTAAGGGTTGCATCCTTTGAATGCTGCGTTTGAAGACTGAATGTGTCAAAGCAGAACAAGGCTGTCCCATTTCAAAGGCTCATTTAGATGCTGCAGGGAAATGTAGCCTTCCCTTCCTGGGCTACAAAGGATCTGCTTATTGGAACCTTCTGGCCCAACATTCACTTCATGGACTTCCCAACTGAAGGAGCACTGTACAGTACTGGGTTTTATCTCAGCAGAATAGCTAACTGTATTGTTAAAACCGTGTCCTGTCCAACAGAGCAGGCTGTACCGTAAGTTACTATGTTAGTGTGTATTCTTACCCAGCATTGCAGTCAGTTTAGGCAACAGCCCAACTTCCACCATCTTGCCCCTGAGTCCAGAGTCGAAGGAGAGGTTGAGGAGCAGACGCAGAGTCAAGTTTAACAAGTCTTCATGGTCGCAGGGAACCAGACGAGCCAGTCGCTCCACCGTGTCCACCTCAGCCTGCAAATCACAACAAACCAGAGATACCAAAACTCAGCAGAAAGACTATGATAGTATTGATGTAATCAGAGCACACACTATAAATAATGACAACAAGAATGACGTTGAACATTCCAATAAACAACTACACCTAAAATAAAAGAATTTCCCCCCCGTTTCAATAATGGAATCTTAGATGTTTTTAATTTCAGTTCTGTTGTCTGCACTGAAGGAGACTGAAAAAGTGGAGCAAAATGTTTATTCTCGTTAATGGTAGTCAACAGTCTTTGAATTCTGTCTTTGTCTCGTGTCTTACAGTGAGTCAACATCAGCAGAGGGCGGATGAATGACGCCACAGGGATATTAGATTGTTTATTTTACAAGGTTTGCGCCCTATTAACTGTGGATTAGTCCAATAATAAGTTAATTATTCCTAAAGATATTCTAATTGATTTGAAGTCTATAACTAGATAAAGTTTGACCAGTCAACATCCTGATTGCTTGCTCACTTTTGGAAATTACTTGACATCCCTTAGTCGTAATGAAAGTGGGCCCTTAAATCAATATTTTAGTTCTTCCTCAGTCCCTCCTTGCTACAGTAATGTGGTCAAACCCATCTCTTTCACTCACCATGTCATTCTTGTTCTCCAGGAAGATGGACAGCTTTTTGAGGAATGAAACCACCAGAACCAGCAGCTCCTCGTCATCCCGGTCCAGAACTTTGACCAGCAGACCAACGATGTTTTTATTCCTCATCTTCAGCTCCGTCCTCGTGTCCTCAGCGAGGTTCAGCAAGAGGTAAAGAGACACTGGGAGACAGTAACAGAAAGAAGTGAAGAGGAGTGGAAAATTAGAGATAATATATGCCAGGGGTATTCAACTAAAATTCAAAGAGAAAATTTATCAAAGCAAAGGGCTGGAACATCATAATGTCTAACCTGAATTAGTGTGATATATGTTGATTTAATCAAGTAGTTTTAGTAGAGTCTGCATGTAATCAATAACTTCAAATAAATTCAGTACTGTTCAAAAACATTTTGACAACATTTATTAATAAATAACTTCCAATCTAACTGTACATCTTAAAATAAAGTGCAGAACTTGAAAAAATAATGACTGAACAACCTGAACCTACTTAAATACATCTGTAACAATTCCTAAATCTCAAAAATGTAAACAGTTGAACATTTTTACTTTTATTTCCTGTCTTCTATCCCTCCCCTTATATCCCTGCTGCTTAATGAGGGAACTGAGCTGCCAGCATTCTGAATCTGGTCTGAATGGTGTCAGGGTCGTTCTCAGACACATTTGGAGCTCACTGGTGAGTCTGGAACCAGATTTAGTTTGGATTATGTTCATAGTTGAGAAGCTGCTTACAGCTGGATGTTCAGCCAAATATATGTCAGCATGTGCAGGGCGACCTTCCTCTTGGTGTCGCTTTATTTATTTTTCTTTTTTGTCTCTCCCTCGCCTCTAAACTGTTGTCTGAACTCAGCTGCAATGTTTACGGGCTGCAATGCAGAGACTTGATTGGCTGAGTAGCGTCAGGTGAGATGGCTGAACTCGTACCTAATTGGTCTGTGTGTTTCCTGAGTTGCTGTAAACACTGAAGAAGCTGCGCCGGTAAAATAGAAGCGACAAATTTAAAATTCTGTTACGATTTACTGATTACAGGTCCGTATAAGACGGCGTCTGGGTTCAGATTCAGTTATATCTGGTAGCGTTACTCAACTCATTCTTTGATGACAAGTAAAATAAATACTAATTCTCATGAATACTGATAAGCAGAACTACTGCTGGGGTGAATCGTCACTGTAATGTGGTTCTGCTTTCACACTGCTTAAGATAACGTGGTAATTATTAGAGTGGGAATAATTTAGGAAACACACGTTGTTGAGATGTTTGAAGAAAAGTATTTTATTCCTATGTTTTAATGTAGCCTTAAATTCATGTCCCAGCAAAGAAAAATACCAACACTGGTATTAAGGTTATGCGGGCTGCCATTAACAACTATTTGTCCATCGATTAATCTATCAACTGGTTGACCGAGCATCTGATTAATCTGATTGATTTGACATTACAACACAGCAACTACATGGTGATGCTGAAGGAAAGCTTTTTCTTTTTGGTACACTACAACAACAAAAACATAAACCTCCTCCTTACCTCTGAGGAGCTGCTCCTGCTTGGCGAGAAGACCTTGGTATTTCCTCATGGCCTTGTCCTGGTCTCTTCTCAGAGAGCCGTTCTCTGGTGCCGACTCACGTACACAAAACAGCATTAAGGAACACAACGGTACACATAAACACCCACAAAACAAGTCAGTTTAAGTATCTATCAGGAAGGCAGAAATTAACAGAAGAAGCTTTACTTCTCGTTCTCAGAAGAAAAGGATATAAGCCTTGTTTTTCTTGCGGAGCTCCTCCCGCCACACATCGTGTCTCTTCAGCTCATGTTCCACCACGCTCATACACAACGCACCGATTTTATAATGACTCACCACGCCGTGAAACTGGGAGAAACTAGACGGGAAGATGGAAAAGGATGAAGCACAGCAGTAAAGCATAATAACAGAACATGCACCACTGAATGAGTGTGGCTTTACCTGGAGAAGCAGAAGAAGATGTAAATAATGATGGTGGCCAGTTCTACACTCTGCTTCCAGTCCTCCCTCAGGACTCTGGCCAAAGCACCTAAAGCTGCCTCTGTACGGATGAAAAAAAACATAAAAATGTTGGTGGTTAATAGCAAAAGACCACTGCAACATGTGGACAGAAATAAAATGGAATGTTCAGTTTAAACACAAGGAACGTTACAAAAACTGACGATGGAAACAGTAAAGTACAAATAAAAACCAACAAAAAATCCTGAACAGAACACACAATCGTTGATTTGGCATGAGCAGAATAATGGGAAAATATAGTACTTGTTAAGTATGCATGAAATTGTAGCTCGGGTTTTCTCTACTATTATAAGAAGGTGTCTGAGCCAAATTAATGAAAAAACAAAATTCTTAAGTGTAATTTTCTTTTATGGAAAGATTTTTTTGCACTATAATATAGTCCTGCTCTGATTATAGGCGAGGGTTTTTCTCATGTTTGGTGACTAGACGGTGTAATTATGGTCTTGCACAAACACTGGAGCATGATGGGTAGTTAGCAGTCTTAATGCTGCATGGCAAGCAAGAGTTAATCAGTCCTAGAAGAGTTTGGTTTGACCTGCATGAGTTTCGAAAGTGTTTCCTGGAATGCAGAAAATCAATGATTAGACAATGAATGACAATGTGATTATTGCTTCCCCCAATGTCTTTACTGCAGAAATGAAGCAAGTTGAAACTAAATAAATATCATCAAACAGTAAAGAATTCAAGCCGAGCTCAAAAGTAAACTCTAGAAAATGTTAACTGTCATAGGAAATTTGAATGTATACACACACAAATTTTTTGCTATTTAATTTTTTTGCTCATTTTCTTCTGTATTTGGATTTATATATTATCACAATTATTATTTTCATTTCTTAACTTTATTTTTTTGCTAATTTTTTTCTATAGTTTTACATTTTTTTTGCTTGTTTTTTGCTCATTTTCTTCTATATTTGAGTTTATATATAATCATCATTATTATTATTATTATTATTATTATTATTATTGTTGTTAATATTTTTTAGTTTTAATTTTTTGCTAATTTTTTTCTATATTTGGGCTCATATATATATTTGTTTTTGCTAATTTTTTTCTATATTTGTGTCTTACAGGGTTAGGAAACCTGCATAAACCTGGTATGAGCTACTTTGGTAACCAGAATAAAAGTGTACCGTTGTGCAGCAGCTCCTCCAGGTTATCAGGGTTGCGGGCGAGTTGCAGAATGAGAGCAGAGCCTCTGATCTTCTCTGGGATGCCTTCATAGAGCAGCTCAACGTACTCATCCACTCTGGTGATACTGGCTTCTTCGTTTAACTACACAGACACACATACAGTTACTGATTAATACGTGATTCCAGAAAGACCTGAAGCTTCTCAGTTTCACAAGTTATGAGAAATAAATAAATGAAAATCAGTCATAGCAACACATTTGAGAAACAGTTTAGGATGAATTTATAAGACATTTGTATCTCAAGTACAAGTTTAACAAATGCAAAAAACTGTACAGTAATTAAGAATACTTGACAAATGCTGAATACTGTGTGAGAGTAAACTGAGGGAAGGAGTTTTTACCTCCATTCCTTCAAACGGTGTCAGTTCTCTGGGCTTTACTGTTCTTTTCTCTTTCTTTTCCACTGGTGAGAAAACACACAAATATAAAAACATGGCCCTAGTTCCTGTACCAGACAAGATGACTGAAATAAACTGAAAGCTAGCCAGTATGATGGGGAAAACCTGGACTCCACAGTAAGGGTGCAACGTAATGAGACGACTAACCTTTTCCTTCCACGGGGGAGGATTTCCTGTTCTGCAGGTAGTAGAGGAGCTGCTCCACTTGAGGCAAACGGGATGCAGGGATGAGTTTACACTCCTCCACTACTTTCTTGGCCAAAGCTCCCACATCTGTACTGGGAGAAAGACTTTTCACACGGATACTGGAGGGAGAAAGAAAAGACATGGATGACTGATTAGGACTTCACACATTTTCACAGATTCAAGACCGCTGCAAAACCTAGAAAGCTTAGACAATACCAATCTGTTTAGCAAACAAATGACATGCTGATTATGATTACCAATAGATAGTTTGGATAGATGAGACTGACACTGCGTTCATTTCACTGCTTTCATTTAGTTTGAATAAAACTAATCCAGTTAACACAACAATGCATTTAATGGAGAGAAAGACCAGACAGAACATGACAAAAATCAGATAGATAGATAGATAGATAGATAGATAGATAGATAGATAGATAGATAGATAGATAGATAGATAGATAGATAGATAGATAGATAGATAGATAGATAGGAAATTTAAAGGATACAGAAGCTAAAAAATAAAGATAAAAAATTAGACATACAGAAAACTAAGTAAATAATGAAAAAGATATAGCGTACACAAGGACTGAGTAGCATGAATGCTACTGTAGTGCCAAAATGAAGACTCATTACAGTGACCCTGTGCAGAACCATGGCAGTGCACATATAAAATGGTAAATTTACTGAAAATGTCTATGAATGTGAACCCTCCTGCCATCATTTTGAGGTGTTGTACACACAAAGCAGTTTCTGAGTCTGCTGGTGAACACATTACTCTGCCTGGTGGTGAGCTGTGTGTAGTAAATAAAGGATAAACTTTACATCTTCTGTCCCTCCTTGCGTTCGCCCAGCATATGACCTCCACTCTCTCCCAGGATGGACGCCTCCACCTCATAGTGGACCACCAGGGCCTTCTCTGTCGGGTGGACATCCAAACTGCCCGCAGTCACTTTGCTTTGGGTGAAGAACAGACAGTAAAGAACAACAACTGTGAACTCATTCATCTTCATTTCCTGACCTTCTGATCTTATCTGAGCTCATTTTATGTAAATATTAAACCATCAATTGATTGCATTGGTCTTAACTAATCACGTAATTGCATTGTAAAATATACTTTAAACGTTGATAAAGATATTACGTTCTAGTAACAGTTAACCCACCTAACATTCATCCATCCATCATAACAATAACAGTAACCTACAGGAAGACACACCCAGACGTTTGTACAATAGCTGTATAGACGGTGGCTGAAGACAAGACATGACTTGAAAAAGGCTAAATAATTAGAAAGACTAGCTCAACTCACGCTGGAAACCACCAGACAGCAAACAAATTCAATAAAGCCGTTAATGAGCCAAGCAGGCAGTTTATCGGCCACCGTCCCGCTGTAGCTTGCTAGCTAGGTTAGCTGTATCCCAGATTTTCCGGCCCCCTTCATTCACCTAATGGACCCAATGCCAAACTCCGTTTAAAAACGTGCTATTTTAGTGGCCATGTGTTTACCGGCGGAAATAGACTGGTGGGGAAATTAGAATAATCTTCAATGATTTTTTATAGCTTTTTGGTGGATTCCGCACAGCAGACTACCATATTTAATAGCATAAACACAGCTTTAGTGCCTGTGCTGATTTCCACAGACACCGCATCAGCTAGCTAGCAGCGCTAACGACGGGGCGGTTACGGAGCGACATGATCGTACAAAATGTGAGTTTTAAAAATATATACTTTATCCTTGGATTACACGTACGCCGAATAGACTGCTGGATCAGACTGGTTTACAAAAGCTGTTAAATAATCTTATAGTCGATGCATAAATGTTCTGGCAAACATGCAAATATTACATCGTCAAAACTTTGACTGCAGTTTGGTGTGAGCCTTCACCATTCAACCGAACCGCACACATCAGAGCTAGCTAACAGGTAATAACACATCAGAGCTAGCTAACAGGTAATAATTTCAATAACAAACACTCCCTTATCCCACTCAGGTGCTTGCTACACCTGACACAGAGGTATGGATATGATATATTACTTATACTGATGTGCTAGCAACGTTAGCTAGCAGACGAAATGCCATTTATCCGCCAAATAAACTGAATTCCGATAACGTTACGATCATAGCTTTGCTTCGACTCACCGTTTGAGGTAGCGCGCGTCATCCTGCATCTTCCTCAGATTTAAGGTTTCAAATATTGAATTAACTGAATAGATTAATCACATTTGTTGGACTCGACCAAATATAGGCATATAAAGCGGCGTGCTAACCGCTAGCAACGCTGACAAAACAGGAGTGAGGACTTGGAGCTGCTCCTCGGGTGTGTCCCCCCGGGTTGAGACTCTCAGGCAGTTTCCTCTCCTGCTGTGTGGAAACAGATTCAGGTCAAAAAACAACAACAACACTGAATTAAGTTTGAAAAGATAGTTTCACATAATACTTGTCCATCTCCAAACCAAAATCGTATATGACAGAAATATCAATGAAGAAATAATTGCGTTCCTAAGTGCCTGACAGAATAAACTCAGGAACTACATGCCCTTCACAATACTGTTGCTTTCAAGCAGTTCAGTTCTATTCCAGCGTTAATTTACTTCTCTGACAATTTAAAGTCAATATAATCATCATTTCGTTACCTTGGTAGTATAATAAATACATATCAAATTAACATAAATGAACTTAATGGACTTGACTTCATTGTCCCTTGTTTTTATAATAAATTCCATCATAGATTTGTTTGACAGGGGACTTAAATTAGAAATTGACACATTAGGACCTGGAAATACTTAAACAAAATGCAAGTATTCTTTTTGAAAATAAAATGTATAAGTCTAATTTATGAATATATATAAATATTATAAATAGATATAAATATTTTCAAAAAATGAGTACAAATGTTCCCAAAAAATCCTAAAAATATCTGAAGTGATTCCATATATATCAGTAAAACTTCTATTTTCTTTAAGAACATTCATATAAAAATCAACCAAAATCCAGCGAGATTCACTGGATTTTAGTAGATTTTTTTTGTGTGAATATTCTGAAGAAACATTTTTAACATTTTTTTTCCCACCAAAAAATGTGCAAAGATTTCCCAAAATTGTTGAAAATGTGGACATCAGAAGTTTCACTGTGGAAATCCCCCCCCCGCAAACTGTAAAACAAGTCAATTTTGACTTGCAGGACATGAGGGTTAAACACTACCCAAGATATAAAATCCTTTAGAAAACTTCCTGTTGAACCACTTTCAGCAGGGTTTTTCATGCATTGAAATTTTAGGCTTTGTTTGAACAACACTATTCCAGAAATTATTCAGGATAAAATCAAACGGTTCTCAAAATGAAACTAAACATTTTTAGAATCATTCATTGAATTCCACAATATTGATGTTTTTGGTAATGAGTGCTCAACAATGAAACTTACTCATTTTAATGGCATGGACTTATTTTCTACGATTTCTGCACATACATTGCCCAACACGCTGCCACATAAAAATGCCCTACAGCATATACAATGTGACACAGACACAAACTGAGCATTGTGATAAAGACGCTTTTATTGGAGAGCTATGATTTAACCGCCAAGCAGTATTCCAGCACAGACTTCTTCCCACCCTGCGGTTTACACCTAACTGCTTCTAAATACGATCAGCATCAGTGTGTGCTGCTGGATGTTTACTATTGTGTGTATGTGCTTCTTTACCTGTGTGTGTCCACTTCTCCCCCAGATTCAGCTCTCCTGATAGCCTTCACTGTATAATTTACCGTTCCCCTGCTCTTACCCCCTCCAGTTACCCCTTTGGTCCCCCTTCTCCACCTATTCCACATCCCCTCCCTCGTCCTCATCGTCAGCACACGCTGTGAACTCCTTCTCAGGTAAGAGGCCGTATTCATTGAGAAACCCTTCCACATCCGTTGCAAAGAAATCCTCGTTGAAGTGTTTGGTAACAGACAGGAAATTTCCCAGTAGCTCCCCGGCCTTGTACACCAGCAGGGCAGGAAGAACCTGGAAGGACAGCAGCAAGTATTAACCCTCCTGTTGTCTTCATTTATGGGCACCAAAAAATATTGTTCCCTTGTCTGAAAAAATCCCAAAATTCTGCAAAAAACCCTAAAAATATCTAAAGTGATTCCATATATATCAGTGAAACGTCTAATATTTTCTTTAATCATTCCGTTTATACTTCGGTTGTTTATTTTTCATAGGTGGACGGCGCACGCTGATGACGTTTCATTCTTCACGTTGACTCATGTACATCGTAGGCTGAGATTCAGCTGCGTTTTCTGCACAGAGCAAACTTCCTGTCATGCACAAAGACTATTAAGATTCATGTTGTACATTGCAGCAAGCTGTGAACTTATAAGATTGTTAAAATCACAGTGTGGAGAGGTCTTTAAGGGGTAAATTTTCAAAGGTCCAGGAGACGAGTTCCTTTTGAAGATGAGTTTCCAGGGTTCACAGTTGCTAACTGGTCAAACAGACACAACTTGTGTAAGACTTTATTCACAAAATAAATAATGCTATGTGTAACTACAAGCTGTATACTTAGAAAGAGATTACAATTTCAACAAGGAAAAGTTGAGAATTTTAGCAAAGAAAAAAAAAACAGACAAAGTTCCTGCTTTAGTTCCACAGTTCCTGGAAACCTGGTCAGTGCCATATAAAAACTTAAATTTTTGAAAAGACAAAAGTTCTTGCATATCAAGTTTCATTAACTTCTCATAAACTCACAGTTCTTCATAGTGTCATGTCTACAGACTGTGTTGCATCACTACTAGACATTATACTGCCAACACTGCAGCCCCGTGTCCCAACAGGCAATATTATAATTCAATCAATTTATAGTATAACCTATTGTTCATATTATTACGATACAATTTCTGTTTACATATTTAAAACTGTACTAACCTCAGCAGAGAAGCGCTCTGCAGCACCCGTCGCCACAGCATCAATACGACAGAATTTGACATTGGTGTACTCCAAAGCCAGGCAGTCCAGACATGAGTTCAGCTGCTCACAGCCTGAGAAAATACAGATGGTTGGTTAATAAATGAGAATGCACTGCAGCTGCACCTGCACTGATGGATGTATGAAGTAAGACTAACCTTTGACACCGTGCTGGTAGATGTGGACCACCACTAGGGTCAGCCGATGCTCCTTCTCTATCACTTCCAGGAAAGCTTCTCCACTGTCCAGCTCGTAGACCGATTCAAATTTGGGACCAAAGCTCAGGCGCTCGTGCATTTCCTGCATACACTGTTTTCTGTAGCGTTTCAGGCAACGTTCATCTTCTTCCTGGATCAGTTCATACTCCTGAGCACTCATCTAGAGTTGAGCATAAACGTGTTATTGAGTCACTTTGGTATCAATTTGTTATTTGTGTATATCTGTGTGTGAGGTTCTGTGAGCACGTCCATCCACCTTTCTGTTGAGTCTCTCTCTGTCGTCCTCTCGAGGACTGGACATTTGTCTGAGCAGCTCTCTCTTATTCTGAGGGACATTCTGATCCACGCTGTCCAACTTAAACCTTCGCCAGTCATTAATTACACCTTTTGGACCTGGAGACACAAAGAAAAGTCCACAAAAACATGACTTTCTAAGACATACTTGACAAGAAAAGCACTCAGAGAGCGCAGCACTCCGCCAAGACTTGTCAGTCTTTATATCCTTTCTGACAGATGAAATCTTTAATTAAAAATGACCTTGCGCTGAGCACAGGCATGTGCAATGCATGTGTACGTTATGAACGGATACCCAATGTCATGACCTACATATGTAGCTGGCGGCGGGATCTGATGGGACTCAGAAACACCTCCATAATTTAATCAATTGTTACTTGTATCATTTCCGCTGGACAAGTCCTCAGCGGTGGATTTGTAGTAGGATCACAATCATGTGATCGTCAGCAGGCAGCTGACGTAGTGTTCACTTGTTGTCATGGTTACAGTGACGCAGTGCCGCTATCTGGCAATGATACACATTTGTCCAAAATGATTAGAAATTTGTTCATAACTTGCTAAAAAAATCCTCTTTTCCTGTTCACAATCTGTCCAAAATGAGTTAAACATCTAGGATGGCTTAGAAGGGGTCCAAAAATGACTCAAAACAATAAAAACACGTCCAAAATGACTCGTAAGTATGTTCTCAAAATGTTGTTAGAATTTGTCAAAAATCACCCTAAATATGAGCAAAACGACTAGAAATTACTCAAATTTGTCAAGAACTCCTCCTTAAATTACTCAAAATGGGTCCAAAATGACTTTAAAATGTCTTCAAACTGTTAAAATTTTCTTTAAAAAGTAGGAATTATTCACAGTTACAGTTTTATAAACATTCATGGTCTGCAGCGGTGGATTTGTAAAAGGATCACAATCATGTGATCATCAGCAGGCAGCTGACGTAGCGTTCATTTGTTGTCATGGTTACAGTGACACCGTGCCGCTATCTCACAGTGATACAGAAATCTTTAACAAATCCGTGGATCCAGACTATAAGCCGCATCACTGCCAAAATCTAATCACTTGGTCCTTGTGTCATTTCTGACCTTTCCAGAAAATTTCATCCAAATCCATTTGTCCGTTTTTGAATAATGTTGCTAACAGACAGACAGACAGACAGACAAACATAGGCCGATTGTCACATAACTCCGCCAAGGAACGCAGAGTAAATATCAAAATACAGTTAAAACAGTGACAACGTAATTAAAATTATGAAGTGCAAAATATACTGATACTACAGTCAATATTTTCATTGACACATCATCATCCATTTGGAGATAGATTAGTATTGTTTTATAGATTAGTATTGTTTTATACATTAGTATTGTATCCTTACTGCTGTAACATCTGTCTATGTCTCTGACCTGTGTGATTGGCAGGCAGCTCCTCTTCTTCCTGGGTTGAAGCAGACATCTCACCAGCAGCCTGCAAAGTAGAAAACACAAACTGGAAAACCCGACCAGATCCAGACAGAAAGCAGGTGATGTGTCTGCTGGAAGGGATGTTAAAAGCTCATCTCAACTCTTTAAGATCTCACATTTAAGCCCCTTTTTGAATCTCCTTTATAGACACTGGGCCTACTTAATTCATGACAGTGATGGGGGTTTTTTTCACCAAAACTGGTTTCATGGTTTTAAAATCAATTAACTTATCAACCCCTATCTCCTACTTATATCATAACCTGGTCTGTTTGACAGAAGATGTGAGCCAAGATCCAACCAATTCCAATATTTCCTAATAAACATTGCACATTTTCTAATGCTGTATATGTAGGGTCATGTCTAAGGTACTTAACAATTTAAAAGTTACTATTTTTAAAGTAGCCTGGGGTTGCTAGGTTGGCTTTAGCACCATTTTCTGATAAAGGAGGGAAGACTATCTCCAAATAGAAATGTCCCTAGCACAGGCTAATTAATCTGCCTTTCTGTTGTGATAAAGAAACTGGCATGCGTTTAAACTTTTCCATCTTTAGGTAAGAATTTCACATTTTTATTAACATCTCAGTAGTTTTAGAGGACAGGAGGTGCCCCACATCAAAATAATCCACTCCAACACTCCCTAATTTTGCTTCTTTAGGAAACTGAATGGGTAAAATGTGTGGGGGTCCTACAGATTTAACAATAAGCCCAGTGTTATTTCATCAATATTGAACAATGAAATCTAAATATCCACAGCATCTTGTTTGTTTGTGTGTCCACACAGTTGGACACGGTGTTGTCACAAACACTTACTATGAACCAGGCTGAGGTTTACTTATCAGATTATGCACAGATTACCAGGACATGCACACATGCCGAGGACATCTTCTTATGCACGTGCGTGTGCGATGTGACATACTTGCCTAGCTAAGTCTACCTTAAAGAACCCCAAACAAAATGTATTCTATTGTTATGATCCTGAAAATAGTAGATTAACCTCTGCAAACACACTCATCTTTCAAAATGTAGTGAAACACGATACTCTTTTCCCTCTGTAAAAGTTTACGAAATGAAGTGAGGATGCATCAATTAAATCATGTAGAAAAAACAGAACAGAAAAACATTTCTCCTTGCAGGCACCAGTAAAGGCCACACTGAAAGCTGTTCTGCTGATAGAGCTGAACTGTCAGTGACAGAACAGTCCTAACTGAAACTACGTCAGTCATTAATGTGATAAAGTTCCATTAATCTGAGGAAGCTAATTCCATCACGTAATCAAAGCGATACATTTCTGCATGGCTGGCATTAATGAACCTAAATGCAGTTGAAGACATGAACTTTCACCCTCAAGTGCAATTAAGAAACTGTTCGATAAAAAATAATAATTTTGCAAGGATAAATGAAGGCATGTATGCATATTAATCATGATGTGTTGTGGGGAAAAAGACTTCTGTGCAACTGGACTGTAATGTACTATAACGGTGCATATACAAAACAGATATTTGATTATAAATTTACTGCAAACTTATCACAACTGCTCCAGAAATAGCTCTTTTTTATGCAAAATATCTGCATGGTACCCAGCTAAAGCAGTCGGCAGTTCTTACCTTTGTGTCTTTAGTGATAATGGGTGTTTGAAGGCCAATTGGTCGTCTGTTTTATCTGTGTCTTCTGTCGGTCTGGGCAATCACTGAGCTGTGTGTCCACGTAGAGAATTGCCAGCAGAGAGGGGAAGACAAGTTTAGAAAAGGGTGGAGGGACAGAGATGAGGGAATAAACCTTATCTACACTCTGTCATCTTCGTCATTGTAATATGATGTTGTCTCATATGATTAGGTGTAACACCAGGCTTAGTGGATTATTGACAGCAAAGCAGAACAAAGAAAGGGGGCGTATTTTCAAAGCACGTTGAAGTATATGGATACTTTCATAGCTTCAAAAGTGTAAGAAAACAAGCATTGAAAACTATTGCAATCCAGTCATTATTCAGCCATTGAGTTTACATTCAGGGATTTTAGCTGCCATTTCTTCATCTTTTGTCATCTTTGTCTGGTTTTTGCGTGGTAGGAAGAAAAATCTATTTACATTTTAAAAAGTTTCATTATTCTGGTTCAACTTACGGCGTGTTGAAATACTTTCAATCTGTGGACCCACTCACTAACAAACCAAAAACACATGTTGCATTGGCCGGGAATCGAACCCGGGCCTCCCGCGTGGCAGGCGAGAATTCTACCACTGAACCACCAATGCTTAGTTTCAGTAGCAAAAAACACCAATGACAGTCTTCTCACAGCACTTTTGGTTACTAAAAAGAAGTGTTTTCTCTCGGAACAGCTGTTTACTTCTAACAAATAAAGGAATACTTCTGTACAAAGGAAAAAAGGACAGCACTCCCCGTCGGGGAATCGAACCCCGGTCTCCCGCGTGACAGGCGGGGATACTCACCACTATACTAACGAGGAGAAGACATGTTTTCACCATGGACACGCATTTCTAAAAGTGAACACATTTCTGTTTGCTTTTCATGCACTCTTTACACTGTTGTATACAATCATTAATATTTCACATAGGTCTTTATGGTTTTACTTATATTCATGTACAACTTAGATACAGTGAATAATATTATGTTGGAAACTTTTGAAATGTTTGACAAGTGGGACTCGACAACCTTTTTTGTTGTTGAGAGCAAACAAATGTACTCACCTCCACTGAGCATTAGTTTGTTTAAAAGTGCGAAGGATACCATTACACCACAGCTCTTACAGACGCTAAACTCAGATACATGTATGGGTAAAATGAGTGGGCCAATTTGTTTCCATTCAGACAAGAAAACATGTAAATTTCCAATGGAAAAAAAACAAAGCGAAACAAAACAAAGTGTACCTCCCCGTCGGGGAATCGAACCCCGGTCTCCCGCGTGACAGGCGGGGATACTCACCACTATACTAACGAGGAATGGTCATGCTCTCCCCCTTGCAATGAAGCATTTTGAAAAGTCATCGACTGAACTGAACGGCTAACTTTTACTTTCTTTGATGTCCACCCATATTTCATGAAAGCAACAGCAGATTACAGGCTCAATCTTATACTCAAGATTGAGCCTGGATAAGCACTGTTCATATGGTGAGAACGGGAGGAGAACGGACAAAAAAAAAAAAAAGAACCTCCCCGTCGGGGAATCGAACCCCGGTCTCCCGCGTGACAGGCGGGGATACTCACCACTATACTAACGAGGACTGGTTGGCAACCATTCACCGGCAGTCTCTTTGAATGTCAACACTTGTCAAGCTAACGAGCAGCAGACAGACACAAAGACATTTAGAGTTTGAAGGAGACCAACTGTGAGCAGGTTTTGTGGCGCTGTTTAGAGCAATAGAAGTGTGGGTGAGGTTGCTAGTGGTTATGGTTTTTATTTGTCTTTTAAAAAAAAAAAAAAAGACGTGGTGCTTGATCAACTACCACAAACTTAGCTAAAAGACTTGGCTTGCATTGGCCGGGAATCGAACCCGGGCCTCCCGCGTGGCAGGCGAGAATTCTACCACTGAACCACCAATGCTTACATGCTAGTAACAATGACACCGGCATCTGAAAACAGATAGCAACCCACTAGTCGACAGCCGAACCTGGGTCGCATTCTTACCAATTGGAGGATTGTATTTCTTATTTGTCTTAATGTTTCACACATCACAGTGCTACTTAATGCATAGCAGTGTAGCGATGTTTTGACAGAAAACTGAGGCACAAACATATTTAAAACTGGTAAAAATGGCTGGAAGTTTGACCAGCCTGTTAGACTTGAATAGCTGCAGATTTTTGGACTTCACTGTAAGAGTTGGAAAATATAATGGAAAAACCAGCTTCACTGATGCATGATCACATATTGCTAAATATTTTCACAAGTAATACTTTATCTTTCTGTTAATCAGTAACTTCTCAAATCCATTCACAAATTTCACATAAAGGTTTCCAAATCCGTGACAACTGTAATGCAAAATAGGCATTTTCTGTTGACAAGAAAAGCAATTCACACCTCTCAAATCAAAGATCTGTCCTCAGAAAGTTTCACCATCATTAACATCTTGAGCTACTCATGATATTGCAGACTCCACAACCATTATTACCATCATTGCTGTTGGACTACCTAGTTTCACAACCATTCACACCTTGAGGCGTGTCAGTCCAGGGTCGTCAATGGGCCATTAGCCATCTGAGCCATGTAAGTGATGGTAAACATCTGAAACTCCCAATAGGGTCTTTGCACCATTCGGTGCTCGGACCCTAAATATATGTTTTCCACATTTTAAAACTTTCAAACGGGTCAGTTTTGACCTGCAGGACGACACGAGGGTTAACAGGCGATATATTAAATTGAAACTAATCACATGAAGTGTCTTGAGAGAAACAGTAAATAAAGCTGCATTAAATCATCAGTAATCAGTAGTCAACTGCAGTTACTGACCAGGAAGCTGAATAAACCCTTCTGTAAACTGCATCATGTACATGAGTTCAGTACAAACAGCTTCCAGATGTGTTGGTTCTTACAGGAAGCAGCAGGAACTCACCCAGCCATATGGAGTTGTGAAATATTCCGTTCTTGAAGCCCCATGAGTGAATCTCGGTCAGCAGGACGCTCAGAGTCCAGATCGGAGAGAAGATCAGCATCCTGCAGCCGGCCGAAGCTTTCAGGAGATCAGAGCTGCTGCTGCTTTAAATACTGGCTGAAGGGGAGGAGCCAGGACCTGAAACACCAACCTCCAACCGCTAGTGTCCTATTACTGCTGCAAGAGATACAGTCTAAAAAAGTAGCTCTGAGCGCAACAAAACAGTTAGTAGACAAGTTGTAGTGAGATTATGTTCAAACAATAAAGTACACAAAGTTACCGGAATCAACCTGTGGTCAGTACTTATCAATTACTGAAACATTGGCAGCATAAACACAAGTCGATTAAGATGGAAATGAGTAAAGGGGCACCATGACAAAGATTTATGTGGAAGTTAATGACCCCCGACCAGAGTTCTTATGTCAATCAAGTTAGAATGCAGGAAGTCCTTGACTTACACTGGAGTTCAGTTCCTACAGCTCTACATATCTTGTTTGTTGGTTTTATGGTATCAGTTAGTTCACCAGAAAAGTCATGAATACCAATGGTTTGCATGCATGTATGAATGATGTATGAGAAGATAACAGAATATACTGCACTGTATTTACATGAAGAGCATTTTGTTCTATTTAATTTCATTTCCATGGAGATGGCATACCTTTACTTCTCAGCACCAGAAGAGTGTGAGTTACGCTGGAAGCCATAATGAAATACAAAAAGTTAGTGAATGTAGCACAGTCCAAGGTGTAGTCCAACCAGAGAATGTCAACAAAGCCGTGTGATAGCACGGTGACGATGTATTCATCCACTCTGCTCATCATGTAGTTCCAGTAACCAGTTCAGACATAACAATGAAACGCCATAGGTCCAAAGACCCCCAGTGAACTGAGAAATACAGCATATTTATATCCCAGCGACTTGTTTATGTGGGTGGATGCCAATCAAAGCTGTGACTTTACTGTGTCCTGATAGTGAAGGTGTTCAAATAGTCATGAGCAGCCCTGAGCCCACTTCTTAGATGATTAGTTAGAAGAAAGAAGTAGTTCCAACTAGGAGAACATTAGGAATGTGTAGATGTGGACAGAATCAGTGTATATGTATATTGTGCCGATACAGTGTTACTGCATCAAGCAAAGCCCATACATTGTAGCTCAGCTATAAGCCGTGGTTGTTCCAGCAGATGGAGTGGAGTCCTATGGAATCCTGTAGAGATCAGAGGAGGAGTCACAGAGACAGCAATTAAAGCAGAGGCCATTGTGGGTGGGCACTAGCAATGGGCACCACCGCAAAGAAGAATAAGGGAAAAGTATACCCGTTTGACGAACGCACGACCAGGCGGTCGTGCGTTCGGCGGAGAAATTTGCACTTTCTTCTCCTTTGTCTCTTACATCTGTGTTTCCCTAGTGAAACTCCTGCTGCCCACATTGTCTACCCTTTTGCTACATTTTCCGAAATTTTCCCATGGCCACAGACATATTTCTCTTACCAGCATTACAGTAAATGATTTTTGTGATGATTCTTACAGACAATATTAGTTTCACTGGTATTTCTGGAATCACTTTTGATATTTTCAAGATGTTTTGGACAGATCTTGACTCACTTTTTGACATTATTCACAAACATTTTCTTGCCACATTTGTGGGCTTCTTTTCTACTAACACTTTTACGGGTACTTCTTACCAAATTACAGGACTTTTCTTCCTATAGTTTCTGCATATTATCCTACATTGGGGAATGATTTCTGCTGACTTTTGGACTTTTCATTTCTCACAAGGAAACAACTTCTTTTGGTGCCCATACATACAGACACCAGGAGGGTTAAGACGAATTGATTTTATGTCTTGTTTTAGTAATTTTTGGCTGGTTCTGTTGTTTTGTGTCTTTTGGTATTGCCATTGTTTTGCCATTCTGTGTCATTTTGACTCTCTTTTCGGTTGTTTCTTTTTTCTGCTGTTTTGTGTCACTCTAGGTCTTGTTTGTTTCATGTTGTGTCTGGTTTCCATCATATTGTTCCACCAGGTGGAACCTCTTACTGTTTCATACTGTGGAGATCAGAGGAGGGTAGTTTCATGTTGAAAAGCACAGTGCATTATGGGAGTTTAGCTAGTAAAGGGGCACCATGACAAAGACTTCTGTGGCGGTTAATGACCTCCGTCCAGAACATGTGTGAAATCAAGCTGGAATTAAAAAAGAAAAAAATACAGTATATTCATATCCCAGTGGCTTGTTTTTGTGTCTGGATGTCAATCAACATTGTGTCTTTAGTTTCTACTGCCCATAGATTATTCTAATTTCTCATGTTTTATCTGCATCTGGTCCAGACTTTAACTGTATGAAAGACATTTCTGTTTACTGATAAAAACAATCTCAAGAACACATCATATTCTTTAAAAACCTAATGTCAGATAATGAAGCAGCTGCTTATTCTTAATCTGAAGCAAACCAGCCGTTAGCAGGAGTTATGCTAATGTGCTATATGACGACGTAAATAACAAATGAGGGATTCCTACGCTTTACAAAGCACTTTCCAAATTGTCAGACCTTTACAATGCACTTAAAGCAGCTTTCTAACAGACTGAAGGACAGAATGAGAGTTTTTGCTCTCTAACTGTGGAAATTAATTACAGTGCTCAGCTCAGATCCCCTGCAGACAGTTGCTCAACATCTCAGGCCACAGGAGGCTCTGAATGAAAGGATCAGTGGCCAGCAGCATCTGGGAGGGCCTCCACATGTTTTCTCCTTCATGGAGACACGGCTTTCCTCAGCAGTTTGGAAACACATCATGTGAATTTCTCAACTGGAGACTTTGGACAAAACAGAATTTCCTCAGACTTTAATGAGCAGTCCAGCATTACTCTACTCACACAAAGGACTTCCTCTGGACGGTTTTATTTTTTGTGTGGAGTTATGTAAACCTACTCTGATTAATATCGTTTAAACAATGGATGAACTGACTGTGTTTAATGTGAAATAAGTTTTCTTAACATGTGAGCATCTTTCATTAAACCCTCAGTACGTGAAATGTCTAGCACCAGTCAGCTGATAAACACCAGAATCCACCAGGAGATGGTTTCACAGTTAAATCATCTCACATGTTGGCAGTGGGGAGCAAATCTGAGCTACAAAGAACCAATTATTACACTCCTTCTTCACCAAAATGGCAGAAACTACAACCCAGACCAGACAGAAAGTTCTCCAGCAGCTTGACATCATGTCATGAAGGGGTTTCAGTCCATCACGATCTTGTTAATGACTGACAGGAAGTCGTCTGGTGGGTGTGGTCAGGAGGAACCAATAGTCAGAGCTCTTGGTTTACCTCAACCGAACCCTCACCTGTTCACGAATTCTGGGTGGAATCCTGTCCCTCCAGGTGTGGAGGGACAGGTGAGTCCAACCTTACTTACAGGTGATTCCTGAGGGCTGAACAACGCAGCCAGTGTAGCATTCACCCTGGAATAGTGATGAACACACACCTGCCCATCACAATCAGTCACAATCAGTTGCAGTCAGTCACTTCCATACTATTGGACCTTCTCACAGTCACTCCCAACACCTCAGCCAATCACCTCTCACACCTGGAATCCACCCCTGTTCCTTTGTTTGAAGTTGAAGCCCATCAGCTTCATTCACTCACAGACAGTCACTGAACAGCAGGATGACCCCACAGCACTCATCTCTGCAAACCATTCACTTTTTACAAGCCTGGAAACCTGGAAATAACAGCATCAAAGAGGACGCCTGCTACTGCTTTTTGGATTTCTGGATGCCACCCACCTGAACCCACATTGTGCTGAACATTGAATATTGGTGAGCAACTAATATGACTAATGACTGATGATTATGATAATGATGATGATAATTACGAAGCCTGTCTGCTGAACAGGTTAAGCTTGAACCGATGGCGAGCTACCCTGGACCACACTGGACAACCCTCTGACACGTTTCACCCCTTCAACCACCCCACTCATTGGCAGGTCTAAAGCCCCACAGCTTCATCCCTTCCACAACGGTGTGGTAGGACTTTGTTGGATTTGTTGGAATTTGTTGGAACTGTTTATTGAATCAGCTTATCGTTCACTTCAACCAGGAATTGTCAACGGACTATTGATAATTGAACTAAGCATAGTCACTTTATATCATTTAAAGTGAAGTTGCTTATTCTTCATTGGATTGATTGAAGGACAGGTCAAGGTTGATTTTTTTTTTCTTTGAATTTTTTTATTCTGATTTTCTGCTTGTGTTTTGTATTATTATTTTGATCATTGGTTTTGCCTTGATGTATTCAAGTATTTTCTGTTGATTATTTTAATACATTACCAGTAAACTAAGTTTTGTCTTCATTAGTTTTCACACAGCTCCCAGAGCCAAACCTTATCACAGCCTAGCCCATAGCCTAACTAATGGTAGCCTATTTACATTTGCAAGTGCTACACCAGGTTAGTGGGTTAGAGGGTATGTTGAGCTGAAAGTCACACTTTTTAGTATCAGGGAGATGCTTCTCTTTAAACCTGGCTAGATCTCCATGGTAACTGATGCTGTGGAGTTAGGTCTCCATGGTAACTGATGCTGTGAAGCCATCATTTGAACATTACCATCTCCACTGTTTTTTCCGGGGTTTGTTGCTGCCAGGTTGTTTTTTATGTGTTGTTTTTGTTTGTTTGTTTACAGTGTAGACTGAATATTTTGGGACGGTTCAGTCAATAATGAGCTAGACTGAAACTTTTGATGGACTTTTTCATGACTTTCTGACCAAAAAAAAAAAAAAAAAATTACCCAATTAATCCTAAAATATTTGACCACACAACTGTTTGTTGTTGTTATTGTTGTTGTTGTTACTATTGTTTTTAGTGGATATAAACCTTTAAAAACGGTTACTTTACAAATTTGTTTACCAAATAGGTTTTTTTCTATTGATCTTTGACAACTTTTCTGGTTATATTAAATTAAAATAAATAAAATGGAGTGAAAAAACTGAAAAGTGATAATTATAGGTTTGACCGTTTTACTCTATTTGAATCTGCTAAAAAAAATCGTTAGTTTCTACTTATTTGTGGGGTCACTTAAGACTAATGATGCTTGATTCATAACGATGCATAAGTTGCTTAATAGTTACCTAAAGTCTAGTGTAATTCAAATACATCATTTAGGAAATTTGCCAAAGATGTGCACTTACTAGCACATGGAATTCTAGTTTGTTTAAAAGCTTTTGTTTTGACCTGGTTTCACTGGGTTGAGAGCTAGCAGTCTGTCAGTGAAGCTGAAGAGGCAATAGCAGTGGGTCAAATGTCAAGACAAGCACTCCATGTTGGATCAGCACATTTACCCCTCCCCCGTCAGCCACAGAGAAAACGTATGGACAACAGACTACAAAATAATCAAGTACGGTGCAAGTTTTAGCAATATAATGCTATTGCAGAGTATAGATAGACCTTAGGGCACTACAACATGACTAAAAGCAACATGATACGAATATTTAAACCATTCCTTTAAAAAGAGCACACTAACAAAAACATCTCACCGTCCCTGGGTGGGCTCGAACCACCAACCTTTCGGTTAACAGCCGAACGCGCTAACCGATTGCGCCACAGAGACAGATGCGCAGCTGTCCCCACAAGAAGATGATGTGTGTGATCATATGCACACCGCCTTTCACTTTACAGAGATTTCTTCACACCTCAGGGGTGTGAATAGCTTTTGTGTTACACTGAATGACCTCATTTGCATTACATCTGTGACTTGTATGAACATTCCCCAAGTGTGGGGCTGTTTAATGGCTCTTTTTGAAACAGACTTTGACACGGCACTGATGCACACAGATGTAAAGTGCTACAACAATAAAAACAAACTTGCATGGGCATGAATTATCTCTGTCTGTTTATAAATGATGGACGTAGCCACCAGCTCTGAAAAGTGAATCCAATGAAGAAATGTCTTAACCCGCTCCTTCAGGAAATGGTCTCCTGAGGCAGAGGAGGCTCTGAGGGACTGTTTTGAGTCCACCGACTGGAGCGTACTGCAGGACCCACACAGTGAGGACATTGAGGGGGTCACAGACTGTATCACGGACTACCTGAACTTCTGCAGGGACAGTGTCCTCCCTATTCAGACTGTTTCCCCAATAATAAACCCTGGATTACGAGCGACATCAAGGACGTCCTCAACAAGAAGAAGAGGTGGAGAGAGGTAGTAGATGAAGCAGCCACAGAGGGAACTCAAGGTCCATCTGCAAAAGGCAAAGGAGTCCTACAGCAGAAAGGTGGAGCAGAAACCTCAACAAAACAACATGAGAGGTCTGGGAGGGAATGAAGACCATCACAGGCTGCAAAAAGACCCGCAGCACAGCAGAGGGGGACACAAACAGAGCAAACCAGTTTAACAACAATCCAAGATGGCGAGACTGAGTGCCAAATTCAAGGATCCATAAAATGACAGTCCACGCAAAGTTCAAACCAAAAACGTCTCTGAAGACATTCAAATATCCCTGAAGAGACAATACGCAAAACAAGTTCGTCCCTGGGTGGGCTCGAACCACCAACCTTTCGGTTAACAGCCGAACGCGCTAACCGATTGCGCCACAGAGACGATGTCTTTGCATGCACCATGTGATGTTTTTTTCAAACACTCAAACATGTTGACCATGTGGAATGTTGATGTCTAATCTTACTATAAGAATGCATTCATATTACTTGGATTGGATTTGCGGCAATGACACCCAATACCTAAAAAACAGTGATATAGTAACAATGACAAGACTGTTAGCTCATCAATAAAAATTGGCATATGTTTCTATGTAGACACAGCCCGGCTAGCTCAGTCGGTAGAGCATGAGACTCTTAATCTCAGGGTCGTGGGTTCGAGCCCCACGTTGGGCGTCAACTTTTTGTTCATTGTCATTTCGTATATATTAACATATATTGAAGACACTTTCTAATTTGTGGGAACATTCTAATTTGCTTAGAAATTGTACAGGTTTAGCTGGACGAGAAATACTCGCCTGATGTTGTTTGCGCTCTTACAAAATGCCATACTACTCTATATCAAGTTACAAATTAGAAGAAAACTCATCAAAATGCATATGAGCTCTGTGGTTGTCACCCATATTGTCAAACTAATGAATAAATAAAAAGGAGAAAGGAAAACATAAGCATGTTTCCGCCCGGTTTCGAACCGGGGACCTTTCGCGTGTTAGGCGAACGTGATAACCACTACACTACAGAAACCCTGACTACCCTGCCCTCCACAGGGACCTACACAAAGTAACCACTCTATAAGTCTGTATGAGCTTTTTCACCGCAGCTCCACATCGACCTCATTGTGAAATAGCAGACACGTCATCTGGAGAAGTTCAAACAAAGACATTCTGCTCATTGAAGTCTACAAATCAAAAAATGCATCTGGCCCTAAAACTGGACCCTGGAGCTGCATTTAAAAGGTTATGCAATCCAGCTGTCCCAAGCGTTGGTGGTATAGTGGTTAGCATAGCTGCCTTCCAAGCAGTTGACCCGGGTTCGATTCCCGGCCAACGCATTGCCTTTTTCTCTTTTTTTTTTTTTTTTTTGTCTTCTTTATAAAAAGTACACAATTGCATTCTGTTCTGTTGTCGTTTGTACCATTTCACTACACTACTCATGGAAATAATTGCAGCAACATCGAATACATGAATAGCAGAAACAACAAAAGCCATCCCTACTGGTTACCGTTATAGCAGGAGCAATAACCGAATCACCAATCATAACAGTAGCAGTGATGACAGAAGCAGAGATGCTAGCAGTACCAGCAGTAGGGATAATACTCTTAGCATTAGCAATTTTCAAACAATGAAAGTAGCAGCACCTAGCAGACTTCATAGTACATGTAACAGCAGAAGTAGAATTTTTGCATTTTATTCTAGAAAGGAATACAGTTTTTTCCAGTTAAATGTACATCTTGTACTGGAAACATGCTGTAATATTTATTTAACAAGTAACATGGCAATTTCTGCATTTATTACACGTAAAAAATACAGTTTGTTACGTTTGTGTTAACAACGGACATATGCTTTAGTATTTAAGACAGCTTTAACTGCAACTTTTGCTAAAAACATATGTATTTAATGCTAAATACACTTACTGTTGTGCTGATAATGGAAAAATGCTGTAATATTTAGAATAAGCGACACAAATTTTATTTAATATGGTATCTTCATGTAAATTTTCTAATTTATAAAACTTTTATTTTTTTACAGTAAAATATGGAATGAAGCACGTTTTTTTAACCCTAAAATCAACATTATCAATAAATTTCTTTACTGTAAATGTGGAAAATGTTTTACCGTAATTTTGCCTAGCATTCTTGCAACCACAGCTGCCGGAATTTTAGTGTAAAAACAATAATTTTTCTTTGCAGTGCATTTAATCAGTGCTATAGATGAGATTTCGATGTAAGCACCAAACTGACTGCTCTAGACCAAAGACCCCAGGACACAACTATAGCACGAATCCAAACAAAAGCAGCAAATCCTTGGAGATAACAATGACAACTGAGCATCATCATGTCAGCCACATTAACATAAAAATTAACCTCAGAGGAGCCACTCACCCTTACGATGATCACTTACTTCTGAATGGCTTGCAACAAAATACGCTAAAATGAGGACAACACACACATGTTAGTGTCCATTTCAACTGGAACCTAATATTTCCAATCATTACAAATAGCCTATGATTCTCTTTTCATATTGATCATTCTCATAACTGAATCACACATCCATTTGTGTACATAAGTATAGAATATTAAGGGTTACCTTTTAGCTAATTTCCTGTGGACTTGCACTGCTTTTGTGCAGAAAACACTACTATTAGTCCATGGGCCAGACCAGATATTGGTACCACCTCAGGTGACCAAACTGAAGTGGTACTAAAATGTACATTGGGTTAATATAAGTACATTAAGATGTGATAGCTTTTCCACACTGGCAGGACTATATAGCATAAACACAACATGCATACCCAGTTAACATAGCATGCAGATGTGTTTTATATACATAATTGAAATCTGTGGACTACAATCTTACAACTATAACCTTTAGAAAGTAAATGAAGTCATTTCCAAGCTTTAAAAACACACCAATTAACATGTAAGGGCTGCAAACACTTTCTAAAAAAATATTTTTTCAGGTTCTAAAGTCATATTTGAGAATAAATGTAGACGAAATGCGCCATCTTGTGGTGTTACTTCTCGTCAAAGATTTATGCACACAAGCAATGGGGGAAAAACACAGTTAAATGAATCAGTAAAACATCCTTCATGAAATTTTAAGCTATTTCTTCCCTTTCTGTTGCTTGATTTCAGTCAACAAACCAATAAATCTCATCCAGTGTGGACGTTTATCATGAAATAAAGCAAGCAAAACATACAATTATCTCAGTAAGTGGTGCAGTTTCCATGTATTTTATATACATTTCTCACAATATGGGGCAATAAAGCACTGCGACGCAAACTGCCTGTGTGTGTGAAACATATGCAGGATGCCACATTTAACAGTTAAATTACTGACTTGCCTTTTCACTTCTGCCTTCTATAAACCCCCAATAAACAAAATTACATGGAAAAATCCAACTTGTTCGTTTGACCCGTTGGTGACCCCTTAGCTAACGTGAGTTTAGCTCGTCAAGGTCAAGGCAAAACTCGTAAAAAATATACAAATTCTAATTACCATGAATTCCTCTTAAGCGTTTTTTTTTTACTTGTGACGAATTAGGTAAACGTGGATCAGTCTACATAAATTGCAACTTACTCAGAATGTCTATAATCTGGTTAAGAAAATGTCGTGAGCGAGCGAGGCGCTAACGTTAGCCGACGGTTGCGAGGCAGCGCAGCATGCTAATTAGCCAGCTAGCATCGAGTAAAGTAACATTTACCTGCGTCCTCGGTCACATATTCGGCAGATTTCTCAAACGCAAACGGGCGGAAACAGTTCCCAACATAGTTTTCTTTACTGTAACACTGAACTATACCGACTAAAACGAGCTAAGACAAAGTTTCTTCTCCTTTTTCCAGGTTTGTCCTTGTCGACGTGAACTTGCTAACTAACGTCCGAACTGCTCCCAGAATCACCCGCACTGACACGTGACCCGAGTTGCGTTCAGGTGCTGGCGGTGTTAAATCAATCACTGTTCGATAAGTGATAGGCGATGTGTAATTGTTAATTAATTACTGCGTGGTAGCTTGCCTTGGTCCCTCAGTTTTTGTCTGTTGTGTGCACTAGTGAAATTAAAAAAAAAAAAAAATATATATATATATATATATATATATTTTATATATATATATATATATATATATATATATATATATATATATATATATATATATATATATATATATATATATATATATATATATATATATATATATATATATATATATATATATAAACAAACAGTTAAAGAAGAAAACATTTCTCCCAGTTTAAAATCCCGAATGATCGCTGACATCTCACTCAGATTATAAAAAGTTTAAATATTTTGAAAAAAGACAATAAAAGATTACATTTTGTTCAATTTATGATATTTGTAAAATATTTGAAACTAGCATAAATAAATAGATATTAGAAGTGGTTTTACATTTTGACATGTACAAAATTTGAGTGACTTCAGGCTGAAAGACATGAAGGATCTTTTTCTGATTCATTTAACTGTGACATGACATGTTTATGAATTAACACATGCACTCACTGTACATGCAGTAATACACAGTGTGTACTTTTAGTTTTGAATAGAATATCTATAGCATTGTTCTGCCACAAACAGCTTTTAGGAGTCCATGTTTTCTTTTCTGTCTGTTTTATACCCATGATCCACACAGTAGTTAGTACTGATTCATAACCATTGTTTCTGATGACTGCATCCATGCGTCTTGGATGTTCTCCACCAGCTTCTGACATTGTTCTGCTGCCACAGCAGCCCATTCCTGTTGCACTAATTCTAACTAATTAGCTTTGTTTTTGGGTTTGTGTTTCTCCATTTAGCGCTTGATGATTTTCCACAGGTTTTCAGTTGGATATAGATCTGGTGATTGAGCAGCCAAGGCATGATTCCAATGTTCTGGTTCTCCATCCAGGCTTTAACTGACCTTGTCTTGTTGGGAAATCCAGTCATTGGAGGCAGGAAAGAGTTTTCCAGCTGATGGAAGAAGACTGTTTTCAAGAGTAGCCCCAAACATGACCTGGTTCATTTGCCCTGTTCCACCCAGACTGAAACTACCCCAGATGGTCCCTGATCCACCCCCATGTTTTACTGTAGGGGCAGACAGTCTGGTTTGTAGCTTCTCCAGGCTTCCTCCTAACCAGTAAGTTGGCTGGAGTGGACATCAACTGAAAACTGGATTCATCCCTGAAGAGAACCTCAGTCCAATCATCAACAGTCCAATCCTTGTGATCCCAGCAAAGAGTAACCGGCTTTCCTCTGCCTTTCCTTGATGAAGGGCTTCTTCCTGCCCTGTGTGACTTCAGACCAGCTTCAACAAATCGCTTTCCAACTGTCTTTGCTGAACAAGACCCATTTTTCCACAGTCCCACTCATTTTTAAGGTCCCTGGAGGTGTAATGATGATTCCTGACAGGAACGGATGAGTGACGGTCATCTGGTGGGTAGAAAGACGTTTCCTGACCAGCTCGCAGTTTGGTAGAACCATGTTGGGCTGTTTTTTTTCTTGGTGTAACGAACGGCTGTCTTGGAGATCTTCAGTTTTTTCAGCATTATGTGAGAGCTGACAACTTCTGAGTTGTGCTACGGCTTGAATGTCAGCAGGAAACCACTCTAGGTCTTTGCTGCTGATGACATGAAATGTCCTCTTATAGACCCTGGAATACAATGAAGCTGAAGCAGGTCAAATAGGATATAAAGTATTATGGAATCAGTTGCATTTTATGTCGTGTTCATTGTATTCTTTAGTGGTACCAGGCATTAAAATGAAGAAGAAATTGAAGAAAACAAGGGTGGTGTAATCATTTTTTCCATGACTGTATTTATATATGTTCCATATTTATTCACAAAAATAACTCAGATAAAGTGCCATTACAAAGGGGTGTACATTATTATACATTAACCCTCGTGTCATCCTGCGGGTCAAAATTGACCCGGTTTAAAGTTTGAAAAGGTGGAAAAAAAAATCACAGTGAAACTTCTGATGTCCACATTTTCAACATTTTTGCGAAATCTTTGAACATTTCTTGGTGGAAAAAAAGAAATGTCAAAAATGTTTCTTAAGAACACTCAAAAAATCAACCAAAATTCAGCGAAATCTGCTGGATTTTGGTTGATTTTTATGTGAATGTTCTTAAAGAAAATATTAAAAATTTTACTGATATATATATATATATGGAATCACTTTAGATATTTTTAGGATTTTTTGGAAGATTTTTACCCATATTTTGAAAATATTTACAAGAATTTTCTTGCCAAATTTGGAGGATTTTTTTTTTTTTAAATAATACTTTTAAGGGAAACTTTTAAGGAATTATTGGAGTTTTCTTCCTGAAAGTTTTGCAAATTTTCAGAAATTTGGGGAATTTTTTTGCTGAATTTTTGGATTTTTTTCAGACAAGGAAACAATATTTTTTTGTGCCCATACATGAGGACAACAGGAGGGTTATTAAATGTAGCTGTTCTTGGAAGGGAATTAAAAGTGGTAATAAACACCATAATAATCTCACACAAGCACGCCCAGTTTCCCATAATGCCCCAGTATGTTACGTGTTGGTTTTGATGCATTCTGTATGACTGCTGCTACCTGGAGAACCAAAAAACATCTTTCTGAAGTGAGATTCATTTTACAATCTGCTATAACTGACAGATGTTTCTCTTCAGCAGAAACACAACCTGGAAAAAAAATAACAGGAAGCACAGCCATCACCAAAAATCAGAAAAGCAACTAGCAGCTCGGTTAGTGTCTGGAAAACAACCGCTAGTAATGCTTTAAAATTTGAGCCTTCATGGGCAAAAAAAAGTGACACAACAGAGAAGAAAGAATAAAACAGAAAAACAGTAAACGTTACATCAGGACACAAACCGATTAATCTCAAACAACCATTCTCAGTGAACTGAGTAGAGCATCTTCAGACATCATTGCTAATACTTATACTGTGCAGATTCAGTCACAGTAATTCGTATTAATGAATTAATGTAGTTATGAATGTTCACTGCTGTTAATATATAATGTTTAATGCACACTACCAGTCAACAGTCTGGACACACCTTCTCATTCACTGGTTTTTATTTATTAGCATCATTTTCTACATTGTAGACTAATACTGAAGATTAACACTTTTTTGTTTACGACATAATTCCGTATATATTCTCTTACAGTTTTGATGTCTTCAGTATTAATCTAAAATGTAGAAAATACTTGAATTAAAACCACTGAATGAGAAAGTGTGTTCAAACTGTTGACTGTTAGTGTTCCAAATATCGATTATCATTATTATTTATTGAGTACCAATCACTGATATCAGTATCGACCCTGACTACAACAACAACAACAAAACATATTAGTCGAGTGCTAACTGCTGTCAGCTTAGTGTTTGTGTTGACCCAAGACATCATCATTAACATGCACCTTAGATTTACAAAACAGAATAACTGATTCTGCATAATGTCTACATCTTACACTTGATTCTGTTGACTATTAGAGTGAGCGTTACGTGGCATAGTTCTACTTTACTCACTTAACTGTGATCTTTTGCAGTTAGACTCTATGTTAAGACCTTTTTATGAAAAAAATTGTTCACCTTTGTTTACTGTGAACCTGTAATTTGTTCCTGTATAAACAGTAGATTAATGTCTGCGCTGTGGAATCACAGGAGTGACATAATAAAAGATATATTTATTTATTTTAAATTTTTATATTTATTCCTCTTTATATTTAAACATTTTTTCCGCATTTTGTTAACAGACTAATTTATTTTAAATTTTTTTGTATTCCTCTTATATTTACACATTAATTTACTTAATTTTAACAGATTTATTTAAAAAAAATTTATTTATTCCTCTTATATTTACACATTTATTTCGTTATTTTTTAAACATATTTATTTATTCTTAATTTTTCTTATTTATTCCTCTTTATATTTACTCATTTATTCCCTTATTTTTTACCAGATTTATCTTTTATTATGGCACTCCTGTGATTCCATACTGCGCTGATGTAAACTGGCCTGAGAAGCACCACTGAGCGTCTACAGCTGGGTGCTGTGGAGGGCCTCTGACAGACCGGTGGGACCGTCGGAGGCCTGGTGTTGGTCGTCTTGAACCTCAGAGTCGGACTGCAGCCTTCTCCTGGTCAGGTATTGGCGGCAGGAGCAGAAGTTGTGGTAAAAAGAGGAGGACAGTCCAGCGATGTCTGTGGAGATGTAGGGAAGTACCTCTGGAGACGCCTGGTTATAGTAAGTGATCTGCACAGACACACAAAATAGTCACAGTCAGGTTTGTTAAGATTGAAAAGTTTACAGATAAAATACATCGAGTCTCACCAGTGACTTGTTTTGTTTGGTTTCCAGAATAGTAAATCCAGCACAGAGAACCTCTCCTCTGTTGAATCCCTCAGTAGGAGGGTGAGTAGGGAGGGTCACTGAGCGCAGAGCGATAATGTACGGATCTCTGAGGAGGAATAAAAACAGAAAGAGACAGTAAGTCCTGCTGGATAGAGCTGGACGAGCTTTAACAATCAGTGACACCTTCATTACCCGCTGCCACACGGTTTCCTTCTGGAAGCCAACAAGATGAAATCCTGCAGAATCCCTTCTGGGCTGTTTGCTGAAGTCGGGGATCCCACCGCTCCGGGACGCACTGATGGAGTCACCACACGATAGAGGAAGTCGTCATCATCCACCCGGTGAATCTGCTCACATTTCCTGGTTCAGAAAGAACATATACTGATGAATGAAGCTCTTCTACTGTTCCTATACCCAGTCAATCATTTCCTTTTCCATCATATGCTGGGAAGGTAACCTAGGCAACAAGGACAAGAACTCCCTCTGGAGGACAGTGCAAGTAGCCTCTAAAGTAACTGGGTGTGTTTGAACAGTTTTGAAAGACATTTTTAATACACAAGCTAACTCTCCTGTTGTTGTCATTTACAGGCACCAGAAAATATTGTTTCCTTGTCTGAAAAAAATACAAAAAATAAGCAAAAAAATTCCACAAATTTCTGAAAATTTGCAAAACCTTCAGGAAGAAAATTCCAATAATTCCTTAAAAGTTTCCCTTAAAAGTTTTATTTAAAAAAAAATAAATAAAAAATCCCCCAAATTTGGCAAGAAAATTCTTGTACATATTTTCAAAAAAATGAGTAAAAATCTTCCAAAAAAATCCTAAAAATATTTAAAGTGATTCCATATATATCAGTAAAACTTCTAATATTTTCTTTAAGAACATTCCCAAAAAAAAAAATCAACCAAAATACAACAAATTTCGCTGGATTTTGGTTGATTTTTTGTGAATGTTCTTAAGAAACATTTTTAACATTTCTGTTTTTCCACCAGAAAATGTGGACATCAGAAAGTTTCACTGTGAAAATGTTTATTTTTTTCCCACATTTTCAAACTTTAAAACGGGTCAGTTTTGACCCGCAGGACGACACGAGGGTTAAGAACCCAAACAGCCTGAACCATCAAGCTTAAACAGATTTTTCACAAAGTGTGTATATGTGTGTGTGTCTATGAAAGCAGTACTTGTAGTGTGTGTCCCAGCTCGGTCTGTCGCTCAGCTCGGACAGCAGACAAAAAGCTCTGTCAGCGGGAACGTCCACCTCCGCCTGCACCCGGAAACTCAGCATGGATTTGAACTCCAGAGTGTAAAGACGAACCTGAGGACAAAGAATCACGTCAAACATTCAGCTACTTATATGAAACAAGACAAAACAACGCTCGTACAGCATGTGAACAGGGAGAGAACAGAAGATACCATGTCTTTCTCAGAACTGAGACGCCAGCTGTTTCTGGCAGACAGCATCTTCAGAGCCGACACGTTGTTGTAGCTCAGATACACCTGGAAACAAACATATAGAACCATTACGCTGCAATATACCTTCCCTGATATTATTTTGTGTCTTTCAAAGGTCAGATTTTGCTTTTCTTATGTGGGATGGAAAACTAATCACAGGTTTGAACTTACAAAGTATGAATAGTGTCCAGTGGAAAGGAATTCCTGACTGTCTGATCACTATGAAACCTGTTAGATTTGCTCTTCTCCTTCTGGATTAACCGTTATTCTCCATATTATATATAATACTAAATCTGCCAACAACCCAACAAAGTTCTTTCTTTTTTTTTGAAGTTAACAACTGATCAACAACAATTAGAGCAATTCCTCTCAACACACAAACTGCTCCTGAACAAAACAAAACAAGGTCACTGCTACGAGGGAATACTGTTGTCACGTGTGAGTACGTCGCACACTCCATGCTGAAGGTCTTAATGCCAGATCCTCCAGACGGACACCGCTTCTGAAGCCACACCACAAGAAAAATGGTCTCCAGCATCCTAAAACCAACCTATCAAAGCCACAGAAGTTCCGGGAGACAAAACGAGGCAGGTGGTGGATCTGAGATGCTGGGGGGGTGTTCTGCTTCTAATGGAACCGGGAATCTCCAACGTACTGAAGGCACCATGGATTCAGGCAAGTACCAGGATATTCTGGACAAGAACGTTGGTAAGACCATGAAGAAGTTGAAGCTTGGGCGTAGTTGGACGTTCCACCAAGACAATGACCTCTTATCTGATTTAGTCGCCTGGAGTTGTAATGTTGCTCATTTTGTCACGGGGTTGAACAACTTTACATGCAACTGTAGTAGACTGCTGTTTGCTGCTACATTACTGATATACTTCAGTTCATTATCTTGCATGTCATACATTAAAACACAGAAGTCGTGTAGCTGAGCTCAGGGTTTGTCATTGGAAGAGGGGTGACCCAGGATCTGTAATGAAAGCACTAAAATCTGTATTACTATTTGATCCAGCAGCAGGTAAGAAGGGATCCAGTGCCACATCTGGTTTTGACACCAAACTGATGTAACCAAAGGTCAGTAAACAAAGTTCTGCCAAAAATCTCACAACTCATCCCGTTATTCTGAGATGCTTTCTAGTTTTCGCTCCTCGGTTTCAATCCTCTCAACATGTGACTATTTGGAGCAAAATAAGCATTAATTGGTGTGTTTTTAGGCCTGAAGCTTCCTCTCACCTGGTTTGTTGGGTTCCAGGGGACAGACAGAGGAACCTCAGCCTGCTTACGAGAAATTATGTATTTTCTGAAACACAAAGGGAGAGCGATTAGAAGCACAGAAGTAAACTACAGGTACATTAACACTGAGAGGCTGGTGTTTTTAACCTCTTCTGTTATTTTAAATCCAAACAAACAGACAAATATCATAGAAACTGTACCAACCCCTGAGACACACAAGTAGATTAAAAAGCTATAAGCCAGTAAGTGCAGTTAACGGGCAGATATTTCACCTGTCCAGTCTGATCTTTTTCCTGGCTATGGCCTCCTGGAACCTCCTCTCACCTTCCTGTAAATCATAGAAACAGACAGAAGAGGATAAATAAACAGCTCAGCTCAGCTTTTACATTCTGCATCAGTTTGTCTTCAGTAGGAGTGGCTACATCCCTCTTTCTGGTCATCGATTTTACCCCCCATAAACTCATTTCTGCGTATTAAAGTTACACATCTGGAAGGTTTTGTTGTGAAAATTATCCCTTTCTGCCTTAAATGAGTGAGATATAACTCTACACTGTTGCTTCCTTTGACATCCCAGCCTTTTTCTCCTTATCTTCCTTATTGCACAATTCATTTAAATCTCACTGTATGCAAAGATCACATCTAATGTGAGTCAATAATCAAATAAAACTGTTTGAGAAACGGTAATATATTATAATAATTAAACATCAGACCCAACAAAGGTGCTATATTAATAATTTCTACTTACTTACATAAGATATAAAACAGCTTTTCTGAGACTGAGTTCTTGGCCAGAAAACGGATCCTGATGTGTAGAATCAGTGCAGTGAAGCTTTAATTCTGGGTTGGCTGCTTTTGTTGATATTGATGAAACCATTATCTCATAATCTAGTAATCCATAAACACAGCACCTTTCACCTGTACTCTTTATCTCCTGCAAGTTTGACTCAAGACTGATTAGAGCTGCTTTAGTGAACACTAACGCTTCTTCTTCAAAGCGTTTACGACGGCCGACATTTATCTTTACAGCTCTGATCTTTGTGCTACTAAACCTTCACACCTGCACATTCCTAAACTAAATAAACAACAGTACAATGAGTTGAGTTACTAGCTGTGCACATGTTTTAAGTGGGCTTGTCTAATAAATAATAACAATAATAATATTCTATATCTGCAAATTTACTTTAACCCTCGTGTCAATCTGCGAGTCAGAATTGACCCGTTTTAAAGTTTGAAAATGTGGGGAAAAAAAGTATTTTCACAGTGAAACTTCTGATGTCCACATTTTCAACATTTTTGGGAAATTTTTGGACATTTTTTGGTGGCAAAAAAGAAATGTTAAAATGTTTCTTCAAAACATTCATAAAAAAATCAACTAAAATCCAGCAAATTTCACTGTATTTTGGTTGATTTTTTTCCTCAATGTTCTTAAAGAAAATATCAGAAGTTTTACTGATATATATGGAATCACTTTAGATATTTTTAGGATTTTTATTCATTTTTTGAAAATATTTACACAAATTTTCTTGCCAAATTTGGGGGATTTTTAAAAAATAAAACTTTTAAGATAAACTTTTAAGGAATTATTGGAATTTTCTTCCTGAAGGTTTTACAAATTTTCAGATATTTGGGGAATTTTTTTGCTGAATTTTTGTATTTTTTTCAGACAAGGAAACAATATTTTTGATGCCCGTAAATGAAGACAGCAGGAGGGTTAAACACAGAAGAAACTTTCATCAGTGGCCCAAACTGTCTGTAGCCACAACTATTTCCAGTTCGTATTCAGTGTTTACTGATTAAGAACACGGACATGATTCCCATCTTAGTGTTCCTACAGGGAAGGGGTCTCCCATTGGCGAACTCACCAGAGGTTCGGGTCGTATCCGTGGTAACGTGCATGGCTTCCCGTGGTCGTCGAGCACCTCAAAGGTCATGAAGGCTGAGTTTATGTGGCGGTTAGGTCCCTCCTCATGGTAGGCTTCTGCACGCACTCCCACCTCCATGCTGCAGGAGACACATCAGATCAGTTTTCACCAGACTGTCGTAGAAATTCTGGAATATCGAGCTGTCATCACGACCCTTTCTCTCCCCTACAGTTCATTTTATCTAATCTTCTGTATCTTTACGACTTATCCTGAATACCTGTTTTTGAAGGCGTTGTTGACTATCGCCCTCATCAGCAGTCTGTCTCCGACCTGAGAAGGTCCTCTGAAAGTGAACATGTCGATGGTCCGAAGAGTCGGATGAGCCTGACACAGACGACTGCATGGAGGGAGAAAGAGTGGACAAAAAGATGGAAAAACAACAAACAGAGAAGTTTCTAGTTCCTTTTCATGCACCTACAAGTTCAATTCTGTTATCTAGTTAAGTTTATCTGTATTTATTTTGCACTGGAAAAAATGCTCCTCTCAAAACAAGAAAAAAACTTTTATCTTGAAATAAGTGAAAAATCTGCCAATAGAACAAGTGAAAAATGTCTTGGTAAGATTTCTTGAAATAAGATATGATATTTAGAATATTGAGATCTTAAAATTAGCTGGGAAAACTTATTTTAAGCTCTATTTTATCAGGATTGTCAAGCTTAGGTGTCTGAAAATAAGCCAGATATGTTAAAAAAAAAAAAAAAGCAGTTTTTCAAAAATAGATAAAAATAGATTTTTTTCTGAATGTTCTTAAAGAAACATTTTATTTAACATTTCTTTTTTCCACCAAAAGTTTTCAAAAATTTCCCAAAAATGTTGAAAACGTGGACATCAGAAGTTTCCTTGTGAAAATATATATTTTTCCCACATTTTCAAACTTTAAAACGGGTCAATTTTGACCCACAGGACGACACGAGGGTTAAACTTATTTTGAGTTTTCTTGTGAAATTCAAGTCAAAACAAGATAATTTCAAGATTGTTTGACTTAACAAGATATTTCAGATGCATTGTCTTAAAACAAGTCCCTCCATCTGCTGAAATGTCACTTGTTAAGTGAATTTAAATCAAGTGGGATGAGACATTTAGACTAAAAATAAGACAAACAGACTTGGTAAGATTTAGAGTTTTTGCAGTGTGTCCACTATAAATAAACTCATGACTGAAAACTCCTTCTGTGTAGGCATACTGTAAAAATAAATGTTTCTGCTTCTCTGGTGCACAGCCGGCCTTTAAATAGAATTTGGAGAGGCTTAAAAATATCCATGTTTTGGTCTCTGAGGCTTTTTTAAAATTCTCTCATTCAGTCTCGGTTATGGCTGCTAACACCCACCAGTAAATACATCACATCCTGAGTGTGTTTATGTGCCAACCTCTAATCCCTAGTGAATTCAAATAAGTAATTTTAATGTGTGTGCCTTGTGCCATCCTCCTGACATACCACGATCAAATTAAAAGAATATGTATGTTTGTGGATGTACCTGGCAGCAATCGTTGCTACATTCACCATCCAGGCCATGATCTGTCCTCCAAATGTGTTCACCTGATATTCAGACAAACAGAAAACATTTGACAGTGACGCAACAATAAACACATGAACAAAAAGCCGTTGGGCCTCATTTTTAAAACCATACACAAAATCCACACCAACAATTGAGAAATGTAATATGCACGAGAAAATACGCAACTTTCCGCTCCTTCTAAGGCGGATGAGCCTCATTGACTCCCACCCAGAAACTCCCACAATTAAGCACGAAAGGACAAAGCAAATCCCTCATGACTGAGTGAACAGGACACCTTTAATGTGGGCTGTTCAGGAGCAGGAATGTGCTGATGAGCCAGCAGTGGATGGAAGCAGCCAGTCAGCTGCACAGAGGACTGGAGCTGTTAAAATACATCACAACCATAAAGGACTCTGATTTGGTTTGGCCTGAATGCTTTAGATGGAGACGTGTCTTTTTACGGACACACATATGAGAATACTTCTGAATATGTAGAATAAAGTGAAAACCACTGTTGGATTCCCAGCCTGACTGGATCTATCATCTCCAATTTATTCATGTAAATTAAGGCGACCAAAGCCAAAAAGAAATTAGCTTCATAAAATGTCCTGTTCTGTGTCTAAAGTTAGAAACGAAGCCTCGGGATTTAGATTCACTCTGAAAACTTTTACTGATGATGATATGACAAAACTCCCAATCTAACTCGAGTATAACGACAGCATCAACTATTATCCAATATTTGAAAACTGCTGCTTGATTTCCTTTAAAGTGACACTGACAGACAACAGTTAAATGAATAAATAGCTGACCTGATGGTTTGCATGTGGAGGTAGAACCAGCTCAACGCTCTCCACCTTGGTCTTCTCTGCTGCCACTTTATTGGAGACGGCCGAGCTGTCGGCTGACACACACACACACACACATTTGAATTTTAATTATTATTTATTGACTACATGACTTTAAAGCCAAGTTCAATACATACTAGGAACAACTAGAGGAGAAAAAAGAGCCATCCATCCTCCAAAAACTAGGCCAATCCACGGAGGTCACAGAGACTTACAAAGGCAGAGAAATCTTAGCAAAGCCATAAAACAGGTGCATAATTTGTTAAATAAGCAAAAAAAAAATGAACAAAAATCTAACATGACACATTTCTATGGTATATTATTGTTTTAAAGCTCTTTATGATAGGATAATACTAGATTTATGGAATTTTGGTAAAATAAACTGCATTACGCTTTTTAACCCTCCTGTTGTCCTCATTTACAGACACCAAAAAATATTGTTTCCTTGTCTGAAACTAAATCCAAAAATTCAGCAAATAAATTCCCCAAATTTCTGAAATTTTTCTGGAAGAAACTTCTAATAATTCCTTCTAAGTTTCCCTTAAAAGTTTTTTTTTTTTTTTTTTTAATCCCCCAAATTTGGCAAAATTTGGATTTTGGTTGATTTTTTTGTGAATGTTCTTAAGAAACATTTTTAACATTTCTTTTTTTCCACCAAAAAATGTTCAGAAATTTCCCAAAAATGTAGAAAATGTGGACATCAGAAGTTTCACTGTGAAAATAATTTTTTTCCACATTTTCAAACTTTAAAACGGGTCAATTTTGACCCGCAGGATGACATGAGGGTTAATCGTGCAACAGTGTGGCTCACTGATGTGACTGTGTTTTTAATACATTGCTCGGCCAAAAAAATAAAAAATAAAAGTTGCACACTCTAATATTTTGTTGGACCGCCTTTAGCTCTGAGAACGGCTCTCATTCTCTGTGGCACCGTTTCAATAAGCTTCTGCAATGTCACAGCATTTATTTCTGTCCAGAGTTGGATTAATTTTCTACCAAGATCTTATATTGATGAAAGGAGAGTCAGACAAAGTCTTATCCAGAACCTCCCAGAGATCCTCAGTGGGGCTGAAGTCTGGACTCCATCTCATGCTCCCTGATCCCCTCATTTTCAATGTGAGCCCCATGAATCCTGGCATCATCATCTTGGAACATGTCCGTGCCATCAGGGAAGAATAACTCCACTGATGGAAAGACCTGGTCATTCAGTATCTTCAGGTATCAGCTGACCTCATTCTTTGGGAACATAATGTTGCTGAACCTGACCAACCCCAGATCATAACCCTAAACCCCCACAGGCTGGTAGACACTAGCCATGATGAGGGCATCACTTCATCCACCTCTCTTCTTACCCTGATGAACCCATCACTTTGGAACAGGGTAAATCTGGACCCATCAGACCACATGACCTTCTTCCATTGATCCAGAGTCCAATCTTTATGCTACCTAGCAAACTAAAGCCTTTTTTTCTGATTAGCCTCAATGATCAGTGGTTTTCTTAGAGCTACAGCTGTTTAGTTCCAATCCTTGGAGTTCCCTTCATGTGGAAATCTTCAGACTTTCACTATTAAACAAAGCCATGAGTTCTACTGTTGATTTCCTACGATCATCTAAGAGTTTGTTCCTTGAAGATGATGGTTCTCCACTATCCTTCAGGTTTTAATGATGCGTTGGATGGTTCTTAACCTGATTTTAGTAGTTTCATCTCCTTAGTTGTTTTCTTTGCTTGATGCAGGCCAATAATTTGACCCTTCTGAGACAGATTAACATCCTTTCCATGACCACAGGATATGTCTTCCATGGTTGTTGAAGAAATGAGAAGCTCCTCACTGCATCAGCTCGGGTTAAATAAGTTGTTGTCATCACTGCAGTAATTATCCAATGGAAGGATCTGACCTGTTTGCTTAGTTAAATCCAGGTGGCGGCTTTGTTTTTGGCCAGGCAGTGCAAAATATATCATAATATAATACTAGTTTCCGGCTGTTTTCAGCAACATGACGCATGCTGTGTGACTATAATCATATTTCATGTTTGATTGCTGCTTAGCTGCATTTAAACATGTAATACTCTACTATTGTACTGCACTGAGCTGCTGTCAACAACCTGACCACCTATCCATCTGTTTCATCTAGGAGAACATTCATGTGGTCTAACCTACCCTGCTGGATCGACCCACTGGAGAGCAAGTCCTTGATAATGTCATCGTGCACCATCCGGACCCTCCTCCTCTCAGCCGCCACGCTGTACTCCACCTGCTCCTTCTGACTGTGAGGGACGATGGGCTTCAGAGTCACCTGAGACGTAATGAGCTTATCACAAACACATGCAGACTAAACCTGCACTTCTTGTTTTCCAGAACTCTCTGATCTCCAGAAGCCGACAGCAGGTTTGAAAGGCATGACTATCTTCAAAAAATACACCAAAATGACATCAGTGATCAGAGCTAGAAGCTGTAAAAGTAAACAATCAAAAAGGTGTTGGATTTTCATCTTTCCGGTGGTCCATGGATCTGTCATAGCTGACTTATGATCGTGTCTGGAAAAATAACTACGCTAACATATGAGATATTTCTTTAAATGCCCTTTATTCTACAAATTCTGCTGTCCTCACCACAACTGACAAGCTGTGAGCAGGCAGGAGACGGCAAGAGAGATTAAGAGGTAAGTATGGCTCAAAAACGGTATACAGAGGAGCAAGTTGTCAGCAAGTCGTTGGAAGATAAGGTCATGTCCATAAATATTTGGGCACTGACACAATTGTCAGTATTTCAGCTCTGTACACCACAACAATAGATTTGAAAAGAAAAAATCTAGATGCAGCTTCAATTTGGGGGTATTTCCATCCAAATCAACCCTAAGCCACGGCCAGGTATGTTTTATTCCCTCATTATTTCTTTTACAAGGAGCAGATAAAAGGTCTAGAGTTCATTTCAAATGTGGTATTTGGAATCTGGTGAGGTCAACTCTCAATAAGTAGTCCAAAGAGCCGTCTCTATTAGGCTGAAAAATCAAAACAAACTGTTAAACTGCTAAAAATATCGGTGGAGTTGTTGTGAAGAGTGGTGTAAAAATGTCTAGTTTGTAGAGGCTAATAGCCAATCTGTAGCATATGGAGCTGCAAAAAACTGCACAACAGACATGTCTGAGTTCTCACTAGATCTAGTCGTAGCTGTGCTTTTTCAGCAGAGACACAGGAGTTTATATTACAGGGAAAAATGAACCAACAGGGAGTAAAAATGTTAATGGAGCAAAGAAATGCACAGAAAAGGCTTTTGGTTCAGAGGGTTGATAATGATTTCCATCTGCTTGTGCACTGCAGTCAGTATTATCGCCAATGTTTATCTATTTTATCACAGACATCCTCTAGTATTCCATATCACACGCCTCACCTTTTGCCCTGTGCTTGTGCGCTGCGTTACAAAGGTGGCGAAGGCGTGACAAACCCTCCAGTGACGATCAGTGAACAGGTCCTCGCAGCTCACCTGTATGCCCACCTGTAGTGACAAACACGAGAGATAATCTACGGTCAACATCTATCACAGCGTTTCTTCACATGTTGAAGGACCACATTCTATTTTACTGATGATACAAGTTGAAGAAGCCTTTAAACAGCAAGAATCAGCGCTACCTTGGTTACAATGTTAACCACATGATAGACGTATATAACCCAAAACACGTTGAAACAAATGGTAAAAAGACCAACGGTCAAATCTGCTCTTAGAACTGGTAATGGCTTCTGAAGTAGCTGATTAACCCTCCTGTTGTCTTCATTTATGGGCACCAAAAATATTGTTTCCTTGTCTGACAAAAATCCAAAAATTCAGCAAAAAAAATCTCCAAATCTCTGAAAATTTGCAAAACCGTCAGGAAGAAAAATTCCAATAATTCCTTAAAAGTTTCCCTTAAAAGTTATATTTAAAAAAAAAAAAAAAAAATCCCCCAAATTTGGCAAGAAAATTCTTGTAAATATTTTCAAAAAATGAGTAAAAATCTTCACAAAATCCTAGAAATATCGAAAGTGATTTCATATATATCAGTAAAACTTTTCTTCAAGAACATTCACATAAAAATCAACCAAAATCCAGCGAAACAGGAAGATACACTGATTTGTATTAATGAGGTAACACAGAATCATTTTCAACTGTTCAAGCCATCTAAGACATAAACTGACAGTTGGTATCATTATATTTAAGAACAGATTATCGACAAAATAAATCAAATGTGCTACTTTTGCTCTGATGCAGATGCTTCTCTCTCTATAGTCCCTCTGGTTACAGGTCATAAGTACCATCCAACACTGAAATCTACAGTTTACTGACCACATTTGCAGAACTGAGCCATGTTTTGAAGACGAGGTAGCAGATAATGCTGAAGTTGTACAAAACACCGCAATGTTACACAAGCGCACCCAGTTTCCCCGTTACAGACAAAATGCCAGAATCTTTCACTTTGTTGTCAGTGGAACTGGACCTTTTTTTTGCTGACTGTGTTCAGCTAAGGTTTGCTGTGCCTCGTTATCTGGTCTACCACTACATCTTCCAATAGCGACTTTGGCATCCAGCTCTGAACCCTCCTGTTAGCTTCATTTTTCAGGAACATCAAAAGTGTTCCTGGGTCATGTTTAATTATCCAAAAGCATCAAACCAAAAAATCCCAATAAACATTATAGGATAACGTTACTTTTAAACCGACAATTTATTTCAAAAATAGGAACATTTCTAAGTGACCCCAGACTTTTAAACGGTGGTGTAGATGCAGGTATTTTACATTTTTCCAGCATGTTGCACCTTTTGTGTCAACATGGTGAAAACTGACCCACATGTGAGCTATTATGTCGACGTTTTTGTGCGCATATCTTCTATTATTTGTAATTTCACTGACCTCCATACTGGTGTTGAAGGCTCTGTTGACCTTCGCCCTGATGTTCACCACCTGACCCACACTGAGCAGAGAGAGAGAAATGAATTACTGCATTTAGACCAACTCTTCTGTCCACACAATCTCTCACACACTTCTTACCTAATTGTGTGTTCAAAGTAGATGTCGTCAATGGAAGCGGTGACGCAGGGACTTCCAGCGTGCCTCTCAGCTGACCACATGACACAGAGATCAGTCACTTTCTGTCTGGCTTGGCTTTGAGCCGTATCCTCAATGCTGACAAACAAAATAAAAGGCATTTGAACACACACAAACCTCACCAGAGAGGCAGGCGGTGGAGTCCATCCATTTGAGCAGCTGTCCCACGCTGAGCTCCTGCCGATGGTTGCTGTGACACGGCATCACGATCTGACTCATCTTCACCTCGGTCGGGTTGATCCTCTCTTCCTCCTCCTCCTCCTCCTCCTCCTCATCCTCCAGATCACCAAACACTCTGGAAGTCATCGTCAAAGCTGAGAGGAGAGTTTTTAAAGATGAAGAGTTATCAATACGCACCTCTCAAATCCCATGATGTAATATACAGTATATCATTTCACCTGAACAGGATTATAAATTTTAGGGTTGCTAATAATGTGCAGTAAACAACAGAAGCCATCTGTTGTAGACTTAAACAATTAAAAAAAATTAGGAGAAAATTTAAGTTTCAGACTCTTAGATATCTGACTTTTTAAATTGGAGATATTACGTATTAAAAGTAATACATCTTGTTCCAGATCCTGGGTTCTACAGAGAACGCCCCGTCACCCCACTGTTTGTATTTAGACCTGGGTACTTCAAGCAGTCGCTGATCGGACGACCTCAGAGCTCTTTCTTGGGCCTTGAAAGTTAAAAGCTCAGATAAATAAAAGGGAGCAAGACCGTTAAGAGCTCTAAAAACAAACAATGAAAGCTTAAAAAGAATTCTGGGCTGGAAGCCAGTGGAGAGCGTAAAGGACCGGGGTGATGAGCTCACGTCTGGGTTTTTTTTTTGCAGCATTTTGCACGAGTTGCAGGCGGCAGATGGACGACTGGGAGATGCCGATATAAAGTACGTTGCAGCAGTTCTTGAACTGCTAAAAGCATGAAAAGCTTTTTCAAGGTTGGTACAGTTTAAAAAAGGCTTGACTTTGGCTAAAAGGCGCAACTGAAAGAAACTTGATCTGACAACAGTCTCTGTCAAATATCACCCCAAAATTTTGGACCGCAGGTCTCAAAGTCATTGAATCAAAACTTGATAGATCAGTATCAGTACCTCCAAACACCATGCACTCAGTTTTGTTTCTTAAAGATTAACTTGGAGAAGTCAGGACTCCACTGAAGAATTTTCCTGACAGGCTTCCTTTTCATGTGGTTTGGTAAAGTTTATTCTTGCAGTTTTGCGCTGAACAGCGAGCAAAGGATGCTGTTAATAAAGGTTCACGCTGTCGCAGAAACTCTAATTTTCACTGACACCCCCTCTACCAAGTCAAGCACACGTCCTAAAAACAATTACAAAGAGGCGACAGTATAAGCTAAAACATACAATTTTGAAGATGCAAAAGTGTTTTACAATAAAAAGCGTGGGAGCTGTAGCACAGACAACAAACAGCGATTTAAGATTTAAAAACACAGCCACTGTTCAATGGTCTCACACTGTCTATCCCTCAGGATAGAACGGAATAATTTCAGACAGTTTCAGTTCAAGTATTCAGTGCCGAGGGGACGGAAAAGCTGAAAGCTCTTTTTCCAAATTCAGTCTTCACATGAGGAACAGATAAAACAAGAGTAGTGCAGGAATGTAAGGCATTGCAGCTGACTGTTCTTTGTAATAAAGTGCACAAATAGGGAGGAATTGCGTCTAAAAGAGCCTTAGAAATTATGTGTGCATCTGCGTGCACTCATAGAAGGCAAGTCTGATTTAAAATATAATTCACAGTGGTGGGTGAGACAAGTGAAAAACAGTGTCCAAGGACTGGAGGCATTCGGGTGAAGAACTCGAAAAATCTCCATAATCAATTATGGGCCAGAAAGTCTCTGTCACTAATTTCTTTCTAACCCTGAGAGAGAAGGAGATTTTATTTATGAAAAAGCACCCAGGTTCAGTCTGAGTTTAGTTTTTCACGTGGAGCTGTGATGGAGACATAATAATAATAACATAATAACTTTATATTTAGATTACAAGCACCTCCAATGTTCTTTTTAATGTTGTTTTGTCTTTTTGTGTGCAATTGTGTGCCTTGCTTCATTGTCCTTTTTTAAGCTGCTTGTATGCGCTTTTAAATTGTCCCTTGAGGACAAATAAAGTTATTTGAATTGAATTGAATTGAACTGAATTTTATATATATAGCACCCTTACGAACAGAGTTCACAAACTGCTTTGACAGTTAAAGCATGCAAACACAAACAAGCTATAGGAGAGAAGTCAGAGCAATTAAAAATAAATAGTAAAAATGACAATATATTAAATTAATAATCAGCTACATTGGCATGTAACTCAAACGAGGGAAGTAGGCAGTTTGAAAATTAAAGAACAAGATTGAGGGTTACATTTAAAAGTAAACAAAATAGAGCATTAACCCTCGTGTCGTCCTGCGGGTCAAAACTGACCTGTTTTAAAGTTTGAAAATGTGGAAAAAAAAAACACATTTTCACAGTGAAACTTCTGATGTCCACATTTTCAATATTTTGGGGAAATCTTTGAACAGTTTTGGTGGAAAAAAGAAATGTTGAAAATGTTTCTTAAGAACATTCACAAAAAAATCTTGGTTGATTTTTTGTGAATGTTCTTAAAAAAATATATCAGAAGTTTACTGATATATATGTAATCACTATAGATATTTTTAGGATTTTTTTGGGAAGAATTTTAGTAATTTTTTGAAAATATTTACAGGAATTTTCTTGCCAAATTTGGGGGATTTTTTTTTTTTAAATAAAACTTTTAAGGGAAACTTTTAAGGAATTATTGGAATTTTCTTCCTGAAGGTTTTGCAAATTTTCAGAATTTTGGGGAATTTTTTTGCTTATTTTTTGGATTATTTTTCAGACAAGGAAACAATATTTTTTGGTGCCCGTAAATGAGGACAACAGGAGGGTTAAAGAATTAGAGACGACATTACACCAAAGAACCAGGTAGCTAAAAGTAAAACAAAACAAAAGAACATCTAAAATAAACAGGACACAATACTGAAAAAAACACTAAAACTAATAAAAGCTGAAAGTGAACCTCACATCTACAAAAACAGGTTTTAAAAAGAGGAAATGCTCTTGTTTTCAACTTTGACAAATTGCAGTTGTTGAGAGGTGATCCACTTTTGAATCAACTCACATTTAGATGTCATTGCACAGGTTTGGACTAACTTTTTCTATGTGACCTTTGCTTTGACAGGCAGTGTCCTCAAACCATAACTCACCAGGTCACATTGGTGAAGTGTTTACATGAAGATTACAGTCATACTGCTAATGATGGCGACACAGATTACTGCAACAGCTTCCTGATAGTGAATCATGCCCAACTGAATGTTATTTTCCTTTATGCTGTCACAGGTAGAAACCCACCAGACCGGTTTAAATTTACAAGTTGGTGTTTTGTTTGTGTTGCATGGATCACTACAAACCACAGTCTGTTCTAGTCAGTCCTCACAGCAACAAACAGAGCTTGATGAGTTCTCAGTTCGACATACATGAAGGTACAGTAGCAAGAAGCTAAACAAGCTAATGATATATACCTGTAATTTAATATAAACTGCATATAAAATATGGACTGTATCCTTCATAAACAGTCTGTGTAGTCAACATCTTTAGCTCTGAATGGGTTTTAAACAAGACAGGCAACATATAATACATATAAGTACCTTTTTCAACAACATACCTGTCAGCAGAGGTGAATCTTTGCTAGTCGCTAAGTTATCGAGTTATTAATTTTCACTCAACTTCGACAAAAACTTTCACGTTAACGTCTCAAAACGCCACCAAACACCGACATGCCAGCTGGTTAAAGCTCTTGCCGATGCTAACACTAGCTAGCTACGTAACCGTCCTCAAAATAAAACTAAATAAAACGATAATTAGCCTAAAAGCGTTAGTTTAAATGAATATGTACGAACCTGACAGCGGACAGTCCCAGCGTCAAGCTGGACACAGACACCATGTAAGGTAAATAGACGGTCATGTTCCGGTAGCGCCTTTCAAAGTAAAAGCTGCGCTAACTAACACGCTCTTCTTGAGGTGCGTCTGTGTTTATTCACGGGTTAAACTGTTCTTTCAGTATCACATAATCCTCACTTTCAGACTCTGTGTGTATAAAAGCAGCACAAAACATCCAAATTTATTGATTTATATAAACATTTTTAGTTGCAAACATTATTTTGGTGGGTCAGGTTCACAGAGTAGTATTGTTAATTACGTCAACTTAACATTATGTGCAATTTAAACTCAAATTCCTCAATTAAACCCATATTAGCAAAATAAAAATGTAAAATTATTGATCTAGATAAACATTTTAAATTGTAAACATTATTTTAATGGGTTATGTTCGCAAAATATTGTTGGTAATTACACCAATTCAATATTATATACAGTGGTGTGCACAGACATTTAGGGGATCAGGTGCTCAGTGGAAAAAAAGGGCACTTTGTGCAGCGTGTCGAACCACTGGCTGCCTTAATGTAACAGTGTGAGATCTGAAAAAAATAAAAAAAATCAGGAACACAATTGTGTTGTTTGTTTGTACTACATTACAGAAATCTCATATTTTCAGGCTTTTATTAACCCCCGTGTCGTCCTGCAGGTCAAAGTTTGAAAATGTGGGGAAAAAAATATTTTCACAGTGCAACTTCTGATGTCCGCATTTTCAACATTTTTAGGAAAACTTTGAACATTTTTGGTGGGAAAAAAGAAATGTTAAAAATGCTTCTTAAGAACATTCACAAAAAAATCTACTAAAATCCAGGGAAATTTGCATTTATGTGAATGTTCTTAAAGAAAATATGAGAAGTTTTACTGATATATCTGTAATCACTTTAGATAATTTTAGGATTTTTGGAAGATTTTTAGTAATTTTTTAAAAAATATTTACAAGAATTTTCTTGCCAATTTTTTTTTTTTAATAAAACCTTTAAGGGAAACTTTTAAGGAATTATTGGAATTTTCTTCCTGAAGGTTTTGCAAATCTTCAGAAATTTGGGAAATTTTACTGCTGAATTTTTGGATTTTTTTCAGACAAGGAAACTATATTTTTTTAAAAGGAACAAGAAATTGAAGAAAGCAAGGGTGAATCTAAGGGTCAAGGCACTAATCATTTTTTTTCCCATGAATGTACAGTAAACACGGCAGACAATAAGTTTATAAACCACCAATGGGAGGCGGTAATGCTCCGCCTGGTTATAATTCTACTTCCTGTTCCTCAACACGAACAGGAAGTGGTAGAAGAAGAGTCGACATGGCGACGTCCAGCAGCAGCAGGAGTTGAAGGAGGTCAGAGGACTGGATTTATTCCTAAACTACGTGAGAAACTGAACAGTAGGAAACATGTTCCCAGAAACGGCTCAGTGTTTAAAAGCGGCGGCTCCGCTGGTCTCTCAAACCCGCCTCTTGAAGGACCTTTGCCGGTCGTGTCCACATGGAGGACCCTTCAGTCTTCAGGCGCGGAGACAGATCAGTGGCAGCGGCTGTCTCTCAGCTAAGATCCCCCCTCCAAAGAAACCCAGGGAGCCGGTGGAGATCCCCGGCCTGGAGATGGTCACATACGGGCAGAGGATGCACTTTGTGCCGGGGCTGGCTAAGCCCCGTTACCCCCGGTGGGAGAGAGACTACAAGGACCCCAGGTTTTACACGGCCCCCCCTGCCCAGGAGATGCCCCTGTACAAGGAGAAACCGTGTTATGTATTCAACCAGAGGACCAGCGCACTGGAAGGTAAACTGACAGCTGTAGTGGGATTAAAACACGTTCATGCTGTGTAAAAAGGCAACTGATAACTGGTCATATTCACTGGTCACACGGTAGAGGTTCATTATTACACAGTACATGCGATTAGTTTAACTGATGCTCTGTGGATCATTGAGAAGAATGTCTTATACAGTATATTCATGTGGACACACCTTAGCTGCTCTTAAATAAAAATCCACAACTTTAAAATTAGGTTTGACTCAATTAACCACTTATTACCTTTAAAACTGCTTCTAATAACCGGATTTTATATCACTGACTTTAGAGTTTTTTGTTTTTTTGACAATATATTTATTGGGTTCTCAGATTTGAACATAAAACACAAACAAAAACAGACAACTCAGCCTAGCAATAGGTCCAATATATACATATACATCCACATACATACGTATACACACGCACACGAAAATAAGAGGTCACAGGAAACAGACCACACCCACATACAGACTATTCTTTTTATTGTTATTTTTACTATTTATTAAGCATTACAGGTCAGACTGTTCCTTGTATGGCAATAGATGAAAACTCTGGTCCAAGATAGTGTAGGTAAGGCTGCCAAACTTTATATAGTTGATCTGTTTTTCTGTGCACAATATTCGTAAGATATTCCAAAGGAAGCAACGCAGAAACAACCTCATACCAGCTCCTGAGACCAGGGGCCTTTCCACTAGTCCGTTGTAATAGTTTCCTAGCTGCAAAATAAGGAAAATAACATGTAATCTTGCTAGTAGAAGAAATAACGTGCAAAATCATGCTTATACTTTATAATAAAAAGAGTATTACAAGTCTAAATACAGTGTAAGAACAATAATATTAACAATACCCCACAATGCTTCAATATTGTGAAGCATTGTGGTGCCGCAAATCACGTTCTCCAGATGTAAGGGAATGCAGCAAAAATCACATCATCTTAACATTTGTTTTAGGCAAAGAGAGATGTGAAAGTTCCCACTAAGACTCATATTTCAAATGCATTATTGTTTTTTTTCAATAATTAGGAATTCTTAATATTTTTTGCATATTGTTCAGCCCTGATGTCCATTTTGATTTGTGATCTGATTCTCCTTTAAAGCTCCGTCTCTCTCGTCCTCTTTGTCCCTCAGGTGTGCGTCAGGCTGCCTGGTTGACCAAAGCCAAGGTGATTCGTGGTCTTCCTCCTCATCTCCTCTCGCTGGCAGAGAATCCTGAAAATCAGATCCCAGATCAGGATGAGCGTGTGCAGAACGCCATCAAACACGCCCGCTTCTGGGACACGACGCAGGAACGACCGCGTAAAGAGAAATACAGGTACAGGACTAGTCCCAGTGGTCTGTTGGCAGGTAGAGATGTTATAAAGAGGTTGAACTGTACGGCAGAATCTAACGTCTTCACCTCTCTCACTGTTGGTGTGTTTTTTTCCGTCAGCAACACTTTACTCCTCAACCTGCTCCATCTGTGTGCGACTCTACAGTCCAGGAATCCTGCTCTTGGAAGGAGGATTCTTGCTGAAGACCACTCATTGGCGGCCGCATGGACAAGAGGTATTATACAGTCAGTTAGATCACTCAGACACACTCATGTTTGGCCAACTGCCTGCTAGAAGAGAATAGATTTTAGAATATCTACTTTATTGATCCTTAATAGGAAATTAATTTGTAACAGCAGTTTGTTAACATGGACGACCAAGACAACAGAGAAGGAGGAGTGAGGTGAGGTGGGACTGAGCTGACGAAGGTTCAGAGCTGGAGAAGATGAAGGTAGAAGTTTGGGTTGGAGCAGGAGGGTGGAGGAGATGGTGGACCTGGTCTCTCCAGTCTCAGCGTGTGCAGTAGGAGGAATGTAAACAACAACGGCGACGATCACAGTGAACTCCCGTGGCAGATAGTATGATCTCAGACTAACTGCTAACAGTTCAGTGTCCTGCTACAGATCTGTTCTGTGATGGTAACGTGTTACAGCAGGGTTCCACCATCTGTTATTCACAAGCAGAGCAAGTCCTCCACCTCTCCTCTTACCGCTCGTATAGTCCGGAAGCCTCTGACTCTGGTGTTGTTCTTGGTAATACAGTCTTTCAGCCGTGTTTCTGCGTAAAACGTGAGGCTGATTTCCCGGTAGAGTCTTTGGCTCCTGACGAGTGTCTCCAGCTCCTCCATCTTATTACCCATAGAGAGAACATTCCCATGATAACAGACAGAAGAGCCGGTCTATAAGCCTCTCTCCAAACCATCCCTCCCTTCCTCCTGTTCCTTTTTACTCCAGCTTATCTCCCTCTACGTCTCTTCCATAGAAATGTCTAAACATCCCTGTAGTTTTGGAGAGCTCAGTGAGATCAGAGGCTCCTGTTGGGAGTGAACAATATCTGGTGGCTCTGTTGCTCCACAGGTAGAACTCCACTTAGCAACGGGAGCAACGGTCTTCTCCACTCTAAGATAATAAAAAAAAAATAGAACAAAAAAACACTTAAAAAGCCAACGATTGTTTAAAAAAATAAAATAAAATAAAAAATAAAAAAAATCAATAAAAAAACACATTAAGCTGAAAAACACAGGACTAAAAAGCTGCCACATCACCAGCGCCCTCTTGTTTTCTTTCTTTGTTTTCTTCATTCCCACTAGATATGCCTAAATGAACAATGTTAATACTCTCTTTCCTATTTGTGCACCAGGTGAGGACCTGTTCCAGATTAGGGGTCGGAACGGTTTACTGCAGAACAGCATGGATCCCCTCCCAGAGGTTTCTGGGAAAGACGAAGTGTCCGAAACAGCCGATTACGTCCTGGAAACCTTCTATCCCGTCTCGCCCACCATCGACCTGCAGCAAATAAACGTGTACAAAGAGGATGTGAACTGCTCAGGTGAGAAGATGTTCGGTCCCGTCTTTAAGAAATGTTCATCTCATGGTGGTTTGCTGAGATCAGGGGTGCGTTCCAATAACCGTACTACCATACTAGTACGACAGGTAAAGTTCATGGCACGTCAAATGTAATACGTCAGAAATACCTGGATTTCCTCCTACATTCAGTCGGATTTTGCAGCATGCTTTTCTGGCCATTCTGACCCATAATCCTTTTTGCAGTTACGTCACATATGTTGCAATGTCTGCACAAGTATAAACAAGTTTGAGCCACCGAGAGCACAGATAGATGGCAGCTCGTTTTGCTCTAGAGGCGGCAAAAATCAAAGCTTAACTTGCAAAATATAACCAAGTAGTAGATCCCAGCTGTATGCACACTGAATGAATCAGTACAGGGCAGCTGCAGTATGTACTGATAGCAAGAAGACAAAGAATGCCATTTGGAACATAGTGTAGTTTCTGGGACATGGCACAGAGTGTGACGATGTTCAGTCGGGCTGCAGCTATCGATTACTTCAGTGATATTCTATCGATTATTCTGGTGATTAATCGAGTAATCGGATTACTGGCTTGGCACTACAGCATCAAAAGTGGAAGTGAGCACACTACAACAGAAATAACCGTTCTGGAGGAACATGGGCGGAATATCTGCAGGGTATTTTACATATATAGTATAATACAGGATATAATACATATATAGTATAGTACAGGGTTATAGTACATATATATATATATATATATATATATATATATATATATATATATATATATATATATATATATATATATATATATATATATATATAGATATATAGTATAGTATAGTACAGGGGTATTGTACATGTATAGTTTCTTAAAGAAAACATTAGATGTTTTACTGATATATATGGAATCACTTTCAATATTTTTACTCATTTTCTGAAAATATTTACAAGAATTTTCTTGCCAAATTTGGGGGATTTTGTTAAATAAAAGTTTTAAGGGACACTTTAAGGAATTATTGGAATTTTCTTCCTGAAGTTTTTGCAAATTTTCAGAAATTTGGGTATTTTTTTTGCAGAATTTTTTGATTTTTTTCAGACAAGGAAACAATATTTTTTGGTGCCTGTAAATGAGGATAACAGGAGGGTTAAACAAGCCTCGATTCTGAGAATTTTGCTCCAGAAATTTTAGTAATTGAACGACTGGAATACCTGGAGGAATCGTTTTTAGGTCTATCTAAAGATCATCTCTTGCCTTCACCAGGTTTCACAGGAAACTACCCTTACCCTCACGCTCACACGCTTTACTTCCTGGAGACGACCCACAGCTGTAAGCTTCACCCAGAGCAGTTCAGAGCCAAGATGGTCATGTTCACGTTTGGAAACGCTCTGGCCCGTGCTCACAAACTGTATGGGGTAAGAATAAACAACAAAGCAGACGCATTTAACACTGTGTAATCGCTCACATAACGCTCCCTGTTTGCCATCAGTCCTGATTATCCTCCTCTCTTTACTGTGTGTGTTTCAGACTGAGCCCCAGCAGCTTCTAGATCGTCCCATAACTGTGCAGGCAGTCGGGACAAACGGTAGAATTTTCCAGTTTCTGGTTTTCCAGCTCAACACCACAGATCTCTCAGGAGACGACGGCATCAAGAACCAGGTGAGCTGAATGTTCTCTGCAGTTAAGACACAAAATGCCTTTAAATCAAAGAAACTGCAACGGTCGTAAACGGTCCTTCTGCATCGTTTTAACACTGAAACCTGATTGTCCAATAGCTAGAGTCTCTTTTTCATTATTAGTTGTCAGATTTTTTTCTTGAACGCTTTCATCCTCTTGCAGTTGTGGCTGGAGGACGATGTTGAGCTGTACGATTTTGCAAAAGTCCGACCACTCATCAAGAAGCAGCAAGTGAAGGTATGATATTAACGTGCAAGACTGTTGTAGTCCGAGTTTGTAGCTGTCAAATATAAGGGTCATTATGTAATTGTGGGACTTTTTGTGTCATAGTTGACATTTTTGCTGTTTTCAGGCCTAAAATCAACATGACCGCCTATAACCAAACACCACATGACATTTTAGAGAAAGATTCTTCTAAATATTATATATACAGTTGAGTAAAATTGAAACTGAAAGTTATTTCTAAAGATATTGTAGTAAACCTGTTGACATGCCATAAATCCACACTTGACTCACCACTACTTTATATTAAATCACTCAGAAAGCCTTGGAGTCTCTCCAGTCTCTTTTTTCAGGAGGAAATGACATCATGTGGAGCAGGTCATGTGATCTGGAATTAACACAATTTGTTGGGTTTCTCTCTATAATATAATATTGTAAAGTCTTGGCCTTACCGTGTAAAATGCCCTGAAATGACTGAAGTCTGTTAGAATGTAGCTGAGATGAATAGTTTGAGTGATAGAAGGGAAGAGCAGAGCAGCAGTGAACATGTTGTGATCGTTTATTCTGCGTCTGTCTGCAGGTTCCAGCTGGTCTGACTGGATACAAGCCTGAAGTGTTCACAAAGTTCTTGTCTCTGTACCTGCATGGAGCCGCATAGGACCGCTGCTCGATCAGTGTGTGTGTGTGTGTGTGTGTGTGTGTGTGCGCGCGTGTGTGTGTGTGTGTCTGGATCTAAACATCTCAGCAGACGACTCCTCATTTCCTGTCAAACAGACAACATGTTGTTATATTTTGTGGACAGTTTGAACTGACTGAAGCTACAGTTTATCATCTTCACGTTCTACGTCCGTCTCTGTGTTCCAGGAAATAAAAACTGAATGGGACTCAATGCTCGACTGATTTAATGAGAACAAAGGTTGATGTTCTTTCTTTCTTTCTTTCTTTCTTTCTTTCTTTCTTTCTTTCTTTCTTTCTTTCTTTCTTTCTTTCTTTCTTTCTCTCTCTCTCTGTCTCTCTCCTTGTCTCTCTATGTGTCGATAGATAGATAGATAGATAGATAGATAGATAGATAGATAGATAGATAGATAGATAGATAGATAGATAGATACTTTATTAATCCCGAGGGAAATTCAAGTTAAGCCTGCCTGCTTAACAAGCTGAACTACCCATAATAATAATCAATTAATCAACATCACATGACCACGATGACCTCACAGCCAGTGTTATTTGGTGAACTGGTCCAGCATATGATCAGTATACTATAGCTGAACATTTAGTTTGTGTAGGTGTAACCCACCTAAAAATTACCATCTTGAAATTTATAAAAGTATTTCATGTTTGCACATGTTTAAAAGTTCATTTGAATCAATTAGTATGATTTGTTAAGTATTAAATATGTTAAGCATTTCATGTAGATAATAGTATTTAGTAAGTCATCAAGATAATGAGTTTCCTATTGCACTGTATAATCAGACACAAAATTCCAGGCGAAGTCATTTATTTCTTTTCATGATGAGCTGTTGCTATTTTCAACATTTTGCAGCAGTGACAAACGCTTGGTGGTAAATTCCTCTAGGTGGCAGCAGCACTGCGCTGCACTCGTTCTTTTCCATGCTAGCTGTAGACGTATCGTTAGCTCTATGAGGCTAGGAAACGGGATCCAGACCTGCCTGGGGGATTTTCCGGCGTAGTGTCTGAAACTTTGATTTGTTGTAATAGGTAAGCTGATATACATCGTTTTTTTGGTCATTTTTATTCTGTTTAAAATTTAAATGTTACTGTTTAGCCACAGTGAATATTCCGAATTTTGCCGCACTGTTTATCTCAGACAGCGTGTGTTTCAGTCCATGAAATGTATGTGGACTTTGTTACATATAACTTGTTTAGACGTTTTAGAAGTTATGTGGCCAGTGTTTAATGGTATAGCTGTGTGTAAGTTGAATTTTAGCCTAGCCTGTCTAGCAGCTGTACACGCCTTTCTTTTCCATGCTGCTGTAGAGGGAGAGAACGTAGCATTAGCTCTCTGTGAGGCCAGGAAACGGGATCCAAACCTGGAGATTTTCCAGCGTAGTGTCTGAAACTTTGATTTGTTGTAATCGCCCGGACTGTGTGAGGTGTCTCGGTTTGAGGAGGGAGCTGTGCGCTGATTTCTACCGCCAGGAGTGGCCGTGGCCGTGGACTGCCATCGTGGATTTTCCGTTCTCATGCAGGATTTGGATCGCTGACCTTCTCCGTCAGTATGATGTTTCCTTCAGGTGAGACTGAGAAGGCAACTTTCAAAAGTGACACTGGACTGAGCTAATGTTGTGCACAACTGAACAAAGAGACTAAAAGCTGCAGCAGATCTGTTATTCTGGCCAGATACTTTTTTCTTAAAAATTGAAACAAAATATTTGAATGTGCGTTTGGGACATTTAAATAATAATTTTGGTCTAACAACACCAGTGATTTGAGTCTGTGTGAAATCACTCCTTTTCTACTGCCTAAGACTAAGAAGTTATTCTGTGTAAATATATGGTCTTTACCCTCGAATCAGGACATCACTAATTGACTGTGGTGATCCCAGACCTTGAGATTTATTTTTGCAGTTTTGTTTAGACCTGGTTACATAGGTTTATTATTAATCTACATTAGATAGAGGCAACATTTGCTGTGACTTATTTGCTAAATGACAAACAGAAAAAGTAGCTTTCTGTCTTGTTGTAGCCTGATGTCCATCTCTTTTAATTTACCAATTATTATGGTACAATGTTTTATTGACCCTTTGTGTGTTATTAAGATGTTAAAATAAATGCCATTACAGAAAATGTGTTCCTGATTTTTTTATTTTTTCAGATCTCACACTGTTACATTAAAGCAGCCAGAGGTTCTACACGCTGCACAAAGTGCCCTTTATTTTTTCACTGAGCACCTGATCCCCTAAGCTTTGTTGTGAAGAGATGTCTGAATCCTTCTTCCTCTCATCCTTTCTTGCATTTTACAGCCAGGAAGGCCAAGCTGAGGAGGAGGATGGCAGTTTTTCCCAGAAGCATCCAGTACCACATCTGACCCTGCAAACCTACATGGACACAGATGGATGGAGATTGAGCTTTTAGTTACATAAAATCCCTTCAGAAGCAGAGCTGCAGGAACATACACAGAAATGAAATGCAGCAGAGTCAGAGGGAGTGAAAAAGAATGTAGACTTAATAAAAGACTGCACTATGTCCTAATCCGTTTCAGTGTGGGTGTCTTTCTCCTGTGCAGAAAGAGTGGGATTGACTACATTATATGTTCGGCCTTTATGTAGTCATTCATTCATTCATTTATGAACATACTCAAAGCAGTGGAGGATGGAGGAAAGGCTAGAAAACAAGCAAATGAAACTAAAAGCAGTATTATATATAGCATTTTATTAATTCCGAACATACACCAGTCAACCACAACATTAAAACTGTTGAAGTGAAGAACACTGATCATTTATAATGCAATGTCCTGCATTAACTCTCCTGTTGTCTTCACTTACGGGCACCACAAGATATTGTTTCCTTGTTTGAAAAAAATAAAGAACTTCAAAAAAATTACCCAAATTTCTGAAAATTTGCAAAACCTACAGGAAGAAAATTCCATTAAATAATTCCTTTTAAGTTTCCCTTAAAAGTTTTAATTTAAAAAATCCCCCAAATTTGGCAAGAAAATTCTTGTAAATAATTTCAAAAAATGAGTAAAAAATCTTCCAAAAAAATCCTAAAAATAAATTGATTCCATATAAGTAAAATTTCTAATATTTATTTTAAGAACATTCACATAAAAATCAATCAAAATCCAGTGAAATTCGCTGGATTTTGGTTGATTTTTTTTTTGTGAATGTTCTTAAGAAACATTTCTTTTTTTCCACCAAAAAATGTTGAAAAATTTCTCAAAAATGTTGAAAATGTTGACGTCAGAAGTTTCACTGTGAAAATATTTTTTTTCCTCCACATTGTCAAACTTTAAACCGGGTTAATTTTGACCCACAGGACGACACGAGGGTTAATGTGAATGTTGACCATCCACGTCAACATTTTTATAGATTTTTTTTTTTTTTTATTACATAAAGAAAAGTGAGCAAATGCAGCACTCTTACATAATTTATTGAAAGTCCTGCCTTTAAGCACACAAAATTAACACAAAACAACCACAATTTTAAACAAAATGAGCACAAACCTGCTGCCCTGCTGGTTTGTTGGGCGTTTCCACACCTTGGTGAACTTGTGGTGGTCAGGGTAGATGTTTGTCTTGTCAGGTTATCTGGAGAGAGGAAGAAATAATTAATAAATATAGACCCCAATGACTGCCATAAATCATATTGTCCATACAGGTGATTAGGTTAATTTATGGTAATTATGTCAATTGTCCTACATATACCACTTAGCATTATTCAGGATTTTTTTTGATAATTTTTTGGACAGCTAAAACAATGGACACCTAAATCTGAACAATAATATCAATGTCATTTGCAATATTACTTTCTCAGTAGTTTGTGGAAAATCTGTTTTATAATATTGTAATATATCAATTTAATGTGCAATATTTCAATTACATATGCAGTTTCATTAGGATGTCAAATACTACCTTACTATTTCAGAATCATAGCCTGTGTTGCTTTTTATTTCTCTATTCTAGTCTTAATTTAGCTGACCTCATTTAATTTTTGGTAATGTATTGTACTTGTTGTCGAAAACAAAAATTTAAGCACACTTCTAAAGACTATATTTAGCTTCCAGTGACGTCTACAGCTCTGAATATTCAGTGATGGAATCAGTGAAACACATGCCTCCTTGTCATAAAAAAACAATCATAGATTTTTCATAGTTACTCCGCCAAGGAAAACGGCAGAATTATATGACGATCAGTGTACATTTGTCCGTCTGTCTGTCTCTTAACAACATTCCTCAACAACGGACTAACATATAAGTTTCCATGAAACATGACAAAAATCAGCTGGGTCAAAAATATACATACAGCAACTTGAATTATCAGTTTTGATTGTGTAGAAAGTTGTATTAAGTTTATCTTGGACTCATGGCCTCTTAACTTCTTGTGAGGGATTACAATTAACTACAGCTGCTGACTCCTCTGTGAATTTAACATTAATAGTATGAGTATTATTTTTTTTTAGTTTACATATGATGTGGCAAGAAATTCTGAATCATATTGTCCATACTTGTGATTATGCTAACTTACGATAATTATCCAAATTGCATAACGTATACAAATTAGCATTATTCAATTTCTAAATGCTGGGGATCAACACACTGGGGTATCTGCTATATAAGAAACACCTTTTACCTGCGACCTGAATCAGTACTGAGGGGCTGATTGTGTCGGGCGGTTGGGTCATGCAGCAGTAGTTTCCAGTGTCGGCCTTTGTTGCAGAATTCATGTTCAGGATCAGAGTCACGTTGGGCAGGAAGGAGGTGACATTGACAAGTGACACTTTGTCCTAGGGGGCAAAAACAGTAACCACAGACTGGACTAAACATCAATGTGACAAAGAAAGTAAATGGCTGCACCTATAACCCCACCCAGTGATGTACGGACACACCCTGGACTACATGGTTGTGGTCAGTAAGTTAAAAAAAAAAAAAGATCTATGGCTTTTGCTAAACACTTTGATATGATAGAAAATATACCTGAACTCTGTCATTCAGGTGTTCACTCCCTCCCACCATGTCACCACACGTGGCCTAAAGGTGCCTGATCCAACCAGCACAACAGGGCCGGTCCATAGCTACACTCTTCTTCTCTTTGGTGGAACAAGTTCCCAAACTCTGTTCGATTTGTCACTGTCCCTCTCAGTCTTCAACCCTCCTGTTGTCCTCATTTACAGGCACCAAAAAATATTGTTTCCTTGTCTGGAAAAAATACAAAAATCCAGCAAAAAAAATGCCACAAATTTCTGAAAATTTGCAAAACCTTCAGGAAGAAAATTCCAATAATTCCTTAAAAGTCTCTCTTAAAAGTTTTATTTAAAAAAAAAAATAAAAAAATAATAATAATAATAATAAAATCCCCCCAAATTTGGCAAGAAAATTCTTGTAAATATTTTTTAAAAATGAATAAAAGTCTTCCAAAAAAATCCTAAAAATATCTAAAGTGATTCCATATATATCAGTAAAACTTCTAATATTTTCTTAAAGAACATTCACATAAAAAAAACAACCAAAATCCAGTGAAATTCGCTGGATTTTGGTTGATTTTTTTCTTGTGAATGCTCTGAAGAAACATTTTTAACATTTCTTTTTTTCCACCAAAAAATGTTCAAAGATTTCCCAAAAATATTGAAAATGTGGACATCAGAAGTTTCATTGTGAAAATATACTGTTTTTCCACATTTTCAAACTTTAAACTGAGTCAATTTTGACCCGCAGGACGACACGAGGGTTAAGAAAAGACTCAAAATCCAGCTCTTCTCTGAACACCTTTGCACTTGACAGAAAGCAAAAAAAATAAATAAAAATTTCCTATTCGTCTGCATTGCCTGTAGGAACTAAGGTCCTGTTATCACACTTGTTTAATGACTCTCATCCACGTTATTTCCTCCTGACTAGATCCTTGCTTGAGTCGTATCTACTCTCAGATGTACGTCACTTTGGATAAAAGCATCTGATAAGTGAAATTGTAGAACTGTACAAAGGATGAACAAACGATGTGAAGAAGAATTTACTAAGACTTAGAAAAGGGCGGACGCAGGAGAATGCCAGTGTACCGACAGTAGATTGTAATCATGTAATGATGTTGGTCTGTGGTGTAACTACAGTGTTACATGCACATACAAATATAACACAACTACCACAGAAAGCACAGCATTGTACTTTTGGCAAATGTCTGCATATTTTTTGCCAAAAAATAGCATTGAATTGCATTAGATTAAATAGAGATTCATGATGTTGCTGTGGACCAGACTGATCAATGTGAAAACATATTATCAGATGGTATGATGGAACAGACTTTTTTCTATGGTGGTTGAAGCCAGTGTTAGTGATCTAAATAATCCAAGGGCTCAAGCCAACCCAGCTACTTAGATAACTGGGCTGACAGCATTAGCAGCTTTGTTTAGCTAAGATTAAAGGCTAAAGGGGTTTATTTTCTGTGTCTGTGTACAGATTTCTGACGTTGTTGCGGCTCCAGATAACCGGAGCTAACTGGATAAATATGGTGGAAATTATTGAGATTGCTGGCTCAAGAAAATGAGGCAGCACCAGCAGGAAAAGTGATATTATAGACTTAATGAAAAAGGACCCTATGAAGTAAAACCTGGCATGCAGTAGAGTGTAAATGGGGAAATGCCCATGTGGTTTACATAAAAATGCATCTACTGATAAAATCAGAAGTCTTATCTCACTTAGATTTGAACAGTCTTGACAAAAAGCACAAATTGAACTGACATCTTATTGAACTGTCGATTTGGCCATCTTGGTCTGTCTATCTATCTATCTATCTATCTATCTATCTATCTATCTATCTATCTATCTATCTATCTATCTATCTATCTATCTATCTATCTATCTATCTATCTATCTATCTATCTATCTATCTATCTATCTATCTATCTATCTATCTATCTATCTATCTATCTATCTAGCTCTCTAGCTCTCTAGGGTCTAGGTGGAAGTATAGCACCGGACAGGATTATTTAAATGATTGTTGCACATGGCATGACAATTGTACAATTAATCCAAATCATCATCATAATTAGCATCAACATCCACTTAATCATCCATGCAAAGAGAAGAACATTTAAAACTTTGTGGCACAATGAAGATAGCGTTCCATTTCCGTGTATGAAGGAGCACGATTAATGTCAAAACGGTCAAGAAACCCTTAAAAATCCGTTAGAACTACCTCACGTTCGCATTGCCTCCACAGCTGTGCCACATGTTTGGCTCTCAAACAGGTGAACTCACAGGTCAGTTTGAAGGCCTCTCCAGCTGGAAGCACCCTGTTATCTCCAGAAATACTCACAAGAGTTCCACGGCAATCACCTACACATGCAAAGGTACAACTGCTTAGTTTAAAAAAAATATGTAGAATCCACACAATTCTGTCAGGTTTTTGGAGCAGTTCTGGATTTTTACTTCATTCGTTCAGAGCTGAGGGACTGAGTGCTGCCAGGTTTTATGTCGAGGAAAGATATGTGCATGAGACATATAGAATAAATACAATATAGAATTTAAATGCTTGTTATTGGGGAAAGAGAGGGAATTTAAGTGCTGTTAGTTATTTCAGTGACAGGAGCTAAAAGATCATTTAAGACAGTAATAATGTGATTAAAAAATGGACAAATTCACAAACGCTACACATTACATTTCTGACAAAAGTGAGCTTAACCCTCCTGTTGTCCTGCGGGTCAAATTGACCTGTTTTAAAGTTTGAAAATGTGGAAAAAATAGTATTTTCACAGTGAAACTTCTGATGTCCACATTTTCAACATTTTTGGGAAATCTTTGAACATTTTTTGGTGGAAAAAAAGAAATGTTAAAAATGTTTCTTAAAAACATTCATAAAAAAATCAGTCAAAATCCATCGAGTTTCGCCGGATTTTGGTTGATTTTTATGTGAATATTCTTAAAGAAAATATTAGAAGTTTTACTGATATATATGGAATCACTTTAGATATTTTTAGGATTTTTTTGGAAGATTTTTACTTATTTTTTGAAAATATTTACAAGAATTTTCTTGCCAAATTTGCGGGGATTTTGTTAATAAAACATTTAAGCGAAACTTTTAAGGAATTATTGGAATTTTCTTCCTGAAGGTTTTGCAAATTTTCAGAAATTTGTGGCATTTTTTTGCTGAATTTTAGTATTTTTTTCAGACAAGGAAACAATATTTTTTGGTGCCTGTAAATGAGGGTTCAAAGAAATATTTTTAACTTTTCTTTTTTTCCACCAAAAAAATTCTCAAAGATTTCCCAAAAATGTTGAAAATGTGGACATCGGAAGTTTCACTGTGAAAATATATATATATATATATATATATATTTGTTTTTGTTTTTTTTTCCCCACATTTTCAAACTTTCAAACGGGTCAATTTTGACCAGCCGGACGACACAAGGGTTAATCAAAGCTCTTCATGTGTGAAAACTATATTTGTATACTCTGCAATGTACTGTATGTGTAATGCATTTTTTCAATGTGGTTAATTGACATATTGCTTTATTGAAGTCACTTTGAATCTTTTCTGAGCTCTCCCCAACACTTGTTTAATGAATCTGCTTCTGTCATAATAAATTTATTCTCATTACTGTCGTTTTTTTTTACACATTTTATGTTATTGTGTTTGCACGGCTCACAATAAAGACAAAACAACTGTCCATTAAATCAGCTGCTGTCGTCTTTTCATAGATTTTTTATTCACGGCGACTAAAATCTCACCTTCAGCTGGAGTCCAGTACAGCAAACTGATCACCAGAACCAACATGTCCGCTTCGTCTCTCATCCTCTCTGTATTCTGTCCATCAGCATGTGAACGTCCTCTGGTTTCTGAGCTGGTTATATTTCACACTGACATGAACATGAAGGGACCGACGGACTCAAGCTGCTGACGCAAGGCCCAGGCAGGATGCACACCTCTGCACTTCTGGGCTGATGGAGGCTGTGATAACCAGAGCAGGAAAGCTTTCTGCTGATAACACTGACCATAACGCCGTCTCTGTGATCTACCTGCAAATGTGAGAGGAATGGTAGAAAAAAATCCCCACATCTGCTGCAGCGTTGAGAGGTAGAAAGCAGAAAGTACACTCGAATGAACATGCTAGTACAACAGGAAACAAGGCAACAGTAGTAATGCGTTTGAAATTAGGCCAAGCGTTACTTCTTACTGGGATAGTTCGTTTCAAGCATGCATAAAAAGTTGCGTGGCACCAAGAAAATCCAATCAAGTTGAATTTCTTGCCACATATCATAGTCAACCAAAAAAATTAAACTCATACTATTCATGTTGAATTCACAGAGGAGTCAGCAGCTGTAGTCAATTGTAATCCCTCACGAGAAATTAAGAGGCAATGGGGGCAAGAAAAGCTGATTAATACAACTTTCTACACCATCAAAACTGATAATTCAAGTTGCTGTATGTATATAGTCATAGAAAGGTTATTAAACCACCCTTGTTTTCTTCAATTTCTTCTTCATTTTAATACCTGGTACCACTAAAGGTATATTACCTGAAGAATGCAATGAACACAACAAAAAATGCAGCTGATTCCATAAAATTTTATGTCCTATTTGACCTGCTTCAGCTTCATTGTATTCCCAGAGTATATAAGAGAACATTTCATGTCATCAGCAGCACATCCAAAGACCTAGAGTGGTTTCCTGCTGACATTCAAGCTGTAGCACAACTCAGACGTTGTCAGCTCTCAGATAACGCCTAAAACTAAAAAAATTTGTAAAGCCACAAAGGCAGACATCTTGGCACTGCTAGAAATTGACATGAGTGAGAGACAGGGAGCGGAAAAAACTGAAGATCTCCAAGACCGCCGTTCATTACACCAAGAAAAAACAAGCCCAACATGGTTCTACCAAACTGCTAGCTGGTCAGGAAACGTCTTTCTACCCACCAGATGACCGTCACTCATCCCTTCCTGTCAGGAATCATCATTAGACCTCCAGGGACCTTAAAAATGAGTGGGACTGTGGAAAAATGGGACTTGTTCAGCAAAGACAGTTGGAAAGCGACTTGTTGAAGCTGGTCTGAAGACACACAGGGCAGGAAGAAGCCCTTCATCAAGGAAAGGCAGAGGAAAGCTGGTTACTCTTTGCTGGGATCACAAGGATTGGACTGTTGATGATTGGACTGAGGTTCTCTTCAGGGATGAATCCAGTTTTCAGTTGATGTCCACTCCAGCCAACTTACTGGTTAGGAGGAAGCCTGGAGAAGCTACAAACCAGACTGTCTGCCCCTACAGTAAAACATGGGGGTGGATCAGTGACCATCTGGGGTAGTTTCAGTCTGGGTGGAACAGGGCAAATGAACCAGGTCATGTTTGGGGCTACTCTTGAAAACAGTCTTCTTCCATCAGCTGGAAAACTCTTTCCTGCCTCCAATGACTGGATTTCCCAACAAGACAAGGTCAGTTAAAGCCTGGATGGAGAACCAGAACATTGAAACCATGCCTTGGCTGCTCAATCACCAGATCTATATCCAACTGAAAACCTGTGGAAAATCATCAAACGCTAAATGGAGAAACACAAGCCCAAAAACAAAGCAAGTTAGTTAGAATTAGTGCAACAGGAATGGGCTGCTGTGACAGCAGAACAATGTCAGAAGCTGGTGGAGAGCATCCAAGACGCATGACTGCAGTCATCAGAAACAATGGTTATGAATCAGTACTAACTACTGTGTGGATCATGGGTACTAAAACAGACAGAAAAGAAAACATGGACTCCTAAAAGCTGTTTTTGACAGAACAATGCTATAGATATTGATGGAAGAACCGAAGTGATTTTGGTTATCATCAAGAAAACATGGAAAATGTCTAATATCAGCTCTGAAATTAAAGTATGAGCTATTTTTGTTGTTATCATTTTTTTTTGTCCAAACAAATGTACTTTAGTGGTACCATAGACTGTATAAAATTTATATACAGTCTATGAGTGGTACCAGGCATTAAAATGAACAAGAAATTGAAGAAAACAAGAATGTTCTAATCATTTTTCCCATGACTGTATAAAAATCTTTCACTATTTAAATACTTCTACTGGACTAGACTCTACATCAGTGCAACAGTATAAAACACTTAAACACTCTCATAGAGATCTGGGAAAGTCGCAGACAAAGTAAAATCAACTTTTGTCCACAAATCAAAGCGTGCGTGGCCCCCTGTCACGCACACCACGCAGATTCCGTGTGGTTATTCTCCACGGATATTTACGCTCTCCGCCTGCGCTCAGTGTGCAGCTCCGAGCCGCAGTTACGCAAACTGCGTTAGCGCTCAGCGTCGAGGCTCTTCAGCTGGTTAGCCAAACATCCACAGAAAAAGAGATGAGCAGGAAAACGAGACGAAGAAAAACGACAACAATTTCTTCCCCGCTACAAAAATAGCGACGTAAGGAAAATATAATTAGGTAGGTGAAATGTTTTTTTCCCCTAAACTTTCAAGAAACGCCTTTGTGAAATGAACTAGCTGTGTTTATGAATGACTGTATGTATGGGCACAAATTCAGCGCTAGTTAGCTCGCTGGCTAACATGTTAGCTTTTGCTAGGCTAACTGCGACCACTGAAGCTAGTAAACGCTTGCCGACTGTTGGGATAATTCTCCAGATAAACTACTACCTGTTTGATAATATTGTCACTGTATTCTGTGATACCACTTCGCTTCACTTCCTGCCGCGTTTTCTCCACTTCAGAGTTGTTTCAGTGAAGCTAATATTGTGAGGCTACACTGAGGCCAAACACACACAAACTACTGTGGCCTAAACCTAACTTCCTGCGCTACCTACCTCGATGGATAGTTTGACGTGCAATAACACAGCAATGCTAGATTTTACACCACAGGGCTCCGGATAACGTCTCGAAGCGACTTTGAGTGTTTAATTTCGACATTAGAGAGTCATTGCTTCTCGAATGTTTAAATCTGCTGCAGTCGTAGCAGCTAGCGTTAGCATCGTTAGCAAGCTGGAGCTGCTTTGCTCGTCCCTTCAAAAGCTTTCTGTCCCCAAATCTGCAACCCTGACAGCCTGCGAAGCTCTTGGACGAACCCACGGTGTTTTTTTTTTAAGTTGGCTTTTAAATATCCACTAATACTCAAATTCGTATTCAGAAATGAGTAAGAGGTGATGTAGCCAAGTTGATGACTGGAGTGTGGGTGGTGAGACAAGGCCATGTTGTTACCTTATGATAAGCTGTATTTCCCCCAAAAACCTCAACAGGAACTCTGATCAGGCTGCTGAAAACAGCCTTAAATTAACTGAGTGATCATTAGGGTAAAGGTTCTAGTCCTCAGTTGTATTATAGACAGTTAATTCTACTCTAAGGTGCCACTGATACAAAAAAATGCATACATTAAAAGCAATATACCTAACAACATTTAATGCAGGGCCCTGTGGAGATATAATGCAGAGATGTGGTAGTTGGCTTATTCGATATAAAGACTACAACACTGCCTTTAATCAGAGTATACCGTGAGAGGTCATACATTGATATTTCTTGATAAACTGTTCTGGGCACATGGCTCAGTGAGGCATCATTATTAGAGCCAAGGTAAAGCTGATCCTGTTGGTTTTAAATCATCAGTCAGGAAGTTTACAAGTTGTTCAGGATGTTGTGTGTGTTCACAGGTCACCGCTTCAGCTTCACACTAAGGATGAACGATATGGGGAAGTTATCGAATTGTAATTTTTCTGATAGATATTGTAGTTTGATTTATGATGTTATTTTTTTAAAGTCAAGCCTTAGTTCAGTATTTATTGAATAATAGATTTATAATATGTGATGGAGCATTACCACTTGAAATACCTGCAAACTGTCACACATGGAGGACAGCATGAATTTGTTAAAGCATTAATATAACAGTTTAAATCCTAAAGTATATCTGTAATTTGCTCATGACATTGCTTGAAAGTCTGATTTTGTTTTGAAATTGATTAACTGTTGAACCCTATTTCCAACAGGAGTAACTAAAATACAGCTAAACCAGCGTTTCGTTGGGACAGTGGAAGCTTTTATAATATATGTTACTATTTTAAAAATGACATGAAATGTGCATCAAGTTTATAGTGCTTTCCACAGGTTAGCAGTGTAAATTAATGGTGTATTTGTATCTCATAGGTAAAATGTGTATGAAATGCTATAAAACCACAATGTTTATACCTCACAGGTGGTGCATTAGGTTCCAGTAGAGGAGCATGTTTTTACTTTAAATTTTAAAGGTGAATTAGAGGTAAACTGGCATATTTAATGAACTGTTCCTGTGCATTAGTTTCTAGTCTTGTGGTGAAGCCGTCGAATCCTTCTTGCAGTTGCTCAGTAATTGGGGTCAGGTTTGTAGCCTGCAGCGGGCTGTGCAGTAGATTCTGTTGCCTGTGAGGTGTCATGCAGGTTAGTGGGCGTAATAAACCACTAAACTTTCACTGCTCGGTTTGATGTTGCCACAGAAGAGGAGACGACGACGGCACAAAACTCTGCAGACCAAAGCTCAGTGTGAATACCAGGATTCATGCATTGATTTCGGTGCTTAACCAACATGTTTATTTGGTATCTCTATTGTTTTAGGTGCTTAAAATGCACTCTTTTCCCGTGTAGTTTAACAATAAAGCATTTTTTGTTCTTGTATGTCGAAGGGTTTAAATATCAGGTGAAACCATAATAAAATGGAAATTGTTGAGTGACCAGTTTTGGTGCAGTGAGTCGATGTCATTAACTAAAGACAGTTTCGTCAGACCTGTGTTTGAGTGGAGGCCTCGGTCTCTCAGATGTTATTCATACAAGAATTGCAAACTCCTCTTTTAGCTGAGGCCATCATGTGTGGGAGTGAATGTGCCTCTTGCTGTGCGCAGGCCTAACCCTCTCTCATATATGGCCTATAGAGCAGCATTGATTTTTGCTGTGAGTTGCTCAATCTAACAGAGGCCTCTGTGGGAGGGTAAAAAAAAACAATGTTTGACCTGCTCCAGGGGGTGTAATTAAAGGCATAGATCTAACTTCAGCTGGGGCAGGATGTGTTTTTGAGTTTATTATGGAATCTAATTGTCCGAAGTCTTACAAGTCGGTTTGGTAAGTTTCAAGCGACCTTATTTCCTCGTTTGATAAACTTAGCTGTGCACGTTTCCCACATAAACAACAGGTTCAGGTTCTCAGGAAAAGAGCTGATGCAGCTGCACTGTTGAAGGTGGCATCACACATTGATGTGTTTATAGAGTGGTATCAGTATCAGCTTTTTTTTTTTGAATGCATTCAGCTACTGTTACTGGTGACATTTAATGTGTGTGGTTTCTCTAGTCATAGATCTTTGATGGAACTAGAACGTCAGTATCTGAGTAGACTGTGATAAACCTTGATAGCCGTATGTGTGAACACAGTGGTACATTAGATGCTGGTACTTCCTGCATTGTACAGCTTTGTTCGTGGTTGTATAGAATTAGTTTTTTCACCTCTGAATGATAAGACTGGTGCTCTTTCATGTACACATCATGATCCAAGTCCTCCCCTTCCACAGAATGAGCACACCTTGTTAGCCATGGACAGTTAACCCTCCTGTTGTCTTCATTTTACGAGCACCAAAAAAATGTTGTTTCCTTGTCTGAAAAATAGCCAAAAATTCAGCAAGAAAAATCCTCAAATTTCAGAAAATTTACAAAACCTTCAGGAAAGAAAATTCCAATAATTCCTTAAAAATTTCCCTTAAAAACTTTATTTAAAAAAAAAAAAAATCCCCCAATTTGGCAAGAAAATTCTTGTAAATATATTCAAAAAATGAGTAAAAAACTCCCTCCAAAATCTTAAAAATATCTAAAGTGATTCCATATATATCAGTAAAACGTCTAATATTTTCTTGAAGAACATTCACAAAAAATCAACCAAAATCCAGCGAAATTCACTGGATTTTGGTTGATTTTTTTGTGTGAATGCTCTTAGAAAACAGACAATATACCAGGCATGATGAATCTATGACATAGTGAGTTTACACATGGATTATGTTCTATAAATATACATGTTAATATTGATGTATCTGTGATTAGCCAGTACCTCTAATCAAAACCCTAAAAGACCTATGTTCAAAACCATGAAGCTGATCAGCATAAATTATTGATATCTGATTAAAGTTTAAGTGGAAGACGTCTCACTCTGTTGGACTGCAGAAACATGAATGTCTGGATCATCCCAGAAATTCAGCAAAACACAATAAAAAAAAAACCCTCATAAAGGAAGGGTCATTATGCTCATGTTCATAGTTCACATGTCGCCCTGCCCTACGTGGGATCAGGGGTCGACTTATTCCCGTTCATGACATCAGATGGGATGCATTGACACTCTTAGCCGCTATCTCAGACGTTTCCTCTTCCTCGTCGGCCTTATCTGTCTTCTTCTGTGTCGTTATCATGAGTAGGAAGTGGTCATGAACCTCATGAGAAGCTGAGCTATTATTCTGAAGCAGACACTCAGTACTTTTGAGCATTAGTGTGGTTAGTAGGTGTGTAACGGTGCACAGAGATCACAGTTCAGTGTGTACCTCAGTTTTATAGTCACAACATGGTATGTTTTAGGTACAGCGGGGGAACAAGAAGCAAAACATAGAGATATTGTTCTTTTTAAATGAAACAATGGTTTACTACACAAATATAGCTCTGTCCTTCTGAACCATCACAACACAGAGCACTTTCTAGGCAATTTTTGTCACATTTTTACTCAATGTTGGCTCAATATAAAGTCCTGTGTCTCCAGTGAAGCAGCAAAACCGTGCCTAGAAGTAGAGAGAACTCAAAGATGTCTTTTGTGCAGTATGCCCAAGTTAGAACACCATAGACCAAAGCTACATTTATTCTGATTGTTCTTTTTACAAATATTTTTTTAAAATCTGGAATAAACTTGTATCATTTTTCCACAGGTGTCACCGGCACTATAGAAAAGGTGGTTCTGCATTCTATAAATGTTTTATTTACTTTTTAGGTTTGTTTACACACACGTCACACAGCCTGCAGTTCAGTCCATTTCAGCTAAAAAGCCTCAGAATTTTTATCAGGTGACTATTGATTGTTGAGTCAATCAGTAGTGGATTCTCTGTTGTAATAAGGAACGCAGAATTTTTAGGTTTTTGCAGAATCTGGTTAGTGCAAATTATTTTTGGCAATATTTTTAAATTAGAAGTAGAAGGATAAAGTGATTTTGAGGAAATGTCTAAATTTTTAGCTGAGATTTGGTTGTTTTTCCTCACAAAACAAAGTTCGGTGCTTGAAAATTCAACAGTTCTTGCTGCGTTTTTGTTCCATTGCTTTGGTAAATGGGATCATTTTGGCGATTTAAGAAAACAAAACGGAGATAACGAGCCTTTCAAACCCACCGGCCTATTATCGACTGTAGAGGATAAAATGCCAACATTTTAAGCACTAATACTGCCTCTTACTGTGGAGAACACACTGACTAAAGAGAGATGCTGCGGATAGGTTGCGCTATGCTAACATGGCAACGTGACAATGTTTGGGCTGGCTTCTGCTGTCTCTGTGGTCTCATCCTGCAGATTTAAACGGCAGAAAGCATGCAGTATTTTAACCCTCTTGTCCTCATTTACAGGCACAAAAAAAATCTTGTTTTGTCAAAAATCCCAAAATTCTGCAAAAAAAAATCCCCAAAATTTCTGAAAATTTGCAAAACCTTCAGGAAAAAAAATCCAGTCATTCCTTAAAAGTTTCCCTTAAAAGTTTTATTTAAAAAAAAAAAAAAAATCCCCTAAATTTGTCAAGAAAATTCTTGTAAATATTTTCAAAAAAATTAGTAAAAAATCTTCCAATGAAATCCTAAAAATATCTAAAGTGATTACATATATATCAGTAAAATTTTTAATATTTTCTTAAGAACATTCACAAAAAATCAACCAAAGTCCATCGAATTTGTTGGATTTTGGTTTATTTTTATTTGAATGTTCTTAAACACTTTTAGCATTTCTGTTTTCCACCAAAAAATGTTCAGAAATTTCCCAAAGATGTTGAAAATGTGGACATCGGAAGTTTCACTGTGAAAATACTTTTCTTCCACATTTTCAAACTTTAAACTGGGTCAGTTTTGACCCGCAGGGTTAAATGAGTACTGTCAACATTGTAGCAGCAATACAGTGTTTCACACTGAGTAATGAGGGTGTGTTTTTAGCCTGGAGTAACATAAATTCAGCACCTATTTTTCAATGGCCGGTGGTGAAAGATCCTTTGAGATAGGTTGGTCTGCTGGGGTGTTTAGGTGGGTGTTAAATGTCAAAGTAACCACCACAAGAATTCCCGGAAGCAAGGCTTCCCTGCTTTAAAACGTTGCATTGTGCAGAAATGGTGACTGTTCCTCCCTTCACCTGTCTGCTGTTTCGGGCTGATCAATGTAGCTGTGTTTGTAAAGCGTCCATTTTGCATGATGCTGATTGCATCGACAGTGTTTCTGCCATTGTCTGTTTTTTATTGGATTTGTGCTTCCTGCCCACTCTGACTTCCATTCTGACACTGTGTCCTTCAGCTGGTGGACTGTTTATAAACTGTGCGAGTTTACAGAACGTGGCTGTCCATGTTCCAGTCAGATGATATGTAATTCACTGTTACTGTTTAGTAACTTTCTGTCTGGTTATTGGTTGTCAGAGTGATGCCCTGTAATAATTGTGGACAACTGGGCTGCTATTTCCCTGTTGAACTTTAGTTAAGATGAGTTGTTGTTGATCTAGTACTGAACCATAAAACCAAAGTGAAACTCATGCAAATAATAATATTGTTTTCAGTCAATATGTTGCATCTTCCCCCTGCATATGTGCATGCAAATGGACGTTTTCTAAGAGAGCAGGTGGAGAAACGAGAGGTTTTGAGAGGAGGAGAGGTGCAGATAGGCTGGATGCGAATGGAAAGAATGGAGTGAGAGGAAAACTGAGAGGAGTGAAGGAAGGAATTAGAGGAGCCAAGATGAGTGTTATTATTAGAAGAGGAAATCAGAAACACGAGAGAACATGTCCTGTCCTCCTGGAGGAAGATCTGGCCTGGTTTTCTGCTGCTGTCAGTCTGTTGCAGTTATAGATTTTAAACAGGTAAACTTCCAAAAACATTTCCCCCACAGTTTTACAGCCACACTGGAAAAAAAAAGCTCCTCTCAAAACAAAAAAAAAAGAAGCTCATTTCAAGGAACTTTTACCATGAAATAAGTGAAAAAATCTGCCAATAGTACAAGTGAAAAATGTCTTGGTAAGATTTCTTGAAATAAGATACGATATTTAGAATATTGAGATCTTAAAATTAGCTGGGAAAACTTATTTTAAGCTCTATTTTACCAGGATTGTCAAGTTAGGTGTCTTAAAATAAGCCAGACATGCTAAAAAATAGTAGTTTTTCACTCAAAAATAGATTTTTACTTTCATGTAACCTCCTAATTTGAGATGTATTAACCCTCCTGTTGTCTTCATTTACAGGCACCAAAAAATATTGTTTCTTTGTCTGAAAAAAATCCCAAAAATCAGCAAAAAAAATTCCCCAAATTTCTGAAAATTTGCAAAACCTTCAGGAAGAAAATTCCAATAATTCCTTTAAAGTTTCATTTTTAAAAAAATCCCCCAGATTTGGCGAAAAAATTCTTATAAATATTTTTTAAAAATGAGTAAAAATCTTCCAAAAGAATTCTAAAAATATCTAAAGTGATTACATATATATATCAGTAAAACTTCTAATATTTTCTTTAAGAACATTCACATAAAAATCGACCAAATCCAGCGAAATATGCTGGATTTGGTCGATTTTTTTTCCACCAAAAATGTTCGAAGATTTCCCAAAAATGTTGCAAATATGGACATCAGAAGTTTCATTGTGAAAATACATATTTTTTTCCCACATTTTCAAACTTTAAACAGGTCAGTTTTGAGGACGACACGAGGGTTAAACTTATTTTGAGTTTTCTTGTAAAATTCAACTCAAAACAAGATAATTTCAAGATTGTTTGACTTAACAAGATATTTAAGATGCGTTGTCTTAAAACAAGTCCCTCCATCTGCTGAAATGTCTCTTAAGTGAATTTATCTTAAATCAAGTGGGATGAGACATTTTGACTGAAAATAAGACAAACAGACTTGGTAAGATTTTGAGTTTTTGCAGTGCAAAGAGGCAGTTTGTCGACTGTTGGACTTCCTGAACTCCTTTCTAAATATACTGTGTGAAAATATAGTTAAATTTTTATGAAATATTTTAATCTAATAATTATTTTTCTTTTCTGTTTTCACAGGTGCCGGAACACACAGTATTCTTTGCACCCACGGACTAAACTTTACCTGGTGTTTTATAGGACCAAGCAGCTGCGCGACACATTATCAGCCTCTGTGGGACAAAGAACGAGTACAAAGGTCCACTAATTACTGGGACACATGATCTAAAGCCATCCAGTTTAGACCTATGGCAGTAAATCAAGCAACACAAGTATTCTGTCAGATATAAGAAAGGGGAAGCTCTGAACTCCCTCTGTTTTATTTGTCAGTTGTCATGGTGGATTGTTATGTGTGAGCCTGAAGCTAGCTTAGCTTCCCAGCTTCATATAGCATGTTAGCATATGGCTAGCTACGTGTGGTGACAGATTGAGCTATTACCTTTCTCCCCTCCATCACCATCTCTGGCCCCTACAAGGGGGTATAAAGTCACTGCAAGGAATCCCCCCTCACCCCATCATCTTTTCATTTTATATTTCATTCAGTCGTCATCCACCGTCCCACCGAAAGATCGACTTTTGTTCCATCTTTGACTCTCATCAGCTCTCATCACCGTTGTATTCTGCCATTTAACTCAGTCGAACTAAAATCTCCTCCTCCATGAGATCATCTTCTTCTGTTTGAATTCATCCCACATCCATCCCAGTTCATCCTAATCTTCCACCGCTCAGTCCTTTCCCTCTTTAAAGTCAAAGAGTGCGATTCTCTGTCGACCAGCCCAACGTCTGTTAGGCCGCTAGGCAGTTGTTTTGGTGGTTGTTTTGGTTGCATGGAATCGGCTTAACCGTGGAGAGGCCAGGCTACCACAAACTGATGGACTTTGACAAGCGAGGAGTAGGGGGAGGAGGGGGTGGGGGAGGAGGCGGTGGAGGTGGAGGAAAGGGGGAGGCGGAGGAGGGGAAGAGGATGTCTGGGAAGACCGGGAGCCGATCGGGGCATGGTGGCCGGGGTGCCGGCTCCAACTCCGGGGTGCTGATGGTCGGACCAAACTTCCGTGTCGGAAAGAAGATCGGCTGTGGGAACTTTGGAGAGCTGCGACTCGGAAAGAACCTGTACACCAATGAATATGTGGCCATCAAACTGGTAAAAACCCTTTTATTGTAACTTTCTAGCATTGCAGGATCAATATTGCATTTAAACCAAAGTGTGTTGATGAAGTGTTCAGACCCCTTCACTTTTTTTTGTTGTGTATTTAATTTTAAAAGGATAAAATGGGCCTTTTTGGTTCAATAACCCACAGTAGCAACTGAAATCTGTTCAAAACAATAATCAGATTCCTAATTCAGTACTTTGTTGGATCCTCTTTGGCAGCAGTTTGAGTCTTCTTGGGTAAGTCTCTGCAGGGTTTGCACACCTTGGTTGGTGCAGTTTATCCCATTTCTTCTAACAGAACCTGTAAAACTCAATCATATTGGATGGAAGCATCTAAACCACCATCTTCAGGTCTCTACACAGTTAGTCTGTGTGGTTTACGTTTTAGCTTTAAATGGTTCACTCAAGGACAGTCAGAGACTCGACCTGAAGCCGCTCCAGTGTCGTCTTGGCTGTCAATTGTTGTGCTGAAAGGTGAACTGTCGCTCCAGTCTCAAGTTGCCTTCAGTCTGGAGCAGGTTTATAGGGACCTCTGTGTGTTTGGCTGCATTCATCCTCCCTCAGTTCTGATCGGTCTCCCTGTTGCTGAGAACAAGCCCACATAGCATGATGCTGCCACCACCATGCTTCACTGCTGAGATGGTAATAGCAGGTTATGAGCTGTACCTGTTTGGCAAACTGCAAACAAGCTGTCATTTGCCTGTTGTTCAAGAGAGGCTGTCATCTAGCTGTTCTGCCATAAAGGCTCCAGCAAGTTCCCCTAAATCCCTACAGCGCTCCTGGGAACACTCTGACCTTTAGAAATGGTTGTGTACTCTTGCATTTCTGCCTTGCCACAGTTTGATCACAGAGGTCTACAGAATTCCTTGGTCTTCATGGCTTAGTTGTAGTGCTGACGTGCAGTCTGGATTGTGGGATTTTACCGAACGGGATTCACCTGACCACAATCTGGAGAGCAACAGCAACGGGTCTGAATACTTTTGCAGATGATTTCAGTTTTTTAATAAAATCACACAAATCTAACAACCTAATTACCATTTGTCAAGTGTAGCTTGACGGGCAAAAATGACAATCGTATCCATCTAGAATTCAATCTGCATCACGATTGTGCAAAAAATGGAAAGTCTGAACATGAACCTGAATTCACTGTTTGGGTCTTAGAACACTCAAACTGCTACCGTCCTGATGACCTCTCAGTATTCTGCATTTACTTTAGATTCTTCACTGCGTCTGACGAAGCATCATTCTGATTCTAAGCTACTCTTTTTTTTTTCTTTTTTTTTTTGCAGGAACCAATCAAGTCACGGGCGCCACAACTCCACCTAGAATATCGATTCTACAAACAACTGGGAAGTTCAGGTGAGAACTTCTGTGTCTTTTTTTGCTTTTGTAGTTTTGGTTTTAGTTTATTTGTTATTGTTGTCAGGTTTTATGAGACCAGCGTTCATGAAAAAGAATCCCAATAGAACCAGAATCCATATTTTCCTCTGCACTGTGTTAGTTGTCCTTTGTAACTTAGACCTGAGGGAGGCGTTTACACCCACGCCGTCCCTCTTTGTTCACCGTTTCCCCCCATTGTGCTGACACCCAGACCACCCAGTATGGGATGTTTGTCTGTGACACACACCATCATTTTGCTTGAGAATACTAAAGTTTGGCTGCTTATGCATTCGTGACGGCGGAAATAGTTGAACACAAAAGGCTTTTAGTCGCTTTTCCACAGCTTTCAACCTATTATTGATGACAAAATGTGTTTAACCCTCCTGTTGTATTCATTTACAGGCACCAAAAAATAATGTTTTCATGTCTGAAAAAAAGTGCAAAAATTCAGCAAAAAAAATTCTCCAAGTTTCTTAAAATTTGCAAAACCTTCAGGAAGAAAATTCAAATAATTCCTTAAAAATTTCCCTTAAAAGTTTTATTTTAAAAAAATCCCCCAAATTTGGCAAGAAAATTCTTGTAAATATTTTCAGAAAATGAGTAAAAATCTTCCAAAAAAAAATCCTAAAAAATATCTAAAATGATTACATATATGTAAGTAAAACTTCTAATATTTTCTCTAAGAACATTCACAGACAAATCAGCCAAATTCATTTTTTTTTTTGTGAATGTTCTTAAGAAACATTTTTAACATTTCTGTTTTTCCACCAAAAAATGTTCAAAGATTTCCCAAAAATGTTGAAAATGTGGACATCAGAAGTTTCACTTGTGAAGATATATTTTTGTTCATAATTTTCAAACTTTAAAACGGGTCAGTTTTGACCCGCCGGACGACACAGGGGTTAAAAGTGAAAATTTGAAGCATTTCTATAATGTTTTGACTGTAATTGTCTTCAATGCCTGTGTTTTTCTATTGCTCCTCCAGAGGGCGTACCCCAGGTGTTTTACTTCGGACCTTGTGGTAAATACAATGCTATGGTTCTGGAGCTACTGGGACCGAGCTTAGAAGATCTATTTGACCTCTGTGACAGGACCTTCTCTCTAAAGACTGTACTCATGATAGCCATACAACTGGTAGGACTATCATGTAACGCTTGTGCTTTATTGTTGGAGTTCCTAGATTTGCTTCTGTAAATGACTGCGTCTTCTCTCGTAGATAACTCGCATGGAGTTCGTCCACACCAGAAGCCTGATCTACAGAGACGTGAAGCCCGAGAACTTCCTGGTTGGCAGGCCCGGCTCCAAGCGGCAGCACACCATCCACATCATAGACTTTGGCCTGGCGAAAGAATACATCGACCCGGAGACGAAGAAACACATCCCGTACAGAGAACACAAGAGTCTGACTGGAACCGCTAGATACATGAGCATCAATACACATCTGGGGAAAGGTGGGCTGCTTCATCCTGTGTGCACACGTGTACAAAACGTGCTTTTATGTAAAGCTCATGCATATATTTAGTCTGGTTTGTTCACGTTACGTCACAGTCCTTTTCTTCAGTAGATAGGCCAACCTAGCAGCCTTAATTTCAACATGTCAACAAGCATCTCCGCTATAATATTAGGACCAGAGAGAGTCACTATACTGGTGCCAAGATTTTGAAACTAAACAATCTGTGGACTGAGTTCTCGTCTTTGTTTTGTAAAGTGCTGCAGTGTGTCGGTTGATCGATTTGTTTGTTGTTACTGGAGTTCAGTGCTCCACTTTATTGTTCTCTCTGTGAAGGCCTGTGAGATCCTGCAGCGCTCTAGATGATCTTTTCCATCGGTAGCGGTGCTGTTACCCACTGGATCAGTTGGTTGCAGCAGCACATTGGAACAACCTGGTGTTAGTCAGCCTCACATGCTGATGTTGTCTTAATAACTGACAGGGATTTGAGACTTTGTAGGTTGGATTTGTCACCCGGCTTTTCCCTGAGGTTGCTTCTAACCTCTGCACATCGGCTGTTTTGTGTGAACAAAGTTTTTTTTATAAATTGTGGGAAACCAAACTGATTATTTTAATTGATATTCATTTAATTTTGTGCTCTAGTGCTGCGTTAGCCGCTGCGACTGAGCTTAGCGCTTTTCCTTCTGCCTCCTCCTCCCTTCTCGTTTTGTTGTCTCGGATAATCAGCTACAGACCACTTCATCTTAACAGTCTTAACAACTAAATGGATTATTTCACGCAGTAGACAGAAAGAGTGTAGGTCGGGAGGGAGGGACTGAGCCAGTGAAGAAGAAAAAGTGCTTCTTTCAGCCTCAATGGCTAATGCAGTAGCTACTTGGGCAGGTGGAAGTGCAATAAAACAGCTTAATGATCATCATGCACTCCCCGACATGGGCAAATCTTACGTCACACACAAAGAACAGTCACTTAGGTCACAGTCTGGAGCCCTGTATTCACAATATGCACCTTTGTCTCGTAATGCTACTTATGAAGTTAACCAATTCAAGCTTTTTTTCTTATTAAAGAGGAACTGCAAGATGCCTACAGCATGCATACCTACTGGATTCATTCATTTTTTGTTGCATTAGCACATGACTTCATGAATGACATACAACAAGTTGTGTTTGGAATTTATGAATTTTCACTCAGCTCAATTAACTGCAACTACAAATGATTATTTTCTATATTTAAGATGCATTTCTACTGTCAAAGTGTGAGTGATTGACATTCAGTAGTGTCTGAATACCTGCTGTGTATACACTAAAATTGCTGCTGTTTCTTGGCTAATGGAAAGAAAAATTCTATTTCCAAATCGTCTCTGTCCGATCTGAAAGTGCTGTGAAAAGGAGAATTTAACGTTTACCAGCTGATAGGGATTTTGTAGTTTTTAAATAACTGGAGCAGAAATATTTCAAGTATCATAAAGGAATGAGTCCGTGGTGAATATTATTTTCCTGGTTCTTGCAGCAGTGGTTCTCTCTGTACTCCACTAGGTGCTGGACTATGTCATGTTTGTCTTCTTAGGCCTCTCCACGCTGGGTCATTTTATAAGTTCACAGTTTGCTATGCTGTACGACATGAATCTAATAATCTTTGGGCATGACGTGAAGTTTGCTCTGTGCAGATTGCAAGATGAAAACGCAGCTGAATCTCAGCCTACGATGTACGTGAGTCGATGTGAACGGGCAAGAATAAAAGCGTGTACCGTCCATCCATGAAAAATAAACAACCGAAGGATAAACGGAGCGCCTACAATCACAGGGAAACTAGCCAAACATGAACGGAGCCCTCACCCTTCTGCTGCCACAACTCTACTAGACTGTCTTCTATGTTTAAATCCCACATCCTTGTTTTGATGCGTTTTGTCACCGTAAATCATCTATTTGGGTTTATTGAGCAGTGTTGTCATTTCATCCTGCATTTCTATTGGTTAATTAGTTGTCGTAGGTCCAGCAGCATCACACTGTGAGACAATCACCCAGAATTTCTGACAGTCAGAATCTTATCACAGTTTGTCTTTGGTCACTATGACAACGGCCGTCCTTGAACCTGTCTCACTGTGTAACGTAGGACCACCGAGTTAGAGCCAAGACCAAAGATATCACCACCATTCTCTCACGGTTGTTGCGTTTCGTCTGGGACGGATGAAAACCGCACAGGGTGTAGTGACCTTTAAGAGATGTTGAATTTAACACTACTGGGGCAGTCCTGCCATCTAAGCCTTTTTTTCCTCTGTGTTACTTCAGAGCAAAGTAGGCGGGACGACCTGGAGGCTCTTGGCCACATGTTCATGTACTTCCTGCGAGGAAGCCTGCCCTGGCAGGGACTCAAGGTGAGGAGACGGCCGACCAACCAGCCAGTGTGCTCAACAGTCCAGTCATCTTTTGTTATTTCCTCCATTTAACATGTGCATCTTTTGTCTGCAGCCACTTTGCATCCATCCGTTACCTGATATGAATAAAATCCTCCCTGTTTGTCTCTTTATCAGGCTGACACACTGAAAGAACGTTACCAGAAGATTGGAGACACAAAGAGAGACACACCGATAGAGGTTCTCTGTGAGAACTTCCCAGGTGCGAATACACCTCAACTAAAAACAGCGTTTCTTTGCGGATGTTGCATGTGGCGCAAATGTTGATCAAATTTGTGTGTGTCTGTGTGCGTTTGTGGATTGGGTGAACTGCATCTGTGTGTGTGTAACAGAAGAGATGGCCACCTACCTGCGGTATGTGCGTCGGCTGGACTTCTTCGAGAAGCCGGACTACGACTACCTGAGGAAACTCTTCACGGACCTCTTTGACAGAAACGGATATATCTTTGATTACCAGTACGACTGGACCGGAAAGCCACTGGTTAGTGTGTTTTTTGTGCTGTGGACTGTCGGAGCTGAGCTTTATCGGGTTTATTCCAGGGTCAGTGCTGAGAGTTCAGGTCAGCAGTGATACACAGTCATATTACTGATGTGCTGCTAACAGTAACTGAGAATCATGCTTCAGTTTAGACTCATACTTCCAGAAAGTCAGACACTTCCTTATTCATGCCTTCTCATACAGAAATCTGAAGAGCTTGACTTTGAGCAAAGTCAGCAGGAGTTTAAGTGGGAAAACAAGCAGCATAATTGCTCCCAAGATTTAATATTTCCTTTTATGTTGAGAATGAAGTTTATTGTGAGGAGCTGCCCTTCACAGTACAGCAGTAATACTAAGTTTGCTAATAAGAGACAGTGTTTCCTCCAGTAGAGCCCTTAATCCTGCCAGATTTCTCACCATCGTCGCTCGCTCCAGTGCATCGCATGTTCACACCTGCCTGCAGCAGTCAACATTTCCGTCTGCACAGTATAGAATTCCACTCATTTCGTGTCTTTTTCTGTCCCATATGAAAAACACTGTTTTTATTGTGTACTATTTCAAAAGAAATCCACACCTCTAACTCAGTCTGCACAGTTAGAATCACCTTCATAAAAATGAGTTATTGTAGGGCAGTACGTAAACATTTCATACATTTCTCTGTAGTGTTAATTATGTGTAGGGAAAAGCATGTTATCTTTGACTGAGAGCTCTCTTTTGGGAGAAAAGCAGGCGCATCCCATGAGGCTTGATCAGATTGGGACCCTGGGGTCTCCTGTTTACTTTTTGACTTCCTGCCCACAGCAAAGTTCAAATTGACTGCTCCTGCGAGGTTTGCGTTGGTACGTCTGAGACCCATGCAACCTGTGGGATAGCGATCCCAATGCAATCCTCAGTCCCCTGGGATTATTTTTAGGAGTTGTGTCCACAAACACAGCAGTCGTGTGTACGTGTGTAGGTGGAGAAATAGTTTTTTATGATCATCTTTTAGTGTGTGTTCATTTAGTGGGAGCTTTGGAAACCAAGCTAGCTCTAGGACTAAACATCAAGGGATGAAATGCACATTTGTCTGCAACTCTTGCATACATCAATCAATCGATCAATCAATCAATCAATCGATCAATCAATCAATCAGTCAATCAATCAGTCAATCATAGGTTATTTATATAGCCCTGTACAACAGCCCAAAGGGTGACCAAAGTGCTTCACAGTGAAAAACAAGAGAATAGCTTCAAAACAATACAGTAACTTATAACAGAGACAGCAGTAAAATATACAATAAAACAAAACAAATAAACATCAGTAAAGCAGCACTAAAATATACATCTAAAATCAATAAAATGTCACCATGCTGCTAAATAGAAAGGTTTTGAGCTTTGATTTAAAAAGACCTTGTTCCAGATCCTGGGTTCTACAGAGAACGCCTGGTCACCCCAGTGTTTGTATTTTGACCTGGTTGCTTCAACCAGCCGCTGATCGGAGGACCTCAGAACTCTTTTTTTGGTCCCGTAAAGTTCAAAGCTCGGATAAATATGGTGAAACACGACCGTTAAGAGCTTCTGATACAAACATTCAAAGTTTAAAAAGTATTCTGGACTGGACTGGAAGTCAGTGGAGAGCGTAAAGGACAGGGGTGATGAACTCATGTCTGGGAGTGTTTGTTAAAAGATGCACTGCAGCATTTTGCACGAGTCGCAGACGGACGGCTGGGAGATGCCAGTATAAAATGCATTGCAATAGTGCAGTCTTGTGCTGATAAAAGCATGAAAAACTTTTTCAAGGTCGGTGTGGTTTAGAAAAAGCTTGACTTTTGACTTTTTTTTGAAAACAAATGATTTGTTGGTTGCCCCAATGTTACAACAATGTATGAAACCATACTGGAGTCATTTGGATATTAAATAATGCCGATGATGGCTAACATTGTAGCTGTATTCTGAAAATTCTAAAATATAAATTCCCCAAAATGCACTTTGTTGGTGTACAAATAAGCTGGAACAATCTTTTTCGTACCCTAGTCACTTGGAGTAATGACCTCAGAGAAGTTGAGTAATATTCCTGACAATGACAGATCAGCTTCGACGCCCAGTCTGACTAATGAATGTGAAATGTGCAGGTGTTGAAGCAAAGGAAGCTGCACAGCTGTCTAAATGCTTTGCCCTAACAGGATTAGCTGTCAGATCATTCAGCTTGACTTGTAGCAATCATTTTGATTTGGAAACATTCACTTTGTTGAGCAAATTTCTGGCATTTACTGTTTGGTTCTACTTCTACTTTACGCTTCCTCTGAATTAGCAGACCAGCTGTTGCAGACACATGTGAACAGCCTGTCAAATGGTGCATGTATATACCTGTTTGTGGGTGTGTTTTAGGTTCCCCTTTGTTTCAGACGAGCCACAGGCAGCTTCTGCTACGTTTCGTCATGAATTCTAATGAACCATCTGAAATTTCACCCACGGAGCGCAAACTGTTGGATGTAAAGTCCACATAAGGCGTTGTCAGATGTCTGACTGTGTGTTTCCTCTCCCTTGTTGTCCTCCTGTGTGTTTAGCCGACTCCTATTGGTCCAGTGGCCAGTGAGACTCCACTTCAGACAACCAACCGAGAGAAAGCGCCGCAGACCAAAAACCAGGTACGCACTCATTCTGTCCTTACATGCACATCAGTGATGTGAAGTGTTGCTGCACATGTGACTTTCCAGCGAAAAATCAAGAAAACCTGAAGATGCCTCTCCCTCCATAGCTCCTCTCACTTTGCTCCACCTGAGAATAGTTAGTTGGTCTTTCAGCAGGTTAACTTGCTGGGTTGTTTTTTTTGGTCGGTTAGATGTAAGATAGTAGTGGATATGCAGACAGTGAACCACGAGTTAACAGCTGAAGTTAGCAAGCTAGAAAAAATAATAGTAGTACCTCAATAGCATGATCTTAATGCGCTAGTGTTACAGCGCTAATGTAGCATTTCACTGTTTACTGAATCACGCTGGACACTGGATGATTTTTGACACTGATCAACAGAACAGATGGAAATGGTGGCTGAATAGATTCCACAGCAGAGCAAATCTGCAGTCTTTTTATTAATCTGTGGTGGTAACTACAACCAAGAGACTTCCTGATTTTAGCTTTTAAAGGATAGTTTCACACTAGGGATGTCCGATATTGCCAATAACCGATATGCCAATATTGTCCAACTCTCAATTTCCGATTCCGATTTCAAACGGTACCGATATATGTGGGCTTTGAAATGATTCCAAACCAACAAGCTTGTTACTGCAGCCACAGACTTGTTGACACGCTTCAGGACAGTTTGATGATGTGATCATTTGCGCGCCGGTAAATACCAGCGAAATCCAGGCATTATTTTATCGGTTTTCACGATAGGAAAAAAAACGATAACGATATTGACCGATATTACATTTTTATGCCAATATCGGACATCCTTAGTTCACACTTTTCATATATTTCTTAAAACAGTTGTCAGGTGGCTAGATGTGGATTAGAACTGTTACTATTTCATGACAGGGGATCTTAAGTTCTAATTTTGTGCCAAGATTCAGACTTGAATAAATCAAGTGAGTTTTTTCTAGAATCTTTTTGGTGTATGTATAAAAATCTGTGTGTTACAATTCCTCTACAGCATTTTAACACAAAAGCACATTCTTGGTGCTAAAAGACTGTATCTTATAAAAGATAACCACTGGATTTGATTGAAACACTCTTGAAGCCTCATATCAGTTTCACATAAACACTGGAACGTATTTTTTCCCAAACAATCAGTGAATTTTGTTCGCCATCACTTAAATTAAGGGCCTGGTTGTGGAAATGAGTGGAAACTTTAAGACCGATTTGAAACTACTGAACAAGGACTGAGTGGGTGGATTCAGTGGAGCATAGTGAGCCAGTGTTTACATCTGTTTACTTCTCTCCTGCTCTCTGTGCTCACATTTACTGTGCTAATACAGCCATATTCGCCAAGAAGCTGTTATCATTTCCACTCTTCTCTGTTTCTGTTGTCAGACAACACAACAAATGTGCAGACAATGAATGTAATGCTATATGTTAACCAGCAGTCACTTCAGAGCTATTTCTAGGCTGCCAAAATACATATTTTATACTGCAACATTGTTCAATAACTCACCAAACAACAAATGTACTATGATGTCGGTGGTATTTTCATGTAAAATTATTGCTCAGAGAAAAAGTTAGAAGCATTAGAAAGTCCTGATTTCACACGTTTCACACACGGCGGTAACAATAATGGACACAGAGAGAGTTTTCTTTCTGAAAAAGGCGTCGACAGCAGCAGCTCTTTGCTTGTCAGAGGAAAACAGGCTGCTGAGAGCAGGGCTAAAACCAGAAGTTACACAATCATAGTGAAATGAACTATCACACTGTGGAGACATGAGACTTGCTATAATTTGCTAATAGGGAGACAATATGGGACCTTTCATGCACCATATCAGTCTGATCAAGACTTCTTGGGCTGATGTTATGTAATATAACATCAAGATCGTTATTTTTTTTAGATCAGATTCTGAAACCACAAAAAAAGATGCTTTTATGTTGATCAGTGTCTCAAAATCTAGTTACTGCGCCTGTCATTTAATATCGTCACGCAAAGCATGGAAAAAATAGTCTCAAGTAGATATGTCAGTGCAAGTTCTATTTTTATGGGTTTTAGAGACCCAGCTTTGCACTGTGTTGTAGAATAGTTTGAAGTGTTATAGTTTTCATGGTTTTCTCTCCAAACTGGAACCATGATGACACAAGATTCACAGACTGCACACTCTCACAAAGGGCTGGGCGGTATAATCTGAAGCCAGTTAAAGTAAAGAGGTGAAGTTCAAAGACGCATTCTAGGACAATAACTATTTTTCTTTGCTTCCAGTTAAAGGCTAATTCTGGTTCACTGAAGTACGATAAATATTATGTCGCTGAATACAGGACTTCGGTGAGGTTTGGTCGTTGAACCTTCCAGTCCTGTGGGTTGAGCAGTGGGACCTCCGTGGTTTGAGTTTGTTTTCGCTCAATTAAGTTGGGATCTGGGTCTTGTCATTCGGTTCCTGGGCACTTTTTGCAGCATGGCAGAGCATTAACAGTGCAGTAGGAGGTTGTGGTTGTTGTGGGGAGTGTGTTTGGTCCGTGTTTAGGTGGCTGCTACATGTCAAAATAGCAGCTAGAGTAATGACAGGACCCAGTCCAGTGTTTCCCAGCAGATAATTGCATCTTGACGAGATGATCAGTGTTCACCTGTCAGTGGTTTAAATGAACAGGTTGTGTTTAGTATTTTGTGTTGAGTAAGAAAGGTCTCCAGTTGGAATCTTTATACAGCATTTAGCGACACGTCACCAGATTATAAGACCATATTTTTTGTGGAATTAGTTTTCGAAAGTGGAGACAAACACATGTTAGTATTGATTCGTCTTTGCATGGAGTGCGTTGCTGTAAATGTGGTCTTCTCGAGAGAGTGGTTTTCAGCCCTAAAATTGCTAAGCTAGCAGTAGTGAGTCTTTTAGTCTCAGTCAGCATTAAAAGCGTTTAATTAGTCCAGTTTTACCTGCAGGAAGACCTGAAGGCTATTGACAACCTCCAATGATCTGGACAATCCTATTCCCAAGTTAGTACAGTTTGTAGCTCTGCTGATTAGACTCTGGAACCTTATTGCTTGTCATTATTCAGGTGTGTTTAACTGCTCAATCAGTAGAGGAAGCACATACAGGGGGTCCTTGACTTATGTCGGAGTTTCATTCCTACAGCGCAGCGTAAGCCGATTTTCGTTGGAAGTCCAGCAAAAACGTTAACAAATCCGTTACGTGCATCATGATATCAATCAATTCTTCATAAAAGTCATGAATATCAACGATTTTCATGCATGTAAGAGTCATTTTACAAGAAGATAACAGAATATGTTCCACTGTTTGGACAACTCGCTGTAATAATTAGTCCATATTCGTCCACTCCGCTCGCCAACTAGTTCCATGTAACCAGTTCCGACGTAACGACGAAACGCCGCAAGTCAAGGATGTCATAAACTGAGAACCTCATGTATCTGGATTCAGGTTTTTTCCATTTTGTTCACAAACAGACAAAATTAATCTGATAAAGTCCATACCTCTCCCAGCCCTGTTTTGCTGGTTATACCGCCCACTCCTGCTTTTACATTCACAAATGCAGTCAGTCCAGGTTTGTGAAGGCATCACTCGTTAGGTTTTGAGGCAGCTGAGGTTGAAGTAACACATCGAGGACCACCTCTTTCCCCTTTTTGCATGGGGCTACCACACGTGCGCACTCTCCTGTGCACTCTGGCTGCACTGCACACTTGAGTGCTCACCCTCCTGTTGCTCCTCCACCGAATACTGACTCTGAACTCACTGTTTCTTTTCTGTTTCCTTTGTCACTCTTTCCTCATTCTTTTCTCTCCTCTCCAAACTGCTCCTCACCCCGATGCCTCTCCGCTCCATCTGCTCGTCCTCCCGTCACTCTCCTCTCACTCTGGTCCGCCTCATCCCGCCGACCCTCCTCCATCATCTCCTCTTCACCTCTCTCTTTCCACCGCCTCCTCCTCCTCTCCCTCACTTATTCCCTTTTCTCCTGCGATCGGCTTCCCGTCTCCTCTAGTCTCCAGAGGGGAAAGGCAGTGAGTCTCAGCCGACTCCAGTGACCAATCGAGAGCTGCTGGGCTCCCATCTCACTGCTGATAGGCTGGGCGGGTCTGTCCAGGTACTGAGAGGAAGGGTTAGCTCTGCTGGCTTCCTGTCTGTCTGCCTACCTGTCTATCTGTCCGCCTGCATGACCTTCTCTGTCTCTGCAGCAGGGCTGACCTCAAGTCTGTTTCCTCACAACTTCACTTGTTCCCTCACATGGGAATATTCTAAGAGAAATCTGAATTTATAGCTAACTCCACATTAGGTTTCCACAGTGTAGGATTTTGAACGTTAGATTTTTGCACAGTAGCTGTGCGGTGTTTAATGTAAACAGGACAGAAGCTGGTTGACTGGCTTCTCTACAGACAAAGCAGAGATTTTTGTTACTTTCCATGACGAAGCAGAAGAGACTGGAGTTCATATTGTGTATGAACCAAGAATTAGAATAAACAATAGAAAAGTAGAAGTTCAGTTGGTAGTTCTTAGTTGAGATCTTAGCGGTTGATGTGTTTTTAGAATCCGGTGGAGTAAACTTCCAGTAAATGCAGGCGTGTAGGACAGAGCTGTACTTAACTGTCATTGCTTTCTGTAAAGATTTTCATCAGCTCTATCTAAATTGTTAAACGGCAAGTAGTGGTCGCTATAGCAACAAGTCGGCTTGTGATCAGACAGTGCAGACATAAATGTGTTGTTGTGAAGTTAATGTTTACCTCGAATGTACATGAGACTTTGTCCATGTCACGACTTACTAATTAATTTAAAGCAGTTCTCTTTCGTTAGCTGACCTGAGCTACATCAAGTGAAGTCCCACCTAATAGTTCAGTTTGCTAGAATTACTGTCATGCTTTATATGTGCGTCTCCTTATTGGCTCTGTCCCGCTAACTAGCAGGTTGACATGTAACAAACAAGAAAAAGATTATTGACATGTAACAAACAAGAAAAAGAAGACGACTAATAAAGGAGGCACCCACTACTTCAAATGTTTTTCTTTCCAAAGTGTAGAACAAAACTGAAGATATGAAAAGTATGAAATAACACCTGTGGATTTATGTAATGAACAAAAATAGTATAAACAAACCAACATTTGTTAAAAGTGGTATTTTCTTTAAAGTGGCCTCCTTCTGCACACTCTTCGTTCTCCAACCAGCTTCATGAGGTCTTCACCTGGACTTTTTCCAACAATCTTACTCAGCTGCTTTTACTCAACCATCTCATTGAGGTTTAGGTTGGATGACTGTAGATGTCAGGTCATCTGATTCAGCACTTTATCACTCTTGGTCAACCAGCCCTTGCAGAGTCTGGAGATGTCTCATTGTTGTGCTGAAAAAAGCAGTGATGGTCCAACAAAACTCAAACCTGATGAGATGATGTGTCGCTGTAGCCTCCCTGATCAGATGAACCAAGGTGGAAAAACATCAGATTTATGTCTCCGAATCTCACAAAGACCTAGCATCTGTAACTGAAAATCTGATCAGACTTCCACTGGTCTAATTCCAGTTTGTTTCTCAGTCCAACCAGGTCTTTTCTTCTTGGTTTGCCTCATTAGTTGTTTATTTGCAGTAGTTAAACCAGAAAGCCTGACTCACATAGTTTTCTCCATGGGTTGATGTTGACGTGTGTCTGCTGGACACTGGAAGTTCTAATCTGAGCTGCTGTTGACTGGTGCTTTTGAGGCTGCTGACTAATATGACCTTGGTCTTTCTTTCCTTCATGAAGGCCATTTGGGTCAATATATAATCGTGGGACTTTTTGTATCATAGTTGACATTTTAGCTGTTTTCAGGCCTAAAATCAACATGGCTGCCTATAACCAAACACCACATGGCATTTTACACAAAGATTCTTCTAAATATTATATATACAGTTGAGTAAAATTGAAATTGAAAGTTATTCATAAAGATACTGCAGTAAACCTGTTGACTACTTTCTATTAAATAACTCAGAAAGCCTTGGAGTCTGGCCAGTCTTTTCTTCAGGAGGAAATGACATCATGTGGAGCAGGTCATGTGATCTGGAATTAACACACTTCCTGGAGAGGTGTTTTTGTAATGAGGAACTTAGTTGAAAGTGATTTCTTGAACACAGATGCAATTTGTTATTTTGTGTTTGAAAATAAGAATGACCACAGAAAAACACAAAATGGCTCAGTGAGACATAACTATCTTATATAGATACAAAATGACGAGAGACACAAAATAACTACAAAAAGTTGCAAAATGACCACAAACAGGCTAAAAACGGCCACAGAGGGGCACAAAACGGACTGAAAATGACCAAAAAAGAAACAACATGAGCAGGTCATGTGATCTGGAATTAACACACTTCCTTGAGAGGAGTTTTCTAATGGGGAACTTAGTTGAAACTGATTTTTCGGACACAGATACAATTTGTAATTTTCCATATAAAATTTGACATATTGTCATATTTGACAGTAGTTAAGTTTGCTGTTTACAACGCTAACACAACATGACGCTACTGAGGGTCTCAAACACAGAACGAAGACGAGGAATTCCCCCAGTTAACCTTGGACATGGTTCACCTGTTAACTGGAAACCATTCATGAAGCTGGTTAGTGTCGTTAAAGTGAACAGTGAGGAGTCTAAAATATGTCGTTTCATAGTTTTAATGTCTTCAGTTTTGATCTACATCAAGAAAAACCCTTTGATCGGTCGGTGTGTCCAATCTGTATTGGATTTCTGTATTATTAAGTACAGTAAATGTGCTAGCTTCTGTTTAATCCAACACTCCAGCCTACAGAGGAGTAGAATTTGGTACCAGGGTGTTTATGTAGTGTAAGATTTCAGCGAACACTGTGTGATATTTGTGGCAGTGACACAGTTTATTTGTATTGTCCAGCACTTTAACCCTCCTGTTGTCCTCATTTATGGGCACCAAAAAATATTGTTTCCTTGTCTGAAAAAAATCCAACAATTCTGCAGAAAAATTCCCAAAATTTCTGAAAATGTGCAAAACCTTCAGGAAGAAAATTCCAAAAATTCCTTAAAATTTTCCCTTGAAAGTTTTATTTTTAAAAAATCCCCCAAATTTGGCAAGACAATTCTTGTAAATATTTTCAAAAAATGAGCAAAAATCTTCAAAAAAAAATCCTAAAAATATCTAAAGTGATTCTATATATATCAGTAAAACCTCCAATTTTTTCTTTAAGAACATTCACATAAAAATCACCCAAAATGTGAAATTCGCTGGATTTTGGCTGATTTTTTTGTTCTTAAGAAACGTTTTTTAACATTTCTTTTTTCCACCAAAAAATGTTCAAAGATTTCCCAAAAATGTTGAAAATGTGGACATCAGAAGTTTCACTGTGAAAATATTTTTTCCACATTTTCAAACTTTAAAACGGGTCAATTTTTACCCGCAGGACGACGCGAGGGTTAATAAAAAACCAGAAGATGCAGAAGGGTGGGGGGATGTGAGCATTTATCATCAGAAATCATCTGTTAAGACTCAACATACGGCAGGGCAATGTGAGTGCAGGTAGTAGTAATGTTATATATTTTTTTATGCCACACATTAGAAAGCTCAGGAAATGTGTCGCCTTTGTGTTTCTAATAAATAACTCGGCCTATTTTTTTTTTTGAATGAGCTTCTGTCGGAGCACCGAGGGTCTATTTGTGATCCATCAGCTGCAGCATGATGGTGCAGTCAAAACATTTAAGAGTCAGCCATTAAGCAGAGGTGCTGCTGTTTTGCATGGCAACAAAATGAATGTTGACAATGCCTGTATCTCCTCCCCGCTGGGTGTCGCAGCTCTTCTGGGTTTTAAGAGCGTGTCCACATTAAGCTAGCTGCATTTGAAAACAGTCTTTTCCTTTTGTGACGACGGACACGGATGGTTTTCTGTTGTTCCAGTGTTTCAGTGAAGGAAAAGAGCTTTTCAGATTTTCAGAAATGACCTCTACTGCTGTGGAAACATGTTGTTTTCACACATTAACCGTGTTTTCAGATTTATCTGGCTCAGTGTGGGCTTTAATGCAAGTCTTTTATTTCTCATTTAAAGAGCTGATCCCTCTGGACTCATCCCTTTCTTCCTGTTCTGTCCTCCAGGTGATGAGTTCAACCAATGGGGAGCTGAATACAGACGACCCCACAGCAGGACACTCCAACGCACCAATCACAGCCAACGCAGAGGTTGAAGTGGCTGATGATACCAAGTAAGAACACACACTAAAGAACCATCTACACTACCAACCACAAGTTGCTCTAAGTGAGTTAAAGTTGCTCCATATTAGTTAAGGTTGCTCTAAAATGACTTAAAGTTGCTCTGTCTTGATTAAAGTTGCTTTAAATGAGTTAAAGTTGCTCTAAATGAGTTAAAGTTGCTCTAAATGAGTTAAAGTTACTCTACATTAGTTAAAGTTGCTCTAGAGTAGTTGAAGCATTTAGCTTCAAACCAACTTCTGCATTAAAAGCACAAACCAGACTGTTGACAAAGGAAGTGTTGGCCTTGCAGTCGTTGTGCTGACAACGCAAGAAAATCTCTCACTTCTCTCTCAGCGTGGTCCGTTTTAGAGGCACTGTAAATGCACAAGTCAGTTCATCATCACCTGAAGCTCCTGCTATCTACAGTCTGTCCTATCAGCATCTAACAGCCTCTTCACAGGGTCAGAAGGATTCTATCTTTTGTTGAAATGCAGTAAATTAATTTTAGAAAATGTTATTCAGTGATGCAGTGGCAGAACATGGGATTTATAGAAAGTTTTCTGGTATTTCAACCAGCTTTTTACACTTTTTTTTATTAAACTTTCGTGTCCCAGCATACAATGAAAGTAACACCTAATTAAGCCTAAAATTATAACAGCTTTACAATTGTAGTAATTACTCAGTTATTTAAATTGGTCTTTGGACACTATTTTCTATTGAATGTTCACTTAAATGTGAGTTTCATCATATTCAGACCACCAGTCTGCTATTGGGCATACCCATAGCTGCAGACTTTAACCCTCCTGTTGTCCTCATTTATGGGCACCAAAAAATATTGTTTCCTTGTCTGAAAAAAAAATCCCAAAATTCTGCAGAAAATCTGAAAGTTCAGCAAAAAAATTCCCCAAATTTCTGAAAATTTGCAAAACTTTCGGGGGGAAAATTCCAATAATTGAAATCAATTCCTTAAAAGTTTCCCTTAAAAGTTTTTTTTTTATATATATATATATATATATATATATATATATATATATATAAAAAAAATCCCCCAAATTTGGCAAGCATATTCTTGTAAATATTTTCCAAAAAAAATGAGTAAAAATCTTCCAAAAAAATCCTAAAAATATCTAAAGTGATTCCATATATATCAGTAAAACTTCTAATATTTTCTTTAAGAACATTCACATAAAAATTGACCAAAATCCAGCAAATTTTGCTGGATTTTGGTCAATTTTTAACATTTCTTTTTTTCCACCAAAAAATTGTTCAAAGATTTCCCAGAAATGTTGAAAATGTGGAAATTTGATGAGCTGAAATAGCAGAAGAGTAGAAGAAGAAAATCTGAAGTCCGTTACTGACGGCTGTTTGTGTGTTTCAGGTGCTGCTGTTTCTTCAAGAGGAGGAAGAGGAAAGCTCTCCAGAGACACAAATGAAAACCAGAGAGACGAGAGAGAAAGCCCTGCTCTCTTCTTCGCCATCTCTCCTTCCTTTCTCTCTCTTTGTCTAGCCCTTTTCATATAACCCTCTCTCACCCTCCTCCTCCTCCTGCGGTCCGCCTCGGCTCGGCTGGACCATCAGGCAGCGGTTTGCTGGTCTGATCTACTCTGGATTCAACAGACAGACGGTGTTTGGAGTTTGGGCTGGACGTACCAGCCGTGGACCCTTCATGTATTTATGGTCACAGAATGAACTGAAACCAGATCAACACAAACCGCTTTGGGAAAAACACGTGACCACCGATGAACAGCTGACGGACTGCGAGCAGCGAGCTGATTGGCTGACAGACTGGTGAGCAGCGAGCTGATTGGCTGACAGACTGGTGAGCAGCGAGCTGATTGGCTGACAGACTGGATTCAGCTAACTCGTTCTGTTTTTTTTGTTTTTTGTTGTTTTTTTTCTTCCTTACTGACTGGTTCAGAGGAGACAGAAGTGTATTTCAGAGGAAATACAGAAGAGAGGACTACAAAAGCAAGGGATGCAACGAGACTCTTGGACCACATGTGCACACAAAACACACACACACAAACACACACACACGTACAAACACGCTGCACACTTTTCTTGATTTCATCCGAAAGAGACTTCATGGACAAAGAGATGCAGCTCTCTCACATAGTCTATAAAGTTTTTATTCCCTGGGGTCAGAGGAAGTGCACGGCGAGCGGCCCGGTCTATTTCCTGCAATAGACGCGACTCGGTGTATTTCTCCTTCACCCTCAGAGGAAAACCTCACAACCAACCAGAATCAAAAGTTTAAAAAAGATGTTTATGTAAAATCTATGCTTTTTTTCCCCCATTTTAATTTGTAACTAAAAGACTGTGTTCTATTTTGAACCTGTGTTTTTCCGTCTATTTTGAGTTGTTCAGAAAGTTTGTGTTTTGTAGATTCTAGTGTGTTCCTCCAAATGTAATTTTTTTTTTTTTTTTTTTAAATAACTTTTTAATTTTCTGTTTTTTTTTCCCTCTTTCTCTCTGGGTTGGAGGATGGAAAGTCGGATAACACCATTAAAAAAGCAACCAAACAAAATGCAAACTCATTCTTATTAAAGGGGATGCTGAAGGGATCAGGAGGGGAATCGTTTGCCTTCAGTCGCTTTTTGAACACTGCAGTAGATTTACTTTAAAACTGATCACCTTGGAATTCTCTCCCTTTAATCATTGCTCTTTAACCCTCCTGCTGTCTTCATTTACAGGCACCAAAAAATATTGTTTCCTTGTCTGAAAAAAATCAGCAAAAAAATTCCCCAAATTTCTGAAAATTTGCAAAACCTTCAGCAAGAAAATTCCAATATTTCCTTAAAAGTTTTATTTAAAAAAAAAAAAATCCCCCAAATTTGGCAAGAAAATTCTTGTAAATATTTTCAAAGAATGAGTAAAAATCTTCCAAAAAAATCCTAAAAATATCTAAAGTGATTCCATATATATCAGTAAAACTTCTAATATTTTCCTTAAGAACATTCACATAAAAATCAACCAAAATCCAATGAAATTCGCTGGATTTTGGTAGATTTTTATGTGAATGTTCTTAAAGAAACATTTTTAACATTTCTTCTTTTCCACCAAAAAATGTTGAAAATGTGGACATCAGAAGTTTCACTGTGAAAATATTTATTTTTCCACATTTTCAAACTTTAAAACGGATCAATTTTGACCCGCAGGACGACACGAGGGTTAATCAGATTTATTTTTTATTTATTCTTCTATTTATCCCTCTCTTTGTATTTACACATTGAATTCCTTATTTTTTAACAGATTTATCTTTTATTATGGCTCCTGTGATTCCATTTGAGGCTCCTTCTCAGCATCAACGAGACAAATACGGAGGAGTCCTTGAAGAAAAGCAGAACATCTGTGAAGAAATCTGATGGCCAGGTTTACAAACTCTACGTACCCTCATCCCTACAACTTGGCCAAGAAAACTCAGCTCTAACTGCTGCCACAAAAGATTTTTACTAAGTACTGTATTACTTAACATTATACTTGTCAAATAGATTATATAGATAATTATATGATGACAAAGATCACTCCCAAAATAAGATGTAAAACTCAACTAAAGAAATAATTTTTAGATCATTTACACATCACGATATTTAAAAAAAGAGAGATGCTGCCCACGGTTTGTTAGTGTTCCCTGGTTCCAGAACTTTAACATAACAAGCAGCTCACAGTAGAAAGGTTTTTATTATCTATTAGTTTGCCAATTGTTTACTAATTTGAACAAGGAAATATTCAAAGCAAAATGACTCCAGGGATTTATTAATTACAAATTAAACACCAAATTCAACTTATGATGATGGGGATGTTTTTACCTGAAGGTGGTGCTAGAGGACATGTAAAGGGACCACCAAGTTATCATCAGACTTCACAGCAATAATATGTGAGCTGTATGTAAAAAAAAAAAAAAAAAAAGGTATTTTTTCTGCACTTACTGCTGCTTCTGTTGATGTGAAGCAAAGTTGGATCCTGACCCAGACTGAAGCTGTCTAATTACTAATACTGTGTAATTTAAAATGAGAAATTACAATAACAGAATGCTCATTGTATTTATAATAGTTTATAATTTTAACAGATTAATAAAGATATTAGTACTGCTGGTCCTCAAAACAAAACATTCCCATGTTGAACCGGGGACAGTAACCTTCGGGGAACATTCTAGGAATGCTCCCTGAAGGTTACTTATGGAATGCCATAACAAAAGATAGATCTTTTTTTTTTTTTTAAAGGAAATAAGTGTGGAAATATAAAGAGGAATAAATTTTTTAAAAAATGAATCTGTTAAAAAGTAAGGAAATAAATGTATAAATATAAAGAGGAATAAATAGAAGAATAAATAAAAAATAAATCTGTTAAAAATAAGGACATAAATGTAAATATAAAGAGGAATAAATAAAAAATAAATCTGTTAAAAAGTAAGGAAATAAATGTGTAACTATAAAGAGGAATAAATAAACGAATCTTAAAAAGTAAGGAATAAATGTGTAAAAATAAAGAAGAATAAATAAAAAAATGGAAATATAAAGGTAAATTTGATCTTTGCTTTTCCCTTAGTTTTTTCCTTTTGTTTTTCTATTTTCTAATTGCTTTTCCCTTTGTCATTGCTTTTTCAGAAAAAACAATGACAGCAATTATTTATTTATGTATTTATTTATTCCTCTTTATATCTACACATTTATTTCCTTATTTTTTAACATTTTTTATTGATTCCTCTTTATATTTACACATTTATTTCCTTATTTTTAAATAGATGTATTTATTTATTTATTATTATTCTCTATATCTACACATTTATTTCCTTATTTTTTTTTTACCAGATTTATTTTTTATTTATTCCTCTTCATATTTACACATTTATTTCCTTATATTTTAACAGATTTATCTTTTACTATGGCACTCCTGTGTTTCCATAGTTACTGTTTGTTTATTCAGGCAACCAGCAAACAGTAAACTCTCCATTAATGTTCCTTGAAGGTTATTCTTTCCTGATTTAACGGCACAAAAGGAATTCTGCTGCGTATAAAAAACAGATTATTAACTATTATTTAATGAGTGTGTAACATTCAAGGTATTTACATCGCTTCCTTTTCTATTTCCCTCTTTTCGTGGCCAAATTGCCGTTTGTTTATTTTACATCTGAACACTTAAACGTGCAACAGCTGCACAGGGTCATTGCGCATGCGCTGGAGGGAGTTTGGTCGGTCACATGAGGAAGCGGAAACTCGAGGCTGCCGCTAATTGGCTGGCGGCACCCACGCTGCTCTCCTATTGGTCGGCTCCTCTGACTGCACGTCACGCTCGCCGGTCCGCGTCGTTGTTTACATCAGTTCGCGTTTTAATTGCCAGATGTGCCTCAGTCAGGATGATGCAGCTGTTCTAACGTTACACACCGGAATGTACAAAGAACCTGCAATACAGGAGGGAGGTTCCGGTTAACGGTAAGGTCAGTTACGTTTGTTTCACGTCGACTTATAGCGAACGTTTCATCATTTTTTAAAGCTAGCTCGGTGTTTTAGATGTAACGTAACGGGAGAAGTACGGAGGTGAAACCCCTCTTTTCGCCCTCTCATGTGCTCCTGTTTCGGTTTTCTTTCCTCAGATGCCCCTCCCGGTTCTGCCACAGCTCCAGACTGTTGCCTGATTTCAAGAGGAAACTGGCAGCGACTCGGAGACTGGTTGTCCGTCTGCTCTACCTCCGAAACTCAACAGCTCACACCTCTGTGAAGGAACGGTGTCATGTGACAAGGGGAACCCGGCAGAGTGTAAAAAGTCGGTCTGACTTCACCGAACCGGCCGCAGCTCTCAGTGGATCCACGGAGCTCATGAAGACACGTCTGTTGTGAGTGTTTTTGTCGTGTTTTGTTGGTCATAATGTCGGACACAGAAAGGTCGCTACCTCTGGTCCGGAGGATCAGCTATGCGGCGGGACACTTTCTCAATGATCTCTGCGCCTCCATGTGGTTCACCTACCTGCTGGTGTTCTACCACTCAGTGCTGGGATTCCAGAACACAAATGCAGGTGAGAGATCTATCTGTCTATCTATCTATCTATCTATAGTCTATCTATCTATCTATAATCTATCTATCTATCTATCTATCTATCTATCTATCTATCTATCTATCTATCTATCTATCTATCTATCTATCTATCTATAGTCTATCTATCTATCTATAGTCTACCTATCTATCTATCTATCTATAGTCTATCTATCTATCTATAGTCTATCTATCTATCTATCTATCTATCTAGTCTATCTATCTATCTATCTATCTATCTATCTATCTATCTATCTATCTATCTATCTATCTATCTATCTATCTATCTGTAGTCGATCTATCTATGTATCTATCTCATTCTAGATTCAACAGTTGTATTGGTCACATGCTCATACAGTGAAATACCGGAAAAAATAGTCATAAAAATGTGGAGTAAAGAGATTGTAAAGCCAAAGTGCAGTGAACGGTGTGCTAGAATTGTAGGTATGTCTATGCTCTGTTTATGCATATTTGCAATGATCCAGTGTGCTGTTGCCATGAGTTTGTAGTAATAATACTTTTCAGGGCACTCAAAGGTGCTTAATGATGCTGTGCAATTTCATAAGAATGTTGCTGTAAATATTGTATCGTATTGTTTCTTCTAGAAGGAGAAAATATTTATATCTATGCATTGTGTGCTGCTCTCCTTTCTATTCTGTTCTATTTGCTGCTTTTACATTGTAAATTCCCCCACTGTGGGATCAATAAAGATCTATCTATCTATCTATCTATCTATCTATCTATCTATCTATCTATCTATCTATCTATCTATCTATATCTATCTATCTATCTATCTATTAATGGAGTTCCTATGATTTAGATCTGAGCTCAGCGTTGCTTTTTACCAGACATAGCCGCTCAGACAGTCCATGCTGGGCTGGTGTTGGTTGGTTGGTTGGTTTGTCCTGATCATGCTCCTCCTAGTGTAGACGTCTTGAAGGGTTGGAAGAGTGGTGTCCATGCTACGCTCTGTTGACCTCAGCTGTTCCTCTACCAAACCACTGTGACATTCAGCAGCAGCGTGGTAGTTTATCCATCTACTTCCAAAACTGCTTGTCTGTGCAGGAAACCAACCAGCTGAGCTTCTATTTCATCCACAATACACCACCGACAAGCTCACAGCACTTTCTCCATGACATCCCATCAGTGTTTTGGTATTTTAAAGATCATTTTTCTCTGCAGACAAACACTTCTGTTGCTTGATTTCTGTAAATTCCAAAATTCCTCTAAAGTTCAATGACATGACGGAAAAAAAAATAGCAGATGTTCCCACCTCTGTCCTTCACTCCCTTTTCTCCCATCTGTCTACTTTCACATCCATGTAACATGTTAAATATCATGTTTTTTGTCTGCATGTTTAATCTCAGCTTTATTATTCAATAATCTCATGAATAACTTTGACTTTATGACTCTCTCTTTCTACCTAAACCCGCTGCTAGTGGTCGACCGATGTGTTTCTTTCTTTCAGGGCCGATACTATTAGTGATGAAGGAGAACGGTCACTGATATTTGGAAGCGCTGTACATTTGCAGCAAATATGAAAATCTTGGTGTGTAAATTTGAAACAGAAACCTTAGCAGATAGTGCTGTGTGGGACGTTGTTTAAGACCAACGGGAGGTGACACAGATAGAGAGAAGTGGCACATTTTAAGATGAATTTATCAGAATTGGTGTAAGGGAATTATACCGATACTCAGAAAAATGCTGAATATTGGATGCGAGTCGTATCTTCCCACTGATCTCTAAAGCAGTCCTTCCATTCTCTCTTTCCTCACTTTAACTCAGTCATGCCGTTTGATCTTCTGCCTTCAGTTTTCAGTCACACGTTCTTTGGTTTAGAGCTTTTTGACAATAAACCCGACTGTAGAGGAAGGGAGCAGCTTGTCTTTGAGAGCTTTTTTCAGTTCCAGTGTCGTTTATAGTTGTTCCATAAACTTTGATAATCAGAAATTGTCCAAATGTTTTGTTGTTGCCATTTAAAGCAGCATGGTTGAAATTTCAGTGTCCACTTCTACACTGTCCTAAAGAGACTCTATCTGCTGATTAAACTCTGTTTGTTCAGTTTACAGTCATGTAGTAGTTGTCTTGTGTACTCTCTAGTCTCCTCTCACTCACTGATTATTACTGAGTTGTTCCTCTGTTCCAGGTGTGTTGCTGCTGGTCGGGCAGATAGCCGATGGCGTCTGTACGCCACTAATCGGCTACGAGTCCGACCGAACCCCCGGCTGTGGAAACTACGGCAAGAGGAAGACGTGGCATTTAGTGGGTGAGTCGCTTAGACAGAAAAGGACAACTTTACACCACAGCCCTGCTTAACTGCCACATAAAGTTAGAGAGATGATTTACCTTCAACAGGAAAGCATCAATTAACCCTCATGTCGTCCTGTGGGTCAAAATTGACCCGTTTTAAAGTTTGAAAATGTGAAGAAAAAATAAATTTCCACAGTGAAACTTCTGATGTCCACATTTTCAACATTTTTGGGAAATCTTTTAACATTTTTTGGTGGGAAAAAAAGAAAATGTTAAAAATGTTTCTTAAGAATATGCACAAAAAAATCAACCAAAATCCAGTGAATTTTGAATTTTGGTTGATCTTAAATGTTCTTAAAGAAAATATTAGAAGTTTTACTGATATTTATGGAATCACTTCAGATATTTTTAGCATTTTTTTTGGAAGATTTTTACTCATTTTTTGGAAAATATGTACAAGAATTTTCTTGCCAAATTTGGGGGTATTTTTTTTTAAATAAAACTTTTAAGGAATTATTGGAATTTTCTTCCTGAAGGTTTTGTAAATTTTTCAGAAATTTGGGGAATTTTTTGCAGATTTTTTATTTTATTTTTTTTCAGACAAGGTGACAGTATTTTTTGGTGCCCATAAATGAAGACAACAGGAGGGTTAAAAAACTGTCATCTAAACACAGCTGTCTTTCACAGAGTAAACTGAAAACAATGTTGATGTTCAAGGTAGAGACTGAGATGCCGCATTTTTGTGGTTTAATTGTCTGTTCTGTTGGTACAAATATTGGCCAGGAGTCATTTTTGTCACATAATGAATCTGAATTTGTATCCATTACATTTATTTTTTTTAATTGCTGAGCGTAAAAATCAAGATTGGGGCATTTTATAGTGAAAAAACCAACTTATAGAAGGGCTCTCTAGTGACTTTTTATTGCATTTTCCTGTCAATAATCCCAAACGGTACATTCACTGTTACGGATATATTTGGCTGGTTGGACTCTGCTCTTCTGCTCAACACATCAGCCAGAGTTTTATTGATCCTGGTGTAGTTAGACAGTTTTACAAGAACCTGTCCCAGTGGAAAACAGCGTGATGCTAATGTGACCCATTTTCTAAATGAAATGACCTGACAGGGGGTTAAAATTGTTCTAAAACGAGTAAAAGTTGCTCTGTATTAGTTAAAGTTGCTCTAAACGAGTTAAAGTTGCTCTATATTATTTAACGTTGGTCTACATTAAAGTTGCTCTATATTAATTAAAATTACTCTAAAATGAGTTAAAATTCCTCTATATTAGTTAAAGTTGCTCTAAATGAGTTAAAGTTGCTCCATATTAGTTAAAGTTGCTCCATATTAGTGTGCAACAGTGAAGATGCCGTTTTATAAAAATGCATCACTAACCTTCATGGTTTGTTTTCTGATACCATTTAATTTGAGTAAATAGCAAAGAAAGGACTCCACACTTTCACTCACAGTAAATCTTCTATTTTGCGTTGTCCGTTTGCTGCTGTGTAATCCAGGTACCCTCAGTGTGGTCGTGTCGTTTGCCTTCATCTTCAACCAGTGTCTGGGCTGCGACTCTCTCACCCCTCAGTGGGCCAGTCTGGTCTACTTCGTCCCGTTCATCGTCATCTTCCAGTTCGGCTGGGCCGCCACGCAGATCTCCCACCTGTCTCTCATTCCAGAGCTGGTCACCTGTGAACACGCTAAAGTCGAGCTCACTGCATACAGGTGGGTTCTCTGCCAATCACAGGAAACACAGGAGGGTGATCCACACGCCCTGAACTCTCTGCTGTGTGTGTGTGTGAGCAGGTATTCGTTCACTGTGGTCGCCAACATCACCGTGTACGCCGTGGCTTACCTGCTGTTCCACCTGCAGGCCGGAGGAGACGACGACCCGCTGAGCGATGAGCTCGGACCCATAGACATCCCCGTCTTCAGGGTGAGGAGGATGATGTTTACCGGCAGAGGGTGGAGCTTCTTTTCAAGGGAAACCGCATAAGAGGGATGCACATTATTTATCCATCAGGGGTCTTCTGCTCCACCGTCTTTGATTGGCTTGAATTTGTTTTTTTTTCATCATTAACTACGGGTATTTAACCCTCGTGTCGTCCTGCGGGTCAAAATTGACCCGTTTTAAAGTTTGGAAAATGTGGAAAAAATATATTTTCACAGTGAAACTTCTGATGTCCACATTTTCAACATTTTTGGGAAATCTTTGAACACTTTTTGGTGGAAAAAAAGAAATGTTAAAAATGTTTCTTAAGAACATTCACAAAAAAATCAACCAAATTTTGCTGGACGACATGAGGGTTATGCTATAAAGATTTCAGGCGAATCAGAGCTGGCTGAACAGAAGTTTTTCTACAAACTTCATAATTTGAGATGGTCCACCTTTTTTTACACCAGTTGCAGAAAACATCAAGTCTCTTCTGTGGAATTAGCATGTTATTGTTTCCGTCTCTCTCTGCATTCACACATTTTAAAGGAAGTGGAAAAACAAAACCTGCTTATCTTCTACCAGCATCTAGTAAACGTGCTTTCCTGTGTTGTGTTTGATTACAGAATCTGGCATTAATTGTGTTGGGGATCGGCGCTCTCTTCTCCATCTTCTTCCACGTGGGAACCACCGAGAGGAGGCCCGGATATGAAGGGGAGGCCGGAGACGAGGAGGGAAGGAGGAGGAAGAGGATGGAGGAGGAGGAAGAGGAGGCGGAGGGGGAGCGGAGGCCTCTGCTGTCTAGATCTGAACCTTCTACACCTTTACTGCAGTGGAAATGTTGGCTGAAGCAGCCGTCGTTCTACCAGGTAGTTCAACCACATTTCACTCGGCTGATACCAGATTAAAGGCACCAAAACCTGATGTACAAATTACCAGACGGTTCTCAAACTGGGACAGGAAAAGTTGTTTTTATTGCACTTCCTGTTGCAGCAGTTCAGCTGTTGCCACATTTTGTGTTCTGTGAAGCATCCCGAAGCAAAAACAGAGAACTGTATTCAAAGTTTTCTCTGGCTGATGGGTGTTTCCATGTGTCCCTGCAGGTGGCTTTACTCTACATGTGCACCAGATTAATAGTCAATCTGTCCCAGACGTACATCTCAATGTATCTCATCAACACTCTGCAGCTGCCCAAGGTAACAAAACCCTTCTATTCTACTCACACAGTTAAATGCTTCTTTCTGTCAACACTCCTTCCCTCTGTTTTACTAGACTGTCAGTCTGTGCTCACCACAATATTAACTAGAAAAGCCCTCAGAGTGCGCAAGGACTCCTCCAAGGCTGCTCATTCCCCCATATGGCATTGTCAGAAATGCAGCATTTGTTTATTAGTTATTGATGATCAGAAATCTGTGACCATTTTATATAGATGTACCCACAAACAAAATGACCTTGCGCTGAGCACAGGCGTGTGTTATGCATGTATACGTTATGTACAGATACCGGATCACATGACCAAAATATGTAGCGGGCGGCGGGAATTGATGGGACTCAGAAACACCCCCACAATTTAATCAGTTGTTCCTTGGATCATTTCCGATGGATAAGTCCTGATAAGTCCTCAGTGGTGGATTTGTAGTAGGATCACAATCATGTGATCATCAGCAGGCAGCTGATGTTGTGTTCACTTGTTGTCATGGTTACAGTGATGCTGTGCTGCTATCTCACAATGATACAGAAATCCATAGATCCAGACTATAAGCCGCATCACTGCCAAAATCTAATCACTTGGTCCTTGTGTCATTTCTGACCTTCCCTGAAAATTTCATCCAAATCCGTTGGTCTGTTTTTGAGTAATGTTGCTAACAAACGTATGACGATTGTCACATAACTCCGTCGCGTTCCTTGGTGGAGTAATGATGCCCAGTATCACAGCTTTTTGCTCTTTGTTTGTTCATTCTGTTCCTCCTTTTCCCTCCAACAGAAGTTCATTGCGACGATCCCACTAGTGATGTACGTGAGCGGCTTCCTGTCGTCTTTCATCATGAAGCCTCTCAGTAAACTCATTGGAAAATGCGTAAGTAGAACCTCTCAGAGCCACACAAGAGTGTGATTTAATAAAGTTTTTATCCATGAAAACAAAGAAATTTAGTCTGATTGTCATGTCATAGCCAATTTGGTTAGTCGTCTCTTTGCACGATCTTTGTCTCTGGGTAGTCAGAAGTCTGTCAGGACACAGATTTCTGAGTCTGATCTGTTAGAAATTGTCTCAACAACAAGTTTAAAGGAGGCCGAGAATTTCTACCCAACAGTCCTTGCTTGTTTTTTCAGTGGCTGTGCAGGTTAGTATGTGTTGATGCATGTGAGACCCTCCCTTTGAAACTGTTGGCTTTCCCTGCATTAATAAACTGATGACACAAGATGAGGACGACCTCCACATCAAGTATTTCAAAACAAAGCATTGTGTGTATATGTATATAAATGCAACACACATTTATACTGCTCACAGTATATGGCTGTTGCTCTTTTTTCATTCACTTTCATACTTAAAGTTTATACGTATAAGATTGTGACCATTAAATTAGCAGCAAACAACTATGGTAATCCTCATATTAACCCCTTGACGCCTGAATTTATTTACAAGTACATAAAAAAAATTATTTGTGTTTTTGCTTTCAAGCTGATGCTAATAATCAGGGGATGAAATGCACATTTGTCTGCAACTCTTGCATACATCAATCAATCAATCAATCAATCAAAGGTTATTTATATAGCCCTTTACAACAGCCCAAAGGGTGACCAAAGAGCTTCACAGTAAAAAACAAGAAAATAACTTAAAAACAATACAGGAACTTAAAGCAGGACGTATGGGCAAATTTAGAATCACCATTTAACCTCAGCATGTTTTTGGACTGTGGAAGGAAGCTGGAGAACCTGGGGAAAACCCAAACATGTACAGGGAGAACATGGAAACTCCATTCAGAAAGATCCCTTGAAGGCCGGGGCACGAACCGGGGATCTACTAGCTGCAAGGTGACAGAGCTAACCACCAAGTTCCACCACTGTGCAGCCCGTAAAATATACAATAAAACAATAAAATAAACAGCAATAAAACAGCACTAAAATCCACAATTGTTTTATCATTTATTATTTATTGCTGTCTGTCAGACCTCCCTCTCACCTTTTGTTGTCTGCCAGACCCTGTGACTCAACCACCTTTTGTTCTTTGTTGTATTACCTTCTGTTACTGATTAGCAACCAAATTAACCACTATTCTCCCTTATATTTACAAACAGCCTCCTCCCTACTCTCTGATCATCCCTATAAGTTGTGGACTTTCCAAATGCTCTGGGTCGGTTTACCTTCACAGACTCCTGCTGTGTTGTTAGAATACCAATAAACACCAAACTACAGCAAACTTCCAAGCACTCAAAATAAACCTTAACCCTCCTGTTGTCCTCATTTACAGGCACCAAAAGATTTTTGTTTCCTTGTCTGAAAAAAAACAAAAAAAATCAGCAAATTTCAGAAAAGTTGCAAAACCTCCAGGAAGAAAATTCCAATATTTCCTTAAAAGTTTCCCTTGAAAGTTTTATTTGAAAAAAATCCCCCAAATTTGGCAAGAAAATTCTTGTAAATATTTTCAAAAAATGATTAGAAATCTCCCCAAAAAATCCTAAAAATATCTAAAGTGATTCCATATATTTCAGTAAAACTTCTAATATTTTCTTTCTGAACATTCACATAAAAATCAACCAAAATCCAGCGAAATTCACTGGATTATGGTTGATTTTTTTGTGAATGTTCTTAAGAAACATTTTTAACATTTCTTTTTTTCCACCAAAAAGTATTCAAAGATTTCCCAAAAATGTTGAAAATGTGGACATCAGAAGTTTCACTGTGAAAATATATATTTTTCCCACATTTTCAAACTTTACAACGGGTCAATTTTGACCCGCAGGATGACATGAGGGTTAAAGACAAGTGGATGAAGAATAATCAGCAGCTATACACAGTAAACGAAAGGCAGAACACTTTGTTTTGCTCTTGTTCCGTTTACAGTGTCGGTAACTTGGCACCAAAACAACCACAGATAAATGAAGGGAAATCACCTGCAGAGAGTCGATCGACTGGTTCTGTCTTGTTTCACTTCAGTGTTTTGTTTGGATTCTACGACACTTCAGTGTTCTGAGTAACAGGATGTGATTTAATCTTAGATTTTGCGTCTACACTGTTGAGAAGAGGAAGTGTTACAGAAATAGAGAGTAATGTCGTTTCACCGTAACCTCTCTTCTGATTGGTTCAGCTCACCTACTTCGTGGGCCTGCTGCTGATCATGGCCTTCTCCTACTGGGTGCTGCTGGAGGCTCAGATGGGTCAGCAGGTCTACGGGGCGGCGGTGCTGCTGGGGGCCGGATCAGCCACCATCCTGGTCATATCGCTGGCCATGACGGCCGAGCTCATCGCCGATCAGACGGTGAGAGAGAGAGAGAGAGAGAGAGAGAGAGGAGGAGGAAGTGGCTCTTATTTGCTTCATCCACCATCTTCATCTTTATCCGTCTCTTTCTGCAGCAAAGTGGAGCATTCGTCTACGGAGCCATGAGCTTCACTGATAAGTTGGCCAATGGAGCAGCTGTGATGATCATCCAGGCCCTGCATCCCTGCCAGTCAGTAACAAAACCTGAACACACAGAGCTTCTGCAGCTTCACCTTTTGACCTTCATTTCATGAAGAAGCCTCCTGTTAACCCTCTGAATCCCTAAACCCACTGCTGGGTTTGAAAATCATGTTGTCTTAGGGAAAAAACGGCAAAATTCCACCATTTATCAACTGATTTATGATGTTTTGTTGGGCTGGGAAGCTGAAAATCGGGATATAGCGTCAAAATTACTTTATTAATTCTACATATCCCATTTAACCCTCCTCTTGTCCTCATTTACAGACACCAAAAAATATTGTTTCTTTGTCTGAAAAAAATCCAAAAATTCAGCAAAAAAATTCCCCAAATTTCTGAAAAATTGCAAAACCTTCAGGAAGAAAATTCCAATAATTCCTTAAAAGTTTTATTTAACAAAAAATCCCCCAAATTTGGCAAGAAAATTCTTGTAAATATTTTCAAAAAATGAGTAAAAATCTCCCCAAAAAATCCTAAAAATATCTAAAGTGATTCCATATATATCAGTAAAACTTCTAATATTTTCTTTAAGAACATTCACAAAAAATCAACCAAAATCCAGCGAAATTTGCTGGATTTTGGTTGATTTTTTTGTAAATGTTCTTAAGCAACATTTTGAACATTTCTTTTTTTTCCACCAAAAAATGTTCAAAAATTTCCCAAAAATGTTGAAAATGTGGACATCAGAAGTTTCACTGTGAAAATATATTTTTCCACATTTTCAAACTTTAAAACGGGTCAATTTTGACCCTCAGGAAGAGGAATTATTGGAATTTTCTTCCTGAAGGTTTTGCAAATTTTCAGAAATTTAGGGATTTTTTTTTGCAGAATTTTTGGATTTTTTGTCAAACAAGGAAACAATATTTTTTGGTGCCTGTAAATGAGGACAACAGGAGGGTTAACCATATAATCAAGAATATCAACATATTTCTTTGCCGTAAATGTAGAAAATATTTTAGTGTAATTTTACAGTCACGTCCTGGCAATCATAGATGCCGGAATTCTACCGCAGAAACAACTTCTTCTTTTTCTACAGTGTTCTACTGCAGGTTAAATCACATGAGAACATGTAAAAAGATGAACCCTTTGTACAGGACTTGCAGCAACACGTGGCCTGTCTAACCCCCTGCTGTGTCCGTGTGTCTGTCAGTACGGTGGGTTGCTGTCCGGCCTGCGTCTGGTTCTATCACTACGTCATGGTTATCGTAACGGGAGGCGTCGCCGTCGTGGCAGCTTTGGCTCTCTGCTCCATCCTCATCTGGCCCATCAAGATCCGACTACGTGAGTCCTTCAGACGCACCTCTGCTCTGCTCTGCTCTGCTCTGCTCTGTCTGCTGGTGTTCATCTGCTTTAACGCTGCTTCTCTGTGTGTTTTTAGGGAACGCAGCGACCGGAGTCAACTAACAGCATCTCCTCCTCCAGCAGACGCACACAACAGCTTTCACTTCTGTTTCTGCCTAACATTCGTTTGGAGTTTTTCAGGGAAAAGCAGCGATGACTCAGCGGGATTCCTGACCGGCTGCTCATCTGGAGTGAAACCAGAGGAACTTTAAGTGACATTCACAGACGTTTCCAACCTGGATCTTGTTTTCTCATCATTTTCCAAAAGATATGAAGTCACTCTGAAAACCTGGTTATTGTAGGTGCATTGAAGTGTAGACAGAATATTAAATCTTTTGTCATTTTATCATTGGATCCATGCAAAGAAAAGAAAAACAGAACAGAGACTTTCAAGTTTTCTTTTTGGAAATAAGATGAAGTCTATTTAAAAGTGTGATGACAGCATTCAGAAAAGAAAAGAAGTGGAACTAAACACTAAAATCAAAACTGAATACAGTTTAATTAATTTAAATATAAATGAAGTATTTATCTGTTTCACCTCAATCTAAACTGAAAAGCAGACGTTTCTGACTGTTTCCAGGTGGAATAATGTCCGCCAGGAACCTTAATATAATCATGTTTTCATTTATTTCCACTATCAAACCAGTGTCTCAGCTGCTGGTGCTGTCAGAGATCTAATATTCAGCGTAAACTCCACTGATCATCGGCCCATTTATTGGGATTTTTCTAACTGAAACCGCAGCTGCCTACATCGCTGCCTGATTGGCTACACACCAATCAAGACTGAAAGATAAAGGCTGACAAATTCTCTTTTAATTTAATAAAAACAAAATGAAATAACTGGAACGAAATCGGAGTTTGTTCCTCTAAATTCCGGTATAGTTTAGTGGTCTCCATGGTTACTTTGTATTGGTGTCCAGCCTGAAAAAAAAACATTGGTTGACCCCTAATTTAGTCACAGATAAAGCAGATATGAATTATCTGACCATAACAGATGGTGAAGCTACATGTTTCCAACAAAACGTGAACACGACGACTTACTGAGCTTAAGTTGCATTTCTCCTCCAGGCCTGGTTTATCTGCCGAACATAGAGAAATAAACTGATCCCAAAACTCCAGAAACGTCTGCATTACAGTGGCAGTGTAGCTAATAAAAGCTTCATCACATTAGGAGAAAGCATTACTAACTATACAACACAGTGATGGACGTTTGGAGTATTCTGGAAAATGATGAGGAAACAAGCCTTTATTTTATTGCAGAGCAGGAAGGGAACACCTGTTCTGGATGGTAAAGGGAACCGTTCTCCTCTTATAAGGGACTAAATAGGATGAAGGGAACCAGAGGATTTGTGGAACAGTTGAAATGCATGGTGCTAACAGCTGATGTCCTCTCAGTATTTAGCAGCATCAGCCAGTTAGCGGTTAAATCTCTCCTTAGTTTCTGAGTGGAAGTCATCATTAAAGGATTGTTCAGTAATAATAAACCACTACATGTTGGAGTTGGTGAGAAGGACGACACAGACGGCACTGAAACAGGAACTTTCCTCAACAGATTTCAACAACATGAAGCACTTTGTTTGTGAGATCTGGATTCTGAGTGACTTTAAAGCAGCTTCAGAGCATCTCTGGTTGCTTGTATTTGTGTGGATTTTATGAGGAAAAGGCACTATTTGGGCTTTTCTCCCTCCAGGAACAGCAGCTCGGTGTTCTGTAGGGATTCCTCTACGTGAATCGTACTTTATACATGGTTTTACAATCAAAAGGAATATGACAAATGTTTTTCGAATTAAAAGAAACTTGAACTCTATTTGATATGAGACTTCAAAGGGATCAACGCTATAAAATGTGTTCGTGTGACATGTAAATAGAAGGGAAACATTCCTGTAAATAGGGAGCAGGTGGGGAAACTTTTTTTGTGTTCAACCAAAGCTTTGGCTGAATCTCTCAGCTCAACTATGACATTCTGTATTTACTTTCTTTATGTCTCTGATCCTGTGTGATGGTGTTTGATGAAGGGACGCATTAAACGGGTTTAAGGTGAAACACTGGAGATGTTTGTCTGGTTCATAATCAGTTCTATTTACATGAATAACTGTTTAACCCTCGTGTCGTCCTGTGGGTCATAATTAACCCGTTTTAAAGTTTGAAAATGTGGAGAAAAAAAATTTTTCACCGTGAAACTTCTGATGTCCACATTTTCAGCATTTTTGGGAAATCTTTGAACATTTTTGGTGGAAAAAAATGTTAAAACTGTTTCTTAAGAACATTTACATGAAATCAACCAAAATCCAACGAATTTTGGTTGAAGAAAATATTAGAAGTTTTACTGAAATATATGGAATCACTTTAGATATTGTTAGGATTTTTTTTCATTTTCTGAGACCGGAAGTGGTCATCAGCAAGTGTGGAGCCAAACAGAGTAGGGTGCACAGACTGGATTTTTTTTTCGTTAGTTTTCATGGTCAAAATGAGAGAGCAGGTGACTGATCTTAAAATAAATCAATATTGATTTTTTTTAATAGAGCATTAAAGTTTTGCGAAGCCAGGGGGCGGGACTACTTGACTGACAGTCCGGTCTGGAATGATTGACAGGTCCTATGGAGGCGGCAGCAGAGACTCTGCTCTCCTCGTTTGGATTATTTCTGATATAATAACTGTTGGTTTATTTATCGGTGGAGCAGCAGAACCTTTTCCACAGACAGTTTTCCTGCCCGTTGGCTTGTTTTAACCAGTTTTCTGCCTTCGGCTGATTCTACCAGCAGACACTGAAAGGACTCTGATAGTTCGGTAAGTTAATGTTTATTTTCGTATCGGTGCCGCTTTTACTGCGCTTTATATGCAGCTTTAGTGTCAGATATAATGTGTGCCATGGACTCCGGATGTTGGTGGAGTTTATTTTTGGGTGTGTTGACCAGAGAAGAAGGTTAACATCCAGTAAATATTAGTTTTAATGTTAGCGATGCTAACCGAGCTAGCTGATCAGTTGAAGCCTGATTAAAGCTAACGTAGCATCAAGCTAACGATGTTTGTGTTCAGTTTCATGTAACAACAGCTGAAGTGTGTTGTGTTACTGTAATGTGGTGCATTTAGTTAATAAAACTTCATGGAGACGCTGGTTCACATTAATGTAACGTTTAGAAAACCTAAATGTGATTAAAACAGTGAGGTTAAGGTTCTGTGTTGTCAGTAGTCCTGAATATCTGCTGAGTCTCTGAAGTTAAACTGGAGAAAACAGTAAATCTACTCTTTAGTCGTTAGCATTGTTTAATGACTGATTCACATGTTGTAGTACATCTTAGTGCAGATTAGAAAAATAACCTCCCAGAATATGTCCAAAGTAATGATGAGCACTACAGTTAAAAAAAAATCATAGTATGAACTAAAACTACCAATGGGTTCCCTGTTTTCCTTTGTGAACAATTCAAAGGTCCCTCTCTATCTCCCCACACATCCACCAACCACTGGAACACATCTCCAAAGTTCTGCTGGTCCAGCTCAGCTTCCCCTCAGAAGAAGTGCAGCCACCTGCCAGATGAAGGAGCCTTTTGAGAGGCAGCTGGCATCGTGATTGGACTGTACTTTGGTCTGTTCCAATCCAGCTTCAGCTCCAGAGACGGCAGACGGGACGAGTCAACGGAGGCCGGGTGGACGAAGGCATGAAGCTGAGTACAATCCAGAAAACAACAGAGGAGGAGTGCAGCAGCCCAGAGCCAGAACAACCAGAGTAGCATGGTATGTCTCTTAGAAAACATCATAGTAGAGCCTTTGGTATGAAAAAACGCCATCATATACATCGTATATTGTACAAATAACAAGTCAAAGCAAAGAGACATACATTGTAGAATTGTAGTAATTGTGGGCTGACTGATTTACTGATTATCAGTATTTTATTTTTTACTGATTTACGGTAATAAATACATTTAAAAATGGCGCTACTTTGGCTCTGAACCTTTATCTGAACCTGTGGTCGCTCTGTCTTCTGGAGTGATTTGATTGGTTATACGTCATGAATAAAACTCCTTTAACTTAACATCTGTAAACAAAACAAAAACGTATCAACAAAGTTTTCTGTTAGAGTTTGTGTTCTTCTAAGTTTAACTCAAGATTTTAAATACTTTCATTTACTGCAAATGAATATCTACTCCAAATGTCTCACTAATAATCATTATCAGCCTTAAAAACCCACAAAACACCCCTCTATACTGGACCACACTTAGTACAGTCCGGTTCCCCCTTCTATAAATCTGCTTGGAACCTTCCACTTCCTGTTTGTCAAAGTGGCCTTCTACCTGGACAGGTTTTGTTGGAGCTCATGCAGCAAACATTTTTGGGTAACTGCACTTTAATATGGATGGATGATCCTGAATTAGAGTCTGTTTTAATGAGACTGAGTTCAGATGTGTAGCTCTGTCATTAAATAGGAAATTATTTCTCAGAATTCACAGAGAAAAGTCTGAAATGTTTGCTAGGTTAGCGTCCCACATGTTCTTTGGCTCAGCTAAAGCTAACTCTCTCCAACTTCTGGATCTCTTGAGTTGCTTGTTGTTAAAATATCTTGCTAGAGGTGCTGAAGCTCAGAAAGTCTGAGATGTTTGTTCAAAATAAGCTCATTCTCAAGTCTGATCTGAACTGTCCTCTTTTGTTTGAACTTTCCCTAAACTTAGGAGTTAATGACAGAGCAGCACATCCAGACTCAGTCTCATTTATGTAGAGATTAAACTTCAGTGTCATTCATTGATGTTAAAGTGCAGTTTTTCAAATGTTTGTTGCACATGCTCCTGACCAAACCAGTCCAGGTGGAAGACGATGTGAAGAGAAAGCTCCAGAGGATGAATATCACACATTAACGTTGGAAATAAATGTCCTTTAATTAGACATTGTCATGCAAAAGTTGGATTTCCCTTCAATCATGTTCAAATCTTTGTTGAGTGTTTTGTTGATGTTGGTTTCTAAATGTTTTCTGACACTCGGCCCCAAAGATTAAAACCTTTTACGGCTCACAAGTTGCAACAATTCACACATTATCAACTATCTTTCTGACTAAACTAAGATCAAAAGTGAAAAACTGCCTGATTCCTGCATCATGAATGTAAATGTTTTTGGTTTTTATGACAGTAAACTGAATATATTTGGGTTTGACATTTTATAAACCAAAACAAGAAATGAATTAGTGGAGAAAACAATCAACAGATTAATGGACAAAGAAAATGTGTTTTCCAACATATATGGCTGAATTACTCCAACATTACAAGATACATACAATTTGAATTCAATTTTATTTATATAACGCCAATTACAGGTCAAATTGTCTCAAGATGCTTTATTTTTATATTTTTTTTGTCATATTTAAAATATGACAAAGTAAGAAATTTAAACCTCTTGACTAATCCAATATATTATTTGGTTTTTAAGAGACGAATTGACAACTAAAATAACTTTCTCCACTAAAACTAATAAACCTGAGGTCAAATAGAAGGAAGAGTTTTAAATACTGCAGTCCCACGACGACAAGAATAAAGTTTGTCAACAGAAAGTAAATCTGCTGGTGGATTCCATTAAAGTCCTAATAAAAGATAATAAAGTGTGATACTAAAGGTTTGTGGTGCTAAAAATGTCAAAGTAAAGATATCAAGTTGAACATCTGGATGGAGGTTGATAAAAGTTGACCTTCCTTCATTTCTCTGGAGCGACTCCATGGATTTTATGGATGGTGGTTAAAGACCTGCTCTTCTAGTCGTCTTCCTTCTAGTCGCTGTAAAAAGTCAGTCCATCCTGGCCGACTTCAACACCTCTTCATGACAACTTGTTCTGCCTCCGACCTGGTGGAAACTCCAGAAACTCGGGAAAACCTGTGGAGACTCGAAGAACTCGTGGAGACTCGAAGAACTCGTCGGGCGGGGGAAGGTGTGGTGGGGGAGTCTGGGTGGAGTCAGGGCGGAGAGTAGGCGGGGAGGTGGGTGGCGTCCTCCCGCCCCTCGACTCCCCCCACCTCCCCGCCTACTCTCCGCCCTGACTCCACCCAGACTCCGCCTTGGCTCCGCCCATGTGGTGACTTCATCAACTACGATGTCAAAGGGAGGACGAATTTATTTCTTTTTATATGATCTGTAGCTCAGTGAGTTAAGGATTTGCCTATGGAGCTGCAGGTCCGGGTTCAAGACCAGACACTTCTTAAATTTTCTCAAAATTCTGACAAAGACAAAGAAAGAAAACTGCCGCTGGCCGGTCTTGAACCGGCGACCTTCCAATCTGTAGTCTATCCTCTTATCCTCCTGAGCTACTCGCTCAGATACAAATATTTCTTTTTTTTGCGCATTTATCATCTATTTTTTGTCGTTTTCGAGTTTTTTTTTTTAACTTTCTCTTTTCTCGCCCGTTTTTCTCAGGAGGTGGGACTTCAGCCTGTGCTGGAGGGTGGAACCCTCAGTTCCAAGACTTTCCAAAGCCCCCACACCTCCCGAGTCCTCAGGACCTGAGCTTTCACACAGTCTGAGGGCTGAAATTTTCTAAGTCCCACAGTAGTTCTCTGTTAGTTTGATCCTTCAGACAGTCCAAGGACTGATATCTTCTAAGTTTCTGAGTAGTTCTCTGTTAGTTTGAACCTTCAGATAGTCTGAGGGCTGAAATTTTCTAAGTCCCACAGTAGTTCTCTGTTAGTTTGAACCTTTCGACAGTCTGAGGACTGAAATCTTGAAAGTTCTTGAGTAGTTCTCTGTTAGTTTGAACCTTTCGACAGTCTGAGGACTGAAATCTTAAAAGTTTCTTAGTACTTCTCTGTTAGTTTGAACTTTCTGGTTAACAGAAGCCTTAAAACTTGTGACCATGAGTCTTGATTTCACATTTAGACCATCCATCTGAGTTCTTCTCAGACCTTCACCTGTGGGTTTTTTAGAAATCCTCAACAAAGTTTGATTCTCTTCACTGAACAGTAAAGTTTGTGGAGATCAGAAGGTAACATTAGTTTGATAAATGCCTTCAACTACTAGTAGACTTTATCTGGAAAGCAGTTTTCTGAAATGAGTTCTTAGTAAATCTATCCACAACCAAACCAAGAACATAGAAAGAGGAAATGTTTGAAGAAACAACTTGATGTTTTCATTTCAGACTAGAAAATGCTTTTAGACCTTTATCTGTTTTTGCTCTTTTTCATAGTTTTATTGTCTCTTCTGTTTAATTTGATCTTCTAAAGTCTAACTGGTGTCTTTTCAAATGTTTTGTCTTTAGTTTGATTCTTCTTAAACGTTTAGTTTTGCTCTTTTCTCACCTTTTATTCTTTTCTAATGTCTGATTTGATTTCCAAATGTTTTCTCTTTTTAATGTTTAATTGTTGTTTCAAATGTTTTATTGGCTTGTTTGAATATTTAATTTTTTGTTAAATCTTTGTGAAATGTTTTACCACCTTTTAATGTTTAATTTTCTTTTTAAATGATTCATTGTATTTTCTGTTGAATTCCTATTTGAAGTTTTATTGTCTTTAAGATTTAATTTTCTAATTAAACATTTAATTTTTTAATTAAATGTTTTGTCTTTTTAAAGGTTTAATAATCTAATTAAATGTTTTCTATTTTTTAAAATGTTTAATATTATTCTTGTTTAAAAAATATTTTTTCAAATGTGTAATATTATCCTTGTTTAAAAAGTATTTTTTTAAATGTGTAATTATCTGAAATATTTTCTCTGTAATTTTTAATAATGTTATTTTAAAAATTTATCTAATTCAATATTTTGTCTGGTTAATATCATTTAATTATATTTAATGTTTCATTTTATTAAACAGACAAAATATTGAATTAGATAATTAAACACGATACAAAACATGTAAGTATGAAATTAAACAAAATTTTTAAAATAACATCATTAAACATTTCAGATAAAATATTTCAGATAATTAAACATTTTAAAAAAAACTTTTTAAACAAGAATAATATTAAACATTTTAAAAAAAACTTTAACAATTTTTTTTTTAAAGTTTTATTGTATTAATCTTTTTTCCTTTGATTTAATTGCTTTTTGTTATGGAGTTCATTTCTTTAATCTTTTTTTCTGTCAAGATTTTAACCCCAACCTTAAAAATGAAACAAACCCTTAAATCACAACGAAAATACTTCTGTTGTCACAATCATGAGTTAGTCAATTATTAAGTTTATCAATTCAACTTTATTTGTTTAGCACTTTTCACATAGATGACAAAACTAAACAAGCAAAGAGAAAAAACTGTGCTAAAACTATGATTAAAACTCAAAAACATATTTTAAAAAAAGAGTTAACATGGTAATAAAATCTGTTGTGTCCAGGGGATGGAGGGAGTTTATTGAAGTCTTCTTGGGCTCACATGGGAAATCATTTAAAATATAAACTTGATATTCAGTCTAAGGAAACTGCAGAGCGACAGAAGAACCAACAATATCTCCTGTTTTCTCCTTTAATGTGTCGACTCTTCTTGTGCTTTCAGACCAAAGAACTACAGACTCTTCACAACCTGCTCAAACTCTTGGTACAGGACCTCACCACACGGGTCAAGAAGGTTTCCGTCTCATTTCTACTCTGAAGCTCACCTTCTCCTGCTCAAACTGCTGACAAATGTTTCTGCTGCTCTAAAGTCTGGTCTCCAGAACTTCCTAAAAACTCTCAAAGTCTCTTCTGCTGCAGGTTGCTTTGTAGAACTGTTCCAGAAAACCTCACTAAACCACATGGAGGAGCCTCAAGATAGTCGTCCAAATGAAACCGTACAAAAACCAAACTAGTACAACCCAAACGCTAAAGTCTCCTGCAGCCTACCAGAGAACCTCTGAGAACAGAGAATCAGGACAGGAACTCTTACCTTCTGGACAACCAACGCTGGTTCACAAACAAGAATACAGAATGTGTCTGACCAAAAACCTCTGAAGACTCACTACAGCCAAGATAAAGACACAACGCAGCTGCATCAAATCCACTAATCACTGCACACATTAGCACCATGTGCTAACTGTGGCTAAAGAACCACATTTACCAAGACAACTATCCAGTACAAAGCCCTAAAACACACCAAGAAACACATTAAAGACGATTTTACTGCTGGAAGCTGCAAGCCAACGCCTAAAGAACAAACTAAAGCAACGGAACCAAACCCAGTTCAGTGGTGAACAGAAGCAGAGGAAATGTTTGAATGCAGCTAAACAAAGCAGGAAGACACTGAGCTGCTCAGGTGTTCCTGATAGCACCAAGCAGCCACCTGGACAGCCAATAGGAACACAGCTTCCTGGAAGTCCAGAGGGCTGGGTTAGTAAAGGAAATTTAGTTTAAAGTTGAGGCAGAAAGTTAATAAAGAAAGTTGAAAACCACCTTCTGATACCTGAAATCTCTGAGTTTTTACACAAAGAACACCTGAACATGTCAAACTGGTTCCATAGTAGAACCATCATTGTAAAAACGTCATAGTATGGTGTGTTGCTCTAAAAACATTAGGACCTGGCTGTCTAGGGTTGCAGAGGAGCAACACAAAAACAGGACAAACGCTGGTTTCCAGGGGGTTAGGAGGATATTTATTTGAAAGAGGAAGTTTACAACAACACAACATGTGAGCAGAAAAATCACAAAGTCTGTCTTTAGTTCAGCTGAAAATATTAGTTTTTGTCTTTTTTATTGACCAAATTTTTCAGGAAGTAGATGAAGAATAATTAAAGCTCTCATGTAGAAGTTCAACTTATTTTGGATCCTTGTGGAGAGTTTAATCTTAGAGTTTGTACAGCTGTTGAGTTTTTAGAGTCACATGGATTGTTTTGACATTTAATAACCGAGTCCTGAAATAAAATTACAGTTGTGGATTTCTGTCATTTAGTCTGGACTAAACAAATAACAGCAGCATAAATCTCAAACGTCATTATGAGGAGTCTGGATTGAGGTTTCTCACTTGATAATGATCAAAACATGAAATTTAGGTTAGTTTAAAGGAATATTCCACCTTAAATCTGAATGTTGACCTAAAAGGTTGGTTTCAGTGACTGACATTAGGCTGAAAAACATGAGTAGGGATGCTAATGGTTTAACTATTATTTGCCGTTAATAATTAAACCTGCATGTCAGAAAATGTACTGTAGATTAGCTGGTTGTTCTTACTGTTTAATACTGCAGCAACCAGAGGAGTTGGTCACTTGTACAATATGCAAATCTGTGCTGGCAAGCAGAGAGTTTTATGGGGGTTTAGCTACTGCAGCAACGGGCACCTTGACAAAGACTTCTGTGACACTTCATGACTTTCAACCAGAGCCTTTGTACTGAGGATACTGGATTTTCAGTGTATGTGTGACTGAACTGTTTAGGAAGAATTGTAATCTCAGTTTGTTGTTAATGTTGATTTCTCTTCACCTTACTGAATGTATACTCTGTATAGTAAGCCATCTGAACTGACTGGAACTGCAGCGTTTTACCGAGAAGTTTGGAGAAGAAACTGGGAACTGATATAAGAAATAAAAGGGTGCATGACAAAAGGTCAAGAAGTGTTAGAAAAATGGGAAACATGGCAATGAGCACAAACTGTTGGGTGAAAATAGGGAATAAATAAATGATCAAATACACACCCAGAGCAAAAAAAATGTCAGTAAAACTAATGAGCGGAACTAAAGAAGAAAAAATCTAGTGAACTAAATTCAGTTTGAATGAGTTGAAGTTAAAAAAAACATCACAGCTTTGTAGCTTTTATTGATACATTTTTATTTATTTATTTAACTAACTTCTGGATGTGTCCAGTTTCCGTTACAACCTTCAGTCAGTTCTGAGATTTCATACAGATCAGCAGCATGTAATTTGAACACTTATCTCATCAGATATTATTAGAACTGCTCCTTACAGAGTCCAGTGTGATAAGTCTAGTGCTTCAGAAGAGCATAAATACTGTTCAACATGCTGCAGGATGAAAATAAGTTAAAAATCCTCTTCAGAATCTTTACAGTCCTCGTTTCTTCTTCTTCTAAGTCTTCCTGCAGTCCTCTATGCTCCTGTTAGGGGGCGCTGGCGTTCATCTTCTCCTGGCAGCTGTCCCAGAAGTTCAGCAGTCTGTTGTCCTTGTTGCTGCAGAAGTCGGTGAAGTCTCTCAGCAGGCGGTCGGCCAGCCTCTCGTCTCCCAGCACTCCGGTCCTCCAGGCTTTGGTCAGCATGGTGTTGTAGGCCCAGTAGTAGCCGACCCGCTCCTCGCCTCCAAACGGACCCTGGCTGTTGGAGGTGGTGGAGTTTCTACGGCGACGCTGCTGACCACTCGAGTATTTCCTCTTAGAGTACGGCAGCTGCAAGAACACAGTACCTGATGGAAACAGAAACAGAGACTCATACAGTCATGGAAAAAATGATCAGACCACCCTTGTTTTCTTCAATTTCTAGTTCATTTTAATGTCAGGTACAACTAAAGGTACATTTGTTTGGACAAATATAATGATAACAACAAAAATAGTTCATAGTTTAATTTCAGAGCAGATATCAGACATTTTCCATGTTTTCTTGATAATAACCAAAATCCCTTCAGTTCTTCCATCAGTAGCTGTGGCATTGTTCTGCCAAAAACAGCTTTTAGGATTCCATGTTTTCTTTTCTGTTTTAGTCCCATGATCCACACAGGAGTTAGTACTGATTCATAACCATTGTTTCTGATGACTGCAGTCATGCGTCTTGGATGCTCTCCACCAGCTTCTGACATTGTTCTGCTGTCACAGCAGCCCATTCCTGTTGCACTCATTCTAACTAATCTGCTTTGTTTTTGGGTTTGTGGTTCTCCATTTAGCGTTTGATGATTTTCCACAGGTTTTCAGTTGGATTTAGATCTGGTGATTGAGCAGCCAAGGCATGATTCCAATATTCTGGTTCTCCATCCAGGCTTTAACTGACCTTGTCTTGTTGGGAAATCCAGTCATTGGAGGCAGGAAAGAGTTTTCCAGCTGATGGGAGAAGACTGTTTTCTAGAGTAGCCCCAAACATGACCTGGTTCATTCACCCTGTTCCACCCAGACTGAAACTACCCCAGATGGTCACTGATCCACCCCCATGAAAATACTTTTTAAACCTTATTTTGGGTCAAAATGACCACAGCTTTTAGCAGCGTTTAGAAGATTCAACAGCTGATTCTAAACATGTAGTTTGTAGTCTCACTGACCACTGAAATTGAATTTAAAGCGCTTCATTTAGCCCAGAGGTGTAACCAAAATGGCTGCCGAATGGTGAAACTTGTCAGGTCTTTGACAAAACACAGTGAAGTTCATCAGCTTCCAGAAAAGCAGAACAGCAGCACTCAGTGTTTGATGCTGTGGTGTGACCAACCTGTTACGTGGATGTACTGAGGCTTGTTCTCAGAAGGGAAATTAAACGTAGAGGCAGAAAACTTGTCGTGCACAAAGCCGAATCTGGTAGAAAGAGCAACAGAGAGACAAAATATTTGGTCAGAATTCTGTATTTCATTTCAAACTTTACATTTCAGGACAACTATGGAGTGTGACTGATCAGTTTGAGGACAGAGATAGATGTATTTGAAGTACTACATCTCATTTTATAGGTATGTAAATATTTGACTGAATCTACACTTTTCATTGCACAGCAAAAACTCAGAATCTTACCGTCTGTCTTATTTTTAGTCCAAATGTCTCATCCCACTTGATTTAAGATAAATTCACTTAACAAGTGACATTTCAGCAGATAGAGGGACTTGTTTTAAGACAATTCATCTTAAATATCTTGTTAAGTCAAACAATCTTGAAATTATCTTGTTTTGAGTTGAATTTTACAAGAAAATAAGTTTAACCCTCGTGTCGTCCTGCGGGTCAAAATTGACCCGTTTTAAAGTTTGAAAATGTGGGAAAAAATATATTTTCACAGTGAAAACTTCCACATTTTCAAAATTTTTGGGAAGTTTTTTTTAACATTTTTTGGTGGAAAAACAGAAATGTTAAAAAAAATGTTTCTTTAAGAACATTCACAAAAAATCTGGATTTTGGTTGATTTTTTGTGAATGTCCTTAAAGAAAATATCAGAACTTTTACTGATATATATGTAATCATTTTAGATATTTTTAGGATTTTTTGGGAAGATTTTTATTCATTTTTGGAAAATATTTACAATTCATATATTTTTTAATTTTTATTTCTTGCCAAATTTGGGGATTTTATTATTATTTTTTTTTAAATAAAACTTTTAAGGGTAACTTTTAAGGAATTTTTGGAAATTTCTACCTGAAGATTTTGAAAATTTTTATAAATTTGGGGATTTTTTTTCTGAATTTTTGGATTTTTTTTCAGACAAGGAAACAATATTTTTTGGTGCCTGTAAATGAGGACAACAGGAGGGTTAAAACTCAGGAGACAAAGCAACTACCTGTACAGTATGGCCTCCTGAAAGAGCTGCATCCTGTCCCAGTACGTCTCTGGTTCAAAACCTGTTTGAAGACATGGAAACGGACAGATGTTGAGGCTGAAACACACAATAAGGCAGCGGTGAGTCAGAAGGCGTCTGTACCTTCAAACAGGTTGTCGCTGCTGTTTTTGAGCAGACAGTGGATGTTGAGAGGGATGAACAGCTGAGCTCTGAGCGGATCTCCGTAGAGGTAAGACGTCAGAGCGAAAGGAACCTCCAGCACAGGAACCAACAGGAAACCACAGGAGGCTGCTTTCCTGTGCCAGCCTTGAACCTGACGGGGAAAATACGTTAAAACTGGCAGTTCGAACAGAAACCTGAACTCCATGTAGATCTGATCCTCCAATCCTACTGTTAGTAACTCCCTACCTACCAACCAACCAAAAACCAACCAACCAACCAACCATCCAACCAACCAACCAGTCAACCACCCAACCATCCAAATAATCAACCAACCAACCAACCACCCAAACAATCAACCAACCAACCAGCCAAACAACCAGTCAACCAACCAACCAATCAACCAACCAAAAACCAACCAGTCAATCACCCAACCATCCAACCAATCAACCAACCAACCAGCCAAACAACCAGTCAACCAACCACCCAAACAATCAACCAACCAACCAACCATCCAACCAAACATCCTGTTTACAAAATGTACTCTTGCTAATCTAATCTCTGTGCTACAGGGGTAATAATGTGCATACTTGGTAGTACTGTGTATCAGAACATGCAGATATGATCTACTGCGGTCATATGCAACAGATTCTTCCAGGTGGACTCCAACTGACTGGAAAAGCATCTACTATTCCTCCATGTGAGTCCATACAGTTAAGGATCAAGCACTAAGTGGTGCTTTTTGCTGATTAGTGGAGCATTGCATAATGAAGTTAGAGGGCATTTTTAAACATACAATCGTCCAAACTGAAGAGACTGAAGTTTCCAAACTTTAGAGAATAAAGCTTGAAAGACTGGAGTAAAACCGATGCAAATGTTAAAGGTTCCTTGTGGAGTGTTTGACTCATGCAGCTCTTTTTATGTTGTGATAGTGAAGTCCTACATACCTCTACATCCTTTTTTTGATTAAAACTAACAGAATAAAATAATTTTTCAGCTTATATTCTTGACTCTAGTGATTAGGTTTTACCTGAAACTCACGCTTGCAAAGCCAGTTTCTTCCCCCCTGTTGGCACGCTACTGCCACCTGTAGGTCAGTGGAATATTGTGACACCATTGGTACAACTGTGTCATGTGCTGATACAGAAGCCGTGTTTCGTTTCCTCATTATTTCCTGTTACTGTCTGCCACACAGCCAATATACTGTACTTCCAATGTAGTTCTTCTTTTGTAAAGTGTCTGTCTTTCATGAGTTGTTTGTTGCAATGACACTGTTCGCCATTTTTTAAAAGATTTAATTGATCAGTCTGCTGATCATTTACAGCTGTAATAAGAAAGAGGAAGAGAAAAAAACATTTTTAATGTTGTTTGCACTGATTATTAAACGTCTAGCATCCTGTATAAAAGTACAAAACAAACATTAAACGGTTAATTATCAATGATCCTGAATGTAAAGTATCCCTCTCTGCAGATGATATGATGTTCTTTTTAGCAGACAGATCTAACGTGTTTTCTCTTTTCTCTTCATGTGAAAATCTAACTTACATGAATTTTGTCCGTCTTGTTTATTTACTACTTTTTCTTCCTTTTGTCTTTTGTGAGAACTTTGTACAGAAAGAACCTGTTGGAACTCAGCGAGATGGTGGTTGGCAGTAGGAGATGTAAGTCGTGTTTAGATGTATTTCTAGTTAACCAACAGACGTTGAGGTGGACGTCGGTTACCATCTCAAAGAGCACTGCAGCAGTAACGGCCATCCAGTGCAGTTTGATCTCGAAGGCGGCGTTGAGGGAGAAGTTTCCGTGGTAATAACAGCTACACCATTCGGTTCTGTCACTGCGGTTGTTGACGTCCACGTCCAGAGTGACGGTCTTCTGTTCTGGAACCGTGGCGGCTGCAGGATAGGTGGACAGAAGGAGGTGGACAGAAAGGATGACGGGAGGCAGGAAGCAAATGCAAGAGAGGCGGAGGAAATGATGGGCAGCCAGTCGGAGGAGTGAAGCCTCAGAGTTTAGAACACTGACTCAGAGATGTTGAGATGTTTGTTGAACCTTTAAAGCTCTTCACATCTGAGCTACAGTCCTCGTTAGTACAGTGGACAGTATCTCTGCCAGTCACTGGAACCAGGGTTCGATTCCCCGACGAGAAGCGTTGAGTTTTTACAAGTGCAATATTTATGGTTGTATAGAAAGTTCATATCTCTGGTCCATATTTGCTCTTTTGTATATATTTGGTCTGTATATATTATTTAATCTGTGTTTAATATTGCTTTATATAATTTATCTTTGAATGCTGCTAATACAGAGAGAGACAAAATGACTTTCATTGTTTTTGTAACAGTGACAATAAAAGCCTATTCTATTTTATTCTTAGACTACTAATAAAGTTAAAAAAAAACACATAGAAAGAAATTTAAAAATGTTCATAATGAGTAACATATATCCATATATTATAGATTTTACAGCTTACATTGCTCGCTTAATTTATATTTATTGGCTTTTGTGTTGTGTTTTATAACTACTTTAAATTTACAATTCAATTTTTCTTTTTGTATTTTAAAAGCTCTTTCAGCTCCAAAATTATTATCTTAGTCAAAACTTTAAAAAACTATGGGATCGCAGTTATAAAGCTGAATATTATGTGCTTATGGTAAAGAATATACAGCGTATCAGGCACCTGTTGTTACCAGAATTTGCAGTCATAGAAATGAATAATTATGTTTCCTTTAACCCTCCTGTTGTCTTCATTTACAGGCACCAAAAAATTTTGTTTCCTTGTCTGAAAAAAATCCAAAAATTCAGAAAAAAAAATTCCCCAAATTTCTGAAAATTTGCAAAACCTTCAGGAAGAAAATTCCAATAATTCCTTAAAAGTTTCCTTTGAAAGTTTTATTTGGAAAAAATCCCCCAAATTTGGCAAGAAAGTTCTTGTAAATATTTTCAAAAAATGATTAGAAATCTCCCCCAAAAAATCCTAAAAATATCTAAAGTGATTCCATATATTTCAGTAAAACTTCTAATATTTTCTTTAGGAACATTCACATAAAAATCAACCAAAATCCAGTGAATTTCACTGGATTTTGGTTGATTTTTTTTTGTGAATGTTCTTAAGAAACATTTTTAACATTTATTTTTTCAACCAAAAAAAAATGTTCAGAGATTTCCCAAAAAATTTTGAAAGTGTGGACATCAGAAGTTTCACTTCTCACTAAATTTTTTTCCACATTTTCAAACTTTAAAACGGGTCCGTTTTGACCTGCAGGACGACACGAGGGTTAAATAAATACCTGCATTATAACAAGGAGCGCTTTGCTGTTCTAACCAATTCTATCAGTACAATCAGCGTCTTACTTTAGCGGAGCATGAAAAATATTCCCAGAAAAGCAGTTGAGAGGCCAGACAGCAAACATCTGAGGGCATTAATGAGTCGTTACTTTAAAGATGGAAGCGTTTTGCTGATGCTCTGAGGTCAGAGGTGATGAACGGCTGCATGAAGCGAGAACCAAGCTGAAGCAGAAACAGCGTCACAACCCGCTGAGCTGTGAGTGTTTTACGCTGAAACATGAGGAGGAGAGCGGCAGGTTTACACACCACAGCACCACCGACCCACAGCCACTAACACCACAGCAACACTATCACTACCACTACTGAGCAGATACACACTAACCACACAGCATGCACTGACTGGAGCTGGAAGGATCGGATCCCAGCCATCAGCGATGTGTCTGAACAGGCTGAAGAATAAAACTACAAACACTGCATGCACTGAACAACACACCACCAGCTGTTGGATGCACATCTACAGACCACCGTGAGGATTCTGAGTCCTGAATCTGAGGGTCACACAGGAGATGATGGGCAAAGATGGAGTCATGGAAAGTGATGAATTTATTGGAACTGAAGCTGGGGTGGAGAGCAGTTTGTTATATCTGAGGTGTTTGTGTTCATGTGAGGCTCCTTATTTTCAGTTTATACACAACTTTGTGTTAAAATCTGGGGATTCGTAGGTGCTTTTGGGAATATTTTGAGTGGCTGTTTTTCATTTGTTTGTGTGTAAAAACACACTTTGGAGTGAAAACAGCGTGATTTTCTTTCTTTTGGTTTAATACCTTCCATTAATCTCCAGTGAATGAAGGGAGGAGATTTATCAGAGCTTCAAACCAACAAGATCAAACTCAGCTAACAAAGATCAACAAAAACAATCCAGTCTCTAATCATAGATGAACTTATAAAGTGATTAAAAATCTCAGCCAAACATTCTCATCTGTCTTTGTGTTTCCTCATGACTTTGTCTAAAAACTATTTAAAATCAAATATAAGTGGAATCTAAAAGCACCTGGTTAACCAAAGTTTTATGTTTTATGGTTCTGGCATTTATTAATTAGTTTTAAATCCTCTTCATGTTTATTGGCTAATTGTCATAGAAACTCATTTGATCTAATTAAAGCATTTAATGAAGTGCTGAAGCTGACCTGAGCTGGTTCATCTCAGGGTAAAGAAGAACATTTGTACAAACTTTAGCATCAGTAATTTTGCACTTTGGCTACTTAACAGCTACACTGGTCAGTTTGTATTAAATGTATTGCACTTAATTCTACTTCAGTGTGTTTTTCTTTATAACATCTACTTTCTACTATTTACTCTCTGTCTGTTTACTATATCAGTGCAGCTCAGCTGGTTGTTTATTGCTGATCTATATTTCCAGACAAAACCAGCGTCTAAATCGTCCCTAATTGGAACCTGAATGCAGTGTGTTGTTCGCTCCTTTATAAAATTCAGGTAATTTGGTTGAGAATTGGTCCAAACTGAAAACAATGAGCCTCAGATGGATGTGGAGGAAGGTTGTATGGAAGCTGGAGGGTTCACTTGAGGACGCTCAGCACATTCCTGAGTCATGGAATGAGCAGATCCTGGTCTACAGACCAGAAAACCAACACAGGCAGCAGCAGGACTCACTGGGATTCCTGGCTGAATGTAGGGTTCCTATTAAATCTGATCAAGACCCGTTAAACAAGTGTGTAACGGAAAATAACTGATGAATTAGAACTTCTAACACATATGGTATTGATTGTGCTCATTTCTACTAATGCCAGAGTAAAAATACTGTCTCTGTAAGTCATGCAGACCTCATGTATTCTTCTCTGTCTTCAAATGTCACAGACAGTATTGGTGAGAAAGATGCTTCCTGCTGTTTAGCCAGAAAGTCACTGCTTTAGAGAAGTCAGTCAGGAGATGAGTCCTGGTTCAGGATCGAGGCAGCAGCTCACTTTCTGCTCCTTCTACTCTCTCTGACTGCTTTGCTTTGCGCTCTGTGTGGCCTGTACCTTCACAGCTCTGAAGACAACTTGGGTTCTTCTGAGTTATTAAACAAAAACATTGTGCCTCCACAAGTGCACCCTCTCTGCCCCGTGTGACACTGAAACCCAGACTCAGATGATGGGTGAGGTGGCCTGAGGTGTGAGCTGCATCAGGCTGGATGAGGACGTGGCTGGCTGGGAGGCTGGGAGGATGGGGCTGGATGTACCTAGCAGAGCGGCCGCCTGGCTGCGTCCTCCAAAGCTGCGGCTGAAGGAGCTGTGCCTACTTGCGTAGGAGGCCGGCCGGCTGGGCAGCCAGGGCAGCAGGAAGGCCGGGAGGTCGCAGGGTCGCCGCTCCTCCAGCACGAAGGCCACCTCGAACCACTTCCTCTGGAACAGAGCGAAGTCCTCCAGAGCTGCAGCTGACCAGCCTCCGGCCGCCGTGGAGGGGAGCTGAGAGGTCAGACCTGCAGAGGAGACGGTTTCTATTAAATGTACACTCAGTGTGTGAACATCAGGATGAACAGATAGAACATGTTCAGCCTCTGGGCCATCTGAAGCTCATTCACCGTCCTTCTCTCCTACTATCCTGTAGAAGTAGAAGCCGTAGACGAAGGTTCTCATGGCGTCTCCTGAGGCGTGGGCCACCACACCTTCATCCAGCATTTTCTACACAAACCAAAAACACACAATCTTAACACTACCGAAAAGTCAGACACTAATTTTCAAAAACTGTATTTCTGCCTGTGAATTGCAGCAGAGTAGAGATGCAAAGTAGCAACGCAAAGCACAGCACACAAATTCACTCTTCTTCAAATCAAAACCACAAGAATTCACTGACCTGCTTCATTGTCAAACAGAACAAATCCTGTACCAAGCAATAAACAACCAACTTGTTTTTGAACAGAGATGGGGGTTATTAAGTTAAAATTCAAACCGGGTAGATTTCCTACAACATTAAAGTCCTTTTGTATCTCAGTATGTGCAGTGAGGTTGTAGAGGTGGAGATCAAGCAAAATCCAAGCAGTTTAAAAAGCAGGAAAAGTAGTTTTCATGAGGTTCAGGGAGGAGGAGGGGCTTGACACAGTGGTTATTTAATGTGTGTTTATTTATATACAAAATAAATATGTACATAAATAACTGTGGGAGAGGGGCACTGACTGACTGATGGAGGAGGAAACAAGCTCATGCTTCGTTCTTTTCCTTTTCGGATGCGTTGTTTGTTTGTTTTGTATTTAGTTTTGTTGTTGTTTTGAATATTTTGATTTGTTTTTGTAGCTTTTTTCCCTCACATGAGCTAAATAAAAACATTGAAAGTGGGGTCACATGACTCCTACCTGCATGATGTCCACAGCCATCCCCTGAGTGGCCACGCCCTCCACGTTATTAACCAGCCAATGAACAACCTCTGCACTGATGAAGCAGTTGAGTGGAAGACCTTTCTGCTCTGGGAGCAGCTGCACACCCGTCCTGTGATAGCAGAACAACACACTGCTATTAAAACACTGTTTGGAAACACAAAATAATACGATTTATAATCCATAAGGCAGAAGCTTGGCACTCTGGTCTGTGGGACGACTGGCACTAAGGTTCAGAACTACATTTCTTTTAAACTGGGAGTTGAAAACCGCTTCTCCTGTTGGTGGTGTATTGATTCTCAGGCAAGTTTTGCAGTTATGAGTTGCATTTTATTTTGATGAACTTTATTCAAGGTGGAGAAAACAACATTCTCAGCAAGTCTAAGTCACATCGAATTGAAAAATTACACATTTCATATTTGTTTGTTGAGATTTTACAGAGTTAGGAGTTGGAGGAATGTTAGTACATTAGCATCACTAGCAAATTTGCAAGAAAAAGATCTGTATTAAATATACAAAACCTTTACAGAAGATGTTTCAATGAATATAAAATGTGTTCAAACTGGTTAATGAGGCTGCACGTCACAGCAACATTTTCTTTGTGTAGATTAACTGGTGTTGAATCAATAGTTTGAAGCATTTCTGAGATGATGTGTACACTTTTCCTGCCTCACACTATAATTCTGCATGGCACATTTTATTCCCAATACTTCAGGACTAAATACTTAAATCTTACGTGGGATGTTTGATGGCCTCCAGGATCTCTAGGAGTGTGGAGGAAGAGGACAGAGAGAAGACTCCTGCTGCAGACTGAGCGCTGTGAACACATGAGTGTCAATCCATCCATGATCATTTATTCATCAGCTCTTCTATCACGTTCTAACACTGTAAAACCTGCAAGAACTGGAGACACACTTCATCACACCAGGTCAATAGAAGCCTCTGTGTTTACTGGTCATATTAACTAACTACCATTTAACTCTATAGAGCCCAACGTAGCGCCGGCGCTATGATTGAATATTCATGTTTGATTGGTGGTAGATCTGAAACCCGATCAGACAGATCCATCATTCTTTCTGCTTTTAAAATCTGGGGAATTCCACTAACATTTCACACATTCACCAGGTCTCAGAGAGCTTTTTCAACACAGTGATGGGTTTTTAAAATACACAATAAAGCGTACATGACAAATGTACTAATTTGAGGGATACAGCTATGCAATTTCTGTATTTTGAAATATATGTGAAAAAAACAAAAATGATTTTTAAGGTTTATTGCACTTTTAAGCAATTTATTGTAGTAGTTAGGACATAAATCAATACATATTATTAAAACTTGGGATATAAGGGTTATATTAATATAAAGAAAACAAAAATACTCCAAAAAATTGCACTAGAGGATGTAAAAATATAATAATATATGTCCTGGCGGATGCACAATGGCAGGTCTTAAATGGTTAAAGACAAACTCAGAATGTTCCACAGACTGTTTACCTGCACTATGGCACATTTACAGCATTAACCTCAGCATGTTCATGTGCTCGCTGTACATAAAGCTCACCTGGTTTCTGCTGGATTTGCTGTATTCTCTGCTGCAGGCTGAGCTGCTGCTCCGGATGGAACTCCAGGTGGAGCTCCTTTATTATCAGCAGCTTCACTGGTTTCAGTCGGCAGCTACAGTTAGAAATACGTCAGTAAATGTGCTGCTTCGGTTGGTGTGTTTCAAGGAATCGCCATATTTAAAAAAAAAAGACTATTTTGCCACTTAAATCCAGTGGTATCCAGCTGTGCAGATGGTTTCAGCTGTTAGACGAAGTTTTTAGTGCAAAACCAACACAGTGGAGGTGAAAAAAGGAAATAAATCATCTGCATCTTGAAGTCGAGTAGCTGCTACTCTAAACTATGAAAGAATGAAACAAAACTGTTCCCAGTATCCCCCTATGGTTTAGCTCTAATAAAGAACACTGTTGCTGGAAGCCACATTGCTTCTGTGAGGTTGTAAAGCAATTTTTAGTCCTATAGAAAAACAAATTCCTCATCGGCAGCAGCGTTGGACAGATCAAAGGTACAGCGAAGAAAAAAATGCTGTTCTGCATTAAAGCTGGAACCCAGGTGCTGCAAGATCATGTTTCTGTGACAATCGATCAATCAGGGCCATGCCATTCAGCGTAGGCCATCATTTCCATCATATCATTCCCAGCTGAGCTGCAGGACAGAATCTAACCAGAGTTAAATTAAAGCATCCATGTGGCTTCAGATTGGGCAGTAACTCTAACATGAATCTACAATACTTCCCACTGTAATGAGGTAAAGGTAGGTGTAAAGTTGATAAACATGGAAATACAGGGTGTCCATAAAGTCTTATCTTAACCAGATTTGTTTAATTGTATTCAGTGTTTATTAAAGTTTGTAATCAAATTGAAATTGTGTGTTTCAGGTATCCTGTTGGTGAAAGAGGAACTGCTAACCCTCGTGTCGTCCTGCGGGTCAAATTGACCCGTTTTAAAGTTTGAAAATGTGGAAAAAAAAATTTTATTTTCACAGTGAAACTTCTGATGTCCACATTTTCAATATTTTTGGGAAATCGTTCAACATTTTTTGGTGGAAAAAAAGAAATGTCAGAAATGTTTCTTAAGAACATTCACATAAAAATCAACCAAAATCCAGCGAATTTCGCTGGATTTTGGTTGATTTTTATGTGAATGTTCTTAAGAAACTATTAGAAGTTTTACTGATATGTATGGAATCACTTGAGATATTTTTGGGATTTTCTAAAAGATTTTTACTCATTTTTGAAGATATTTACAAGAATTTTCTTACCAAATTTGGGGATTTTTTAAAAATAAACTTTTAAGGTAAACTTTTACGGAATTATTGGAATTTTCTTCCTGAAGGTTTTGCAAATTCTCAGAAATTTGGGGAATTTTTTTGCAGATTTTTTTCAGACAAGGAAACAATATTTTTTGGTGCCTGTAAACGAGGACAACATGAGGGTTAAATGAAACCCTTAAAAACGGCTACTCCTCAGACTCAGGTGGATTGGAAGGGATGGACCAATTCCTTGACCTCCACATTCACCAGATATCACTCCCTTGGGCTTCTTTCTATGGGCTTATGCTAAAGATATCGTGCATCGAACAAAGAAACGGGACATTACTGACTTGAAGCAAAAGATTTCTGATGCCATTGCCACCATCGATGAGACCAAGCTACAGCGAATATGGCAAGAAATCGAGTACCGTCTTGATGTGGTTCTTGGAACTAATGGTGCCCATATAGAGGTGCATTAAATGAGGTAGAAAAAACTTTGACAACCACTGATTACAATAAAACAAATCCGGTTAAGATATCTTATCAACTGCTTTTGTAATAAATTCTTAAAATTGTAAAGAGACTTTATGGACGCCCTGTACTTTAGTAAAGTCCAGCCAGCTGCCATCTGCATGTTTAGATACCACTGGTGGGACGTGAGGAATCCCATCATGTGGTGAACAAACCCAGTCCTGATACCATGCAACAAAACACAAGTGGTCCTCAGCTGTTTGTCTGAGTGAGTCCAGTTGCAATAAAGTACATGTTAGTTCCACCGGGATCACACTTTACATGAGGGATTATAATATTTAATACATAAACAAACTGTCTACATCCTCAATAGAAACCAGTAGAGACGTTATGCTTAAAATTAGTTACTAATATGGCACTTTTTCAGTACTTTACATTCTTGATGAGATAGATAGATTCTAGATTCTAGATAGATAGATAGACAGACAGACAGATAGATAGACAGACAGATAGATAGATAGACTATAGATAGATAGACTATAGATAGATAGATAGACTATAGATAGATAGATAGATAGATAGATAGACTATAGATAGATAGATAGATAGATAGACTATAGATAGATAGATAGATAGATAGATAGATAGACGATAGATAGATAGATAGATAGACTATAGATAGATAGATAGATAGATAGATAGACAGACTATAGATAGATAGATAGATAGATAGATAGATAGATAGATAGATAGATAGATAGATAGATAGATAGATAGATAGACAGACTATAGATAGATAGATAGACTGATAGATAGATAGATAGATAGATACACTATAGATAGATAGATAGATAGATAGATAGATAGATAGATAGATAGATAGATAGATAGATAGATAGATAGATAGATAGATAGATAGATAGATAGATAGATAGATAGATGGATAGACAGATAGATAGATAGATGGATAGACAGATAGATAGACATTTTATTAATCTCGAGGGAAATTCAAGTTTAAGATTCAAGATATAACTGATTAATGCAACTTAGACCCAAGTAAGCAGCAAAACAAATGGACGGATTAAGAACTTGAAAAAGATTATTTAACTTTTCACACATTTTTCCGAGCTGCTGCTGCAAACATTAATAACAGCGTTTACTGCAGGTCTAATGGTGAAACAGCCTCTTACATAATAATTTAAGAACTTTTAGAAGGTTCCTTTCAATTATGCATTAAGTTGTTTAAAATTACTCTGCTTGTGTTTTTATTTAACTTCTTAAAATCTGTGAAAAAAAAACATCAATTTTTTTTCAACGATCATTTCAAAAGTGCCTTTTATTGAGGATGTTAAATTAATGATTTTAGAACTTAAACCACTGACTCTGGCTAAAAACAGAATGCAATGTTTTGTTTTGTTCTATTTTACCGGCTAAAGGAAAGTTGATGAAGACATATTTTATGTTTCGTCATTCAGTGGAAAGAACTAAAATTGAACTAAAATCATTTGCACAGGTACGGATCTTGACTTTTCTGCTTGAGCATTTTGTTGTTGCAGTACTTTAGTAACTCCTGAGGTAAAATGTGGCCCAAAACCACTGACCTGAAAAACCTGAATAACCTGAAAAGCTTCATGTCTTTTGCACAGATAAAAGAGGCTAAATGTGATCCCGGTGTGAGAGTTTTTCTACCTACCAGCAGGCACAAAGTGACAGAAACCAGGTGACTCCTACAGTGTTACTGCTGCACAGCATGCTCATGCAGCCATGGAGGGTGAATTAAAGGAGCTACAGCACTACTACGACACAGACACACACCAAAACACCAAAACACACAGCTGCAGCGAGGCCCGGACACCCTGTTACTGACCTGAGAGTGATAGATGTAGGAGGAGCGAGGGCTACGTATAAAATCCAAAATAAAGGCAGCGTCCTATCAGCATACAGGAAGAACACAACCCAGGATCAAACACCCAAAGCCCAGCAAACAGGAACAGAAAACAGACGAGGCATGGAGGAAATGCAGATGAAGGGAGAGAAACTAGAGCCAAAGCTCCGCACCGAAGCACCAGCAGAGGAGAAACACGTGATCAAAGTATCTGCTGCTGATCAAATAAACTGAGATGTGTCTGCAAAAGCCAAGTAGCTGAAGCAGAAGAACAGAAAAACGCTGACCTTGCGAGGACTGTCTACATATGTGGAAGCTGAGGCGACACCTGAAGGGTCACTGACAGCTGCTGAAGGCTTCACCTGCTGCTGCTGCTCCTCCAGAGTCCTGCAGGGAGGCACAAACACCAGATTCCAGTCTATAACAGACATTTTTATTCAAAGTAAAGAAACTAATGATTTCTATGCTCATGCCTTTACAAATTCCATCATTATTTATTATGGAAACAATCACTTATTAATAAAAAATGACTGGATATCACTAAAACGTCAACTATGTTACAAAAAGTCCTGCAATTATATATTGACCCATCCAGAATGACATGAAATTTGTCCTAAATGACTCGAAAATTATCCCAAAGATACAAAAATTATTCAAAATGATGAGAAAAGATCCAAGCTGACATAAAATTAGTTCCAAATGACAAGAAAATTGTACAAAATGACTCAAAAATTGTCCAGAATAACTTGAAAATGATCCATAATTACGGAAAATTTGTCCTAAAAGACTTGAAAATTATCCAAAAGACACAAAATGATCCAAACTGACATAAAACCTGTTGAAAATGACAAGAAAATTATCCAAAATGACTCAAAATTTGTCTTGGTCTAATTAGCTAAACAATAATTAAATGAGTTTATTCAGAAACAGTTTGATTGTGTTCTTTTATTCAGTTGAGATAATTATGACAGATATTTCTTTTTTTGGCAATATATCAAATTTTATATGGAAAATTACAAATTGTATCTGTGTCTGAGAAATCAGTTTCAACTTAGTTCCCCGTTACAAAAACACCTCTCTAGGAAGTGTGTTGATTCCAGATCACATGACCTGCTCATTTAGCTTCTTTTTTGGTCATTTTCAGTCCATTTTGTGGTCATTTTGTGCATTTTTGTGACCGTTTTCAGTCCGTTTGTGGTAATTTTTGGCATTTTTGTGGTCATTTGGCAATTTTTTGTAGCTACTTTGCGTGTCTCTCATCATGTTGTATCTTTATATGATAACTATCTGTCTCAGTGAGTCATTTCGTGTTTTCCTGTGGTCATTTTGTGTGTTTTTGTGGTCGTGTTGTGTCCTTTAGTGGTTGTTTTGTGTGTCTGTGCTCATTTTCTTTCTTTTTTAGTCATTTCCAGACTGTTTTGTGGGCATTTTAGGTCTTCTTGTGATCATTCTGTACACTTTTGTGGCCGTTTTCAGTCTGTTTGCGGCAATTTTAGGTGTTTTGTGGTCATTTTGTGTGTCTCTGTGGTAATTTTGCAACTTTTTGTAGTTATTTTATAACTCAAAATAACAAACTGTGTCTGTTTTCGAGGAATCACTTCCAACTAAGTTCCCCGTTACAAAAACACCTCTCCAGGAAGTGTGTCGATTCCAGATCACATGACCTGGTGGCTCCAATGAGAAGAACGTTAGAGGAACACTGACTTCTGGTTCTGCTCCATCTCCAGCAGGGCCGATAAGGCCGACGTGCCTTTCTTTCCTTGCTGTGGCGGTAAAGGTTCGGTGGGATACGGAGGCAGAGGGCTGGTGACCTGCAGGCCTTTCATTGGCGTTCCTTTCTGCTGCACGACAAACACAGATAACCAAGCGTCCATTCCATCTCAAATCATCACATTTTTACAGCATAAAATATGGACATTAGCTTGATATATTAAATACTCTTCAGGATAGAAGTTTTTCAAAATTGACCCACTTTCAGTAAGTTTTTTGTGCATTTAAATCTGAAACTATGTTATATAAAAGCCTGTTAATTCTCATTTTGACAATGATTTGACAAGTAGCTGAAAAAGCTTCTGATCATGGATGATGTTGAAATTTGGAAAAAAAGGTCAGCTAGTGATACTTTCTGGTACTTGAATGTCACATAATATGATACAAAGCATATAGAATACTTTTTATTAGGAAATACTTAGCCACAAAAATGAAAAGAAAGTCCTTTTCCTTGAACTTTCCTCATCGAGCAGGTACCTGCTCGATGAGGAAAGTTCAAGGACTTTCTTTGTAGATCCATCAATTGAAATTACATGTTTTTTATTAAATAGTGTATTTTAAAAAGTGTTGAGATTCTTAAGCAAAAGCAGAAATATTGTAATGTAAAAAAAATGCTCCTTTACTCTTCAGAAATCAATGAATATCTGACATTTCTTGCAGTAACTGAAGAGAGAGCCAAAGTAAAATCAAAAAAACCACACACAGAGGCATGTATTTCAACGTGGTTTAACTCTCGTAGATGTTCCTGGTGCAGAAACGTTACGGAGGTCCTCACCCTGATGATCCTGTCAGATCGGTGGCGTCTCCGAATGCGGTTGAGGCCCTCCAGGAACCGAATGAAGCCGTCCAGTAAGACCCAGTCCCCGCCGCCCCCCATCCCAGCGCCGGCTCCCTCCCCGTAAACGTCCCAGTGGCCCTCCCCGTCCGCCACCCGCCGAGCCCCTCCGGCCGGCAGCAGCAGGAAGCGAGTCCTCCAGAACTTCAGCGAGTCGATCAAGCTGAGGAGTCACAGAGAAGGTAGAACATGGTGACCGACTCACGGCGCCTATAAAGACTATTCAGAAGATTCACCCTTTAACATTAAATCACGGTCAGGTAAATTTGGCATCTTGCAAAAGTGTCCACCCCTTTAACCCTCGTGTCGTCCTGCAGGTCAATATGACCCGTTTTAAAGTTTGAAAATGTGGGAAAAACATATTTTCACAGTGAAACTTCTGATGTCCACATTGTCAACATTTTCTTCATCACTTACAACTAAACGTCAGTAAAACTAAAGAAATGCTGATGGATTTTTGAAAAAAATCCACCTTTCCCAAAACCCACTTTTATTAATGGCACAGCGGTGGAGACTGGAAGCCAGTTTGAGGATTTGGGCACCATCTTGGATGACGAACTGACTTCTGAAGCCAACACGGACTGCATCATGCATTATACATGTGAATGTGACTGTGTGCACCTGAAGTCCTCGGAGCCAGCAGAGCAGATGTACTGGTCCAGGTAGTTCCACTTGTATTCCTCCAGTCTCTCGTGTCCAAACTCCACCCAGCAGGAGACAAACTGAGCGTCTGAGTGTGGAGGACAGAGGCTATAGCTGTACTGGATCTGAGCCGACTCATACGGATACCTGGACACACACGAGGCAGGACGCCTCAACGTTAGCCTGCTGTCGCTATGAAACAGGAACTTCCTTTCCTGCATGTTTGCCTTTTATAAACATAATAACAGCAAAGAACAGAATTTATTGACGTCACCCGTCATGTTCCAGGTGTTTTCTTGGACCTTCTTCCTTGAAAGTCAATATTATTACAATATAATGTTTTTTTTACAGTGACTCCAGTGCGTAAGTTTTCTTTTTCGGATACGTAATTCCTGTTTTGTGTCACTGACAAATTCAAAAGCACCATTTAGGTGAAAGATTGGGAATGGCTGTACTAGAAGAATCACACACACGTTGTCCATCTGGGAGATCTGATGCTGCGTGAACTGACTTCGTGTTTGTCTGTTTGCGTTGGATGCTGTCAGGTGAACTTACTTGGGCAGGTAGCGAGTCACGGTGATGATCTTGTCTTTGAGGCAGACTTTATGGAAGGTCCGACCCATGCTGAGCCAGTACACCGTCTCCTCTTCCTCTGCTCGACGCAGAGACACCAGACCTGAAAACACAGCAGGAAATAAAGCACAGTGACAAAGCGTCTGTTGAACTTTCATACTAACATCTGTTGATAAGTGGACAAATACTAGAGCTGCAGCTTCTCAAGAAAAGTCGCAAACAGTTCTCATAAAATTACAATCACACACTAGCGGTTGTTGTGCAAACTGAGAAAGTTTGTGGTTGATTATGGTTGAAATATGCTCTGATTCTGGACAAATTAAAGATCTGTAGACACCATTGCACCTCTTTCCTTTTCTCTGTGACCAAATCAGTCGATTGCCAAATTTTTGCAGGAGAAAACATCTTCTGGTTCTCCAATTTGGTCATCAGTCCTTTAACCCTCCTGTCGTCCTGCGGGTCAAAACTGACCCGTTTTAAAGGTTGAAAATGTGGAGAAAAAAAATATTTTCACAGTGAAACTTCTGATGTCCACATTTTCAACATTTTTGGAAATCTTTGAATATTTTTTGGTGTAAAAAAAGAAATGTTATAAATGTTTCTTCAGAACATTGACAAAAAAATCAACCAAAATCCAGCGAATTTTACTGGATTTTGGTTGATTTTTATGTGACTGTTCTTAAAGAAAATATTCGAAGTTTTACTGATATATATGGAATCACTTTAGATATTTTTAGGATTTTTTTTTGAAGATTTTTTACTCCTTTTTTGAAAATATTTACAGGAATTTTCTTGCAAAATTTTTGGGATTTTTAAAAATATAAATAAATAAAACTTTTAAGGGAAACTTTTAAGGAATTATTGGAATTTTCTTCCTGAAGGTTTTGCAAATTTTCTGACATTTGAACTTTTTTCATACAAGGAAACAATATTTTTGGTGCCTGTAAATGAGGACAACAGGAGGGTTAAAACAACTTGTGTGTTTATAGCAGCAGGACTGAGGCGGCTAATTTAACTATATGAGATTCTATAATCAGCGCTTCCTTCCCTAATTGGATGGACTTCAGCTGTTGTGACATTTCAAAGCTCCAGCCCTGTTTATAAATGATGGGATTTGTGGAGAAACTAACTCCACATCATCAGCAGCCTCAGGTCATTCGCAGAGCTAGTATTCCACAAATTTCTGAAAATCTGCAAAACCTTCAGGAAGAAAATTGCAGTAATTCCTTAAAAGCTTCCCTTAAAAGTTTTATTTTTTAAAAAAATCTTCCAAATATTTACAATTACATATCAGTAAAACTTCTAATATTTATCTACTATATAAGAGCATTCACATAAAATGAAATTCGCTGGATTTTGGTAGCTTTTTTTTGTGAATGTTCTTAAGAAACATTTTTAACATTTCTTTTTTTCCACCAAAAAATGTTCAAAGGTTTCCCAAAAATGTTGAAAATGTGAACATCAGAAGTTTCACTGTGAAAATATATTTTTTTCCAGATTTTCAAACTTTAAAACGGGTTAATTTTTACCCGCAGGACGACATGAGGGTTAAAAATGTAAACATTGTCTGAGCAAAATAAGAAAATTTCTTCAACTCAACTTATGGAAAAAAATGCCTTATTTTTGCCATTTTTAAAAAAAAATTATCTCAAACAACAGTTCACACTCTCCCTCCCTCTATGAGTCAGTAAATGCCGGTGAAATCCAGGCATTATTTTATCGGTTTTCATGACAGATGAAAAATACGATAACGATATTACATTTTTATGCCGATATCGGGCTGATAATATCGGACATCCCTGGTACTTTTTACTAATTCTGCTCACTCTTATCTTAAATACGTCCGGCCTCCAACGTTAGTTCCCTGTGTGTTTGTTCATCATAACATAAAGGTCAGTTAAAAGGAACGGAAGAAGATATAGGAAACGTTCATTCACCTCTGGAGTACAGAGGGCTGCTGCCCAGAGGTGTGGCCACAGCAGGCTGAGGTTTCCTGTTATTTGGCTGAACGATGATCTGGTATCCCTGCATCAACCTCTGACAGATAAACTCCTCAAACACCTGAGACGCGCTCATCACTGGAGCTTCATCTTCTCGCCTGAGAAACACACACAAACAAGAACAGAGTTTTTTATGTGGAGAATCACTTTTTTTTTTCACCAGATGTGATTTGAGATGAACAAAGAAAATGGCAGTTGTTGTTTCCCCAGTAGGGATGTTATTACTGTTATTATTATTATTATTATTTTTGCTTATTGTCAGTTTTAACAGCTTCCAGGAAAAGCGGGAAAATGAAAAGGCCTTTTAGTAGCAACACCAGGTGCCTCTTCTTCGGGTGATTTCACAAATGAACTTGACTGTTATTCAGTCTTTGTGCGTTTGAATCATGCGCTCATCACCTGTTTGTATCTTTTTCATCTTTTCTAGATTTCTTCCTACTTCCGCTTTAAGCACACTAATAAAAACTGAGGCCCATTTTGAAACATGTCAGCAAGACAAAAACCACCTTTTCCTTACTTAGTTGCCGGTTAAAAAGTGACGCTATTCTAAAGTGACAAAAGGCTTTACATTCAACATTTTTACGCCTCCGGGTGAAGCAGAAGACAGAATAAAGCTCACCTCTCCAGGTCGCTGTGTGGCAGCAGGTCATAGCAGCCTTCAGTGTAATCGTTCTGCAGCGTCTGGCGGTCGGGGAAGTAGTCGGTGGTGAGGGGGAGGCAGGCCGGCGTGGTCAGAGACTTCCAGTCCACCCCTACCGTGCAGCAGAAGCTCGGCACTGTCGGGGGCGCAGACAGCAGGAGGGCTTCACACACACACACACACACACACGCACACACGCAGAAACAACAAAATCCCCAAGGCAAAGACAAATACATGTACCCGGAGTGGACAGGTACATGTGTGTTGGGGGCAGAGACGGACAGGAAGGACAGCGGGGTGGTAAGAAATGAAACGGAAGAGCGATGGTGAAGGTGCAGACAACAGACAGAGGAGAAAGTAGAAGAAGGGGGGAAGAAAAAAACAAGAGAAGTGTTACTATTACTGGCCTGGTCAGCCCTGCCGGTGATTCCGGAGGAGCTGCAGCTGTGGAGCAGTGATCGGACATGCAGATTGTGGCGCCGTGACGGCCGGTCTGTGATGGCGGGAAAGTGAAAGTGTGTCCCGAGCTCGGCAAAAGGTGCGAACTGTGAAGTGACCGACCGAAGCAGAGAAATCACATCATGCACACACACAGATTAAAACTAACCCCCTAACCCCAACTTTACAGTCAGTCGAGGGATGTGAACTATTCACGCCGCCATGCAGATGTGGGATTTATACAGACAAGGCTAGCTGAGTGCAAACAGGTCAGAGGGAGAATTAATTGGAGCGTTTTACACCTGCTAATACCTTACCACATAAATTAGGAGGAAGAGCCCCAGAGAGAGACAGAAAATGTGAGACAGAGAAAGGGAGGATAAGGAGGGAGGAGAGGGCAACCCCAAACCACATGACCTGTGAGCCTTTTTTTGTACTTGCGAGCCGTGGAGACGCCCAGTGGAGAAACCTGGCTGCCAAAGCTGAGCGAGCCCTCACAGGTTAAAGACACCTCTAGTGGTTCATAGCCGTCATCAGTTTGGTGATTACAAACATCATCCTGATCCTGAGGCATGGCTACATCATCAATATTTGGACTCACTTGGATCGGTACCGCCGGGGGAATGTTCTTGAAATGAGGCGCCACGGTTGGTGAGGGTTCCTGTACCGAGTTCACAATAAGAGGAAAAAAAAAACAGAGAAGCACAGTTATACAAATTATAGCAACATTAGTTTGTGGATTAAATGCTAATTCCCAGCTTCCTGGAATCCAAAACACTGTGTTCAAATGTTTAACCCTCCTGTCGTCCTGCGGGTCAAAATTGACCCGTTTTAAAGTTTGAAAATGTGGAAAAAATATATATTTTCACAGTGAAACTTCTGATGTCCACATTTTCTACATTTTTGGGAAATCTTTGAACATTTTTTGGTGGAAAAAAAGAAATGTTAAAATGTAACTGCAGATTGTAAATTAGTAAAACTATAAATTTAAAATCATTTCAAGTTGTTTTGATCTTAAAGTAAAATACTAGATTGTTCATTGTTCTTTTGTCATTGCCATTATAAGCTCTGAACATGGTTCCATCATTAGGTTGGTGCTCCTCTGTATTTTTTATTTACATGGTCAACAAATTCCAACACCAAAACCAAAAATGTTTCAGTGCATTTCTTAAAACTGTCTGTCTTCAAAGCAAAAAACCCACTGCTGACATAAATCTTTAAACTTGGGTTACAAATATAAAGCTTTATGTCTTGATAAAGGCTACTGAAATAGTGCATTTGTGATGGACTTTCAGCAGCTCCAGTGAGCATCTTCTTTGCTCTAATGAGTATTCAGGGCAGCAGGAGCAACAACAACCTAAAGTGTGTGTCGATGGGAGTGTTTTTAGTAGTTCTGGAACATTGATGGAGCTCTACGGCACGGAGGAATGAGATAAACTGACACAAATACAACATTTGTAAGTAGGTCTGTTGTTGTTGGTTTGGTTTCAGTGTCTTTGTCTTTGTTTGTTAATTTGAAAAACGACAGAGAAGCTAATCTGATACATATGTGGGGTACATCTGAGCTGTAAAGATGTGTTGAAATATAAAAAACTATCAAAACTGTGTAGGTATAAGCAGTAATATCACCACTGGTGCTGCTGCTGGGGCTTCCGGTGAACTCCTCCATCCCTCCGCCGATGTAGAGGCCGTTCTCTCCTGCATGCCTGGAGGTCGCTCGCCTTCACCAGGAGACAAATAACAAGCATTCACCTCACCTCACCTCACCTCACCGTCTCATGTTGCTTCAGGCTGACATCGCCTTTGTTCCTGGCAGTGGGCGGCTCTAACCTGCCGGTGGCCTCGTGGTAAGCCAGCTCCAGCAGCTCAGCGGAGGTGTGGGCCGGATCTCTCTGCTGGCTGCCCTGAAGTTCAGCCATGTTCTGTCTGGTCTGGTGATGGATCTGGATGGCCTCCCCAGAGGGACCTGAAGAACACAAACACACCTGTGAGGAGATGAAAGCCAGAAACGCAGCTGCAATCTCTGGCTATACAGCAGGAGAAACACCTGACCAGGTGGGTGACCTTAGAGAATAAAAAAAATATCTCTAATTTAGTCAAGTTAACCTCCTCCAGTTAATAACACTCTAGTTTTTAGCTACAACGTTCATATTAGGAAAGATAAGTTCCGTAAAACTCACAAAAAAATCAAACAAAATCCAGCGAATTTTTTTGGAATTCTGGATTTTGGTTGATTTTTATGTGAATGTTCTCAAAGAAAATAATAGAAGTTTTACTGATATATATGGAATTATTTTAGATATTTTTAGGATTTTTTTTGGAAGATTTTTACTCATTTTTTGAAAATATTTACAAGAATTTTCTTGTAAATATTTGCAAGATTTTTTATTTATTTATTTTTTTTTAAATAAAACTTTTAAGGGAAACTTTTAAGGAATTATTGTAATTTTCTTCCTGAAGGTTTTGCAAATTTTCAGAAATTTGTGGAATTTTTTTAGCTGAACTTTTGGATTTTTTTCAGACAAGGAAACAACATTTTAATATGAGGACAACAGGAGGGTTCCAGAGTGTTTTCCTAAAGACTGTGTCTCACCGACGGGGAAGGTGTGCATCCAGCGGCGGCGGTTGGAGGTGAGCTTCATGGGCATCCTGGACGGGGTGAAGGGGTTTATCAGAGCTCTCTGAGGGGTGTAGCCTCCTGGACGGATGTGCAGCGTGGACTCAGCGCTGCCCACTGTGAACCTGCCGGGGGCGCTGGAGTCCCGCTGAGAGTCCATCATCTTCTCTAGCAACTCTGGACAACACAATGAGAGCACAGGATGAAAGGAATGAGAGGATAGAGGTGAAGACGTCGAACCCTCTGGTCGTCCTTCAAGCTCTGCAGCCGCTACCTCTGGTGCTGGTGTATCCCAAAGAGCTGCTGACTTCATACTGAGCAGGAGGCATGCGAGGTATCAGCAGCATGTTGGACACAGGACCCAGACTGTCATCGGACGCCAGACTGCGCTGCTCCTCAGGACCTCCGGAGCGAACAGGAGGGGAGGCACCGACGCCTGCGCTGACGTCCACCGAGCCCCAACTCTTCCTCCCACTCGTCTCTTTATCCCGAGCCATCCTGAAAGGCCAGAGGACGGAAGCTCTTCACAAGAGAAGACATCACTGCAGCGTGTTTAGTCAAGTCTAGTAAAGTGTCTCAACTCTGTAAGATCGTTTGGATATTTGATATATGAGTTTCTGAGACCTCCATCTCATCAACGTGATAAACAGTTTCCTTAAAAACCTGCTGTATATAATCTGATTCATGTATTCTGCCCCCTGGTGGATCATCGTTCCACTACTGGCAGCTGAAGTCGTATTTTGCCTTTTTTAAAAAGGCTGCTCTCCTGAAATCGTCCACACGTTTTTCAGGAAAATCATTGCTAATTTTCAAGAAGTAACGGTAAAAATAACATCTAAACTGTTACTCATTTTTTTAAATAAGTACTTTCTGCATTGAATGAATGCATATTTACTAATCCATTGTTTATATTTCAATTAACTCGTGTTAAAGTGTCTGTATCAAATCTGATACTCCAGGGTTATAACCTGCTTTTTTCCTGAATCATCATGTACCATTTTTGTAACGTAATCTACATTTTACCTATGAGAATACAAACGCATACTACTTTAATTACTTAATTAACTTAATTAATGAATGGAATGCCGTCTTCAAATGCATTCTGACTATTTGTACAATAACAAATCCTCTGAAATCATAACTGCTATACTATACAGACCAATTTTTAGATGTAAAAACAACTAGAGGAAGAAGAGAGAAAAAGACAGTAGATTGAAAATGTAATCAAGGAGATACTGGATGGAAACACGAGTGACATGGAGCAGTTAGAATAGAATAGAGAACTCTATTGTCTGTTCCAAGTAAAAAGTAGAAGCAGAATAATGATATTTTTAGGATTTTTGGGAAATATTTACAAGAATTTTCTTGCCAAATTTGAAGGGAAACTTTTACGGAATTATTGGAATTTTCTTCCTGAAGGTTTTGCAAATTTTCAGAAATTTAGGGAATTTTTTTGCTGAATTTTTGGATTTTTTTCAGACAAGGAAACAATATTTTTTGTTGGCCGTAAATGAAGACAACAGGAGGGTTAATCCATCGGCTCTAAACTGTGCAGGTTTAGAACAAAGGTTAGGTGCTGCATCTGGTCCACATCTGGAATGAAGACGGGGTTGAAAACGCTCACAGGGTCTAAGAATCAGACTAATTCCTGGGTAGGTTTTCTGTGGGTCAGACCAGGAAGAACCTGTGGTGCCGATGAAAGCACAACATGAGGGAAAAGCTCCTTAAACAGTGTTCATTTTTGACAGTTTGGTCAAGATTTGTGCAATACTTCTGTCACTGAAACAGGAAATGCTCTTGTAAGATGCATTTTACATAGATTGAATACAATCTTTTTAATTTTTGCCCTTACGGTTATTGTCGGTCCTGTTATACACTTGAACTTGTTTTATCTTATCCAGGTTGTTTCCTCCTGATTAGATCCTTGCTTGTGTTGTATCTACACTCAGATGTACGTTCCTTTTGGATAAAAGTGTGTGCTAAATGAAACTGTCGACTTCTAGATTTGTAAGCAGTGAAATACCTGAAGTTGGTGCTCCTCTGTATTCGTGATGGACCTGGAAGTCGAAACACCTGAGCATCGTAGGCGTCGTAGTCCACCTGTATCGGCAGACTGTTGTCTGAGTCCTTTGGTGCACAGAGAGCTGGAAGACGTCGTGAAGTCATTGTTTGATTTATACTTAAAATAACTGAAAGTAGACCGGAGAGATTATCAAAACTTACTGTGTTCTTTGCTGCTCTTGAATTTTTCAGCGTGAAGCTACAAAATAATTGTCATTTGAGTGAGATGTTAAAACAAAGAAGGAAGTGAATTTTCAGGTGAAGCAGCAGGACGTGTGGATGCACCTTACGACCGGCCAGTTTGATCCGAGGCGTGAAGGAGCTGCAAGAGTTCTGACTTTTGGAGGTGTAGAAGCTGTTGGCGTGGAAAAAAAAAAGAAATACTAAAAATGTTTCTTAAGAACATTCACAAAAAAAATCAACCAAAATCCAGTGAATTTCGCTGGATTTTGGTTGATTTTTATGTGAATGTTCTTAAAGAAAATATTAGAAGTTTTACTGATATATATGGAATCACTTTAGATATTTTTAGGATTTTTTTTGGAAGATTTTCACTCATTTTTTGAAAATATTTACAAGAATTTTCTTGCCAAATTTGAGGGATTCTTTTAAAAATAAAACTTTTAATCTAAACTTTTAAGGAATTACTGGAATATTCTTCCTGAAGGTTTTGCAAATTTTCAGAAATTTGGGGAATTTTTTTTGCAGATTTTTGTGATTTTTTTTCAGACAAGGAAACAATATTTTTTGGTGCCCATAAATGGGGACAACAGGAGGTTAAAACATCTCAAATTAGGAGGTTACATGAAAGCAAAAATCTATTTTTCAGTGAAAAATTGCTATTTTTTTTTTTTTTTTTTTTAGCATGTCTGGCTTATTTTCAGACACCTAAGCTTGACAATCCTGGTAAAACAGAGCTTCAAATAAGTTTTCCCAGCTAATTTTGAGATCTCAAGATTCTAAACATCATATCTTATTTCAAGAAATCTTACCAAGACATTTTTCACTTGTTCTATTGGCAGATTTTTTCAGTGATTTCAAGGTAAAAGTTCCTTGAAATAAGTTATTTTTTCTTGTTTTGAGAAGGGTATTTTTTCCAGTGAAAGAAAGAACCATTTCTCCAAAAGTTAATCTGACGTTTGAAACAGCAGCTAAGAAAAGCTGTCCTGCCTGTGGTTGATCCAGTGAGGCAGGTTGTAGTCGTCTCCCACACGAGAGTCTCCAGGCGTCGTCCTGTTGTGCAGCTAAACAGGGAATAACAGAGATCATTAGTGAGAAACAAACATGTGACCTGCAGATAGTCTGGATGTGTTACCTTGAATAACGGCACTGCATGCAACGGCTGCTCCCCCATACACACCAAATCTACACCGATGCCTAAAGAGGGACAAATATGTGTCAAAAACATCCACTTCCTACAACGAATTTCTAACTTCCTGTTAATTAGAAGCTTGTGTTTGTATCGTCACACTCACCGTTGTCTATCATTCGCTGTTTGGTGAGAATCATGAGCAGACGGTCGACTTCAAACACTCCGACACCGGGTGTGATGACCACCGACATCTGGCCGGTGCGGTCGAAGTTACGGTTGATGTAGTGCTTGTCGAACACTGAAAGACACACACTGACTGTTAGTTTTCATTCTGTAAAAGTTAGAAAACAGTAAAAGATTGTTGGCCTCACTAGCCTTTGATGTTAAAGAAGAGATTCACAATTTGACAAGTGAAAATCCTTCTATTTTTTTAGCAATATCCCACGTTTAATAGAGATAGTTTAATGGTCGTTATAGACAGAAGGAGGAATTAAAAAGTTAATCCTCTGGAAATGTTCATATGGGAATATATTAATATTGTTTCCTTGTCTGAAAAAAATCCAAAAATTCAGCAAAAAAATTCCCCAAATTTCTGAAAATTTGCAAAACCTTCAGGAAGAAAATTCCAGTAATTCCTTAAAAATTTCCCTTGATTAATATATATATATATATATATATATATATATATATATATATATATATATATATATATATATATATATATATATATATATATATATATAAATAAAAATAAAAATAAAAATAAATAAAAATCTCTCAAATTTGGCAAGAAAATTATTGTAAATATTTTTTAAAAAATGAGTAAAAGTCTTTAAAAAATCCTAAAAATATCCAAAGTGATTACATATATATCAGCAACACTTCTAATATTTTCTTTAAGAACATTTACACAAAAATCAACCAAAATCCAGTGAAATTCATTGAATTTTGGTTGATTTTTTGCGAATGTTCTTCAGAAACTTGTTTTCTGTATCACTGCGGCATCACTGTAACCATGACAACAAGTGAACACTACATCAGCTGCCTGCTGATGATCACATGACTGTGATCCTACTACAAATCCACCGCTGAGGACTTATCAGGACTTATCCATCCGAAATGATCCAAGGAACAATTAATTAAATTATGGAGGTGTTTCTGAGTCCCATCAGTTCCCGCCCCCTGCTACATATTTAGGTCATGTGATCCGGTATCTGTACATAACGTACACATGCAGAACACACACCTGTGCTCAGGTCAGTTTTTTGTTAAAGATTTCATCCGTAGGAAATGATCCAACGACTGAGCAATACTGCGCTCTCTGAGTGCTTTCCTTGTTCTATATTTCAAAACCAAGATTTAAATTTTTCCAAGTATCAGCTGTTGATCTTTTTATCAGTTATAATCGACATCAGTAACAGGAAAAACCCTACTACTTACCATTGAAGGAAAGGTTAATGGCCTCCAGATAGTTTCCCTGAGCAGCAGTGGAGTTAAAACCCACAGGAAAACCATCTGACGTGAAAAGAAGAGAACAGAAGGTTTTAGTTCATAAAGCAGCTCGATCCAGACGTCCATTAGCCTGTGAAATGATGAAGTTCTTCACTACCTGCTTCTTTCAGTCGCACCAGAACAGGATACTGGATGAACAGCTTCTTTATAGTGACCAGTAGTGACGTCCACTCGTCCCTCCTCTCATTCTGAGCCACCACTCTGACCACAAAACAGTCAGAAACAAACATCGTCCAGTCTGTCCTTTCACTGAGCTCCTAGCATGTTAGCATGTTAGCATGTTTACCTGTAGAAGTCTTCATAGAAGCGTCCTTCATGATCCTGTCTGATGCATCCTCTCAAAATCTCTGGAAATTCCTCTGAGGAGAACAATAATGTACAAATTGTGTTCTTTTTAGCATTGCAGCAGTACTAATGTGTGTCATCGTGACGATAAAGAAAACAGACTCACCGAGAGTTTTTGCGCTGTAGAAAGTACGTGAGAAAAGTACGACCGTCACCTCATGACTGCAGTTCTTCTCCTGTTTTAGAATGAAACATTACTTATGTTTAAGTCTAAAAAAAGTGACGTTAACATTTTTAATGCTGACAAAAAACACAAACCTTCCACTTGGCAAAGAGGTCAGACAGGAAACCGTTGACAGCCTTCTCAAAGTAGAGATCGCCTGAAAGCAAAAACATAAAAACAAATCAACAAATTTAACTCCAGAGGAAGCACAATTATGTCAAAGACAAGCTGATATAAGTGACTAACCATAGATGTCAAAGTCCCACATCTCACAGCTCATCTGGATAAAGATGTAAACCATGGCAGACGTGGATCTGAACACCACCTGAGTAACAACATCACATGACGTTTTAGAGAAATGAACGACTCCAACGTAAGCAAACACAACTGTGACGACATGATGAGAAGCTGATAGAAGTGCTTGTTGGTGTTTCATTCATTTCTTCTATTCCCAGGAATGAATTCAACCTTTAATTACTTCTAAACGGTTTGAAATGGCTAAAAATTGATCAGAAAGTCACCACATTATTCACAACATATTTGCTGTTTATTAATTCAAAACAGAATTTATGTCTTTTCTCAGTTTATATTAATTAGACTCAATAGCTTTGAGTTTGCTGTTCGGGGAAAACCAGTAAGTTGTGACGACACATTTCCTTCAATTAATTGGTCAAAACATGAAAACTAATGATAAATCAATAATATAATGATAATATTGGAAATATTTAGATGCTGTTCTACTAGTAGAAACCAAACTTTTAACCCTCGTGTCGTCCTGCGGGTCAAATTAACCCGTTTTAAACTTTGAAAATGTGGAAAAAAATAATATTTTCACAGTGAAACTTCTGATGTCCACATTTTCAACATTTTTGGGAAATCTTTGAACATTTTTTGGTGGAAAAAAAGAAATGTTAAAAAAATGTTTCTTAAGAACATTCACCAATTTATGTGAATGTTCTTAAAGAAAACATTAGAAGTTTTACTGATATATATGGAATCACAAGATTTTGTTTGGAAGATTTTTATTCATTTTTTGAAAATATTTACAAGAATTTTCTTGCCACATTTGTGGGATTTTTTTTAAATAAAACTTTTACAGGAAACTTTTAAGGAATTATTGGAGTTTTCTTCCTGGAGGTTTTGCAAATTTTCAGAAATTTGAGGAATTTTTTTGCTGAATTTTTGGATTTTTTTCAGACAAGGAAACAATATTTTTTGGTGCTTGTAAATGAGGACAACAGGAGGGTTAAAGATGTTTATGAAGGTCTGGAGTTAATGATGAGTTGAGATGATAAGTTTTGATAATTTTCTGACTCAGTGGAAGTAGAATTCTCTTTTTTTGTTGTTTTGTTTCATGAACAAATCAAATCCTTTCAAAATAAAATCAGTTTCTTCGTAAACTACTCACTCTGGTGTCTTCACTGATGTACCCACAGGTCACTTTCTCTCCCTTCACCCAGAGTTCACTGGCCTGAGCTCTGGAGAGTAAAAGAAAAACATAAACATGCAAAAATGATGTCACATGGCTGTAAACAAAGACGAACATCTTCCATCTATATAAAGTTCAGGACGATAAACGGCCGTTTTCCTCCCTTTTCTTAACCTTTACTAAATGCTGATTTCTTCCCTGTCAGAGCCTTTCTGGAAATGAAATGTACCTGATTCCTGCAAACTCCACCTTCTGGGTCACATAAGCGCACGTGCTCACCTGAAATACAGAAAACGAGAGATAAATTCTCAATCACATGCAGTAAAATACTCAGACAAATCATCCACGTGACCCACCAGACTCTTCTTCAGCCTCCACATGTCTCCTCTGCCGATGTACTGGTCCTTGAACGTCAGCTCCACCAGGTCCAGAGTCACATCCTATGGAGGAAATAAAAAACCTGTAGAGATTGTGTTGCTTCAACACGTGGAGGAGCTGCAGAGTTCTCAGAGTGAACGTACCTTCGGGTCAACGATGTTAACGATGACGTCCTGGTAGGCACGAAGCTTGAAGGCTTGAGCTACAGTCTGGTCCACGCTGATCGTCTCTGGGGAAGAACGAGACAGAAAAGTATCAGGAAACCACTGCATGAGCAGAATATGAACATTTACAATTAATGCATATTTGTCAATGTATACTCAATATTATAGAAGTTTGTTTCAGGTTTGTACTCTTTCTGTAGCATTTCATCCTTTCTGTCGACCGTCGCAGCAACAAGCAGCTCTTTGTTGGGACGTGCAGATAAATCATGTTTAATCCAGTCCAGCCAAACTGAATTCCTGAATATAAAGCAAACATATCGCTGCTTTACGTCGTAATTCATTTACCTTTCTGCATATCGTCCTTTAAGCTCTTCACCTGCAGCAGGAGCGGACTGGGAATTTCAAAGGAGAAAATGTGATATTATGGCTCATTAGTGGAATAATATGTTAATGCAAAGACATCAGTTAAAGTGGAAAGAAAATATCCAACACAGTGACGTCACCTGTATTCATCTGTGGGATGTGCGATCTCAATTATATCCCCCAGACCGACTTGAGGGAAAACTTTTGCGTTGACAAGCAACTCATCATCTGTTTAAAGGAAGAGTCCACTTTAAAAGCAACTCAGCAAATATCAAGCCTCTCCCAAGAGAAACAGGAAGTATGTCTGCTTACCGTTTCCACCAAAGCCTTTCTTGTGCAGCACGAGCTTGTATGACTTATTGATCTTCATGATGAACCAGCTGAAGAACAAAATCATCGGTTTATTAACGGCTTCTTAAAGTTGGAAACCAGCCTTATTTGTCTTGTCATGCCTAAATTCAGAACCACAATAGAAAGGGGGACACTCCTGGGCAACATCACTTAGATTTGAGATAACTAGACATTCTATACCTTGCAATATTTGCATTATTTCCAAATTATATTGAAAATACAGGCTGGAAACCAAACTGAAACGATCTATAAACACCACAACATTCTGAGTTTTGGATTTGTGGGCGATTATTCGACTTAACAAAAGGTGAAAAAGGACGCAGAAATAACAGTGGCTAACTAAAAGTTAGCAGAAACACAGCTGCAGCAGTGATCAGAATCAGAAAGCCTTCACTGCCATGTGAGCTCGCACACACAACGAATTTGATGTGGTGAATGTAGCTACAGTACTCAGCAACAACAAGACAGTATGAGAATAAATATAGAAATCTAAATCTGAGAAACTCTAAAATAAAAATACCATATGTAAAAAGAGAAATAAATATAGTACTGTGTAAATAAAGATATACATTTGCCTAAACCAGAGTAATAAATTAGAACATAATTTAAATTACAATATTGCACATGGATATTAATCCTCCTGTTGTCTTCATTCACAGGCACCAAAAAAATTGTTCCCTTGTCTGAAAAAAATCCAAAAACTCGGCAAAATAATTCCCCCGATTTAGAAAAATGTGCAAAATCTTCACGAAGAAAATTCTAAAAATTCCTTAAAAGTTTCCTGAAAGGTTTTTTTTTTTTTTAAATCCCCAAATTTGGCATGAAATAAAAATTTTAAAAATAAAAAAAAATGTAAATATTTTCAAAAAATGAATAAAAATCTCCAAAAAAATTCTAAAAATATCTAAAGTGATTCCATATATATCAGTAAAACTTCCAGCGAATTTTGCTGGATTTTGGTTGATTTTTTCTGAATGTTCTTAAAGAAAAAAAAAATTTTTTGCACCAAAAAATGTTTCCCATAAATTTCCCAAAAATGTTGAAAATGTCGAAGTTTTCACTGTGAAAATATATTTTTTTCCACATTTACAAACTTTAAAATGGATCAATTTGACCCGCAGGACAACAGGAGGGTTAAAGTGTTGCACATGAGATTGAAATATTGTACATGTATTGGAAATTGGATATAGGTGGAGTAGAATGAGATATACTACGACTAATCAGAGCTGCAAGGGTCATTACTCCTGCAATAATACCACCTCCAGTGAACTACTTGTACGAGATCTTAGCAAGTGGGCAAGTATTTCCCATTTGACACAGTGGAAATCAGAGTTTCTGGTATTATCCAGTCGTTTATTAAATTCAGTTGTATACTCTAACTTTGTAATTCTGCGACATACTTTCAGATGATTTCTTCTGGAGTTTGGCAGACTAATTGAATAATTGAAACGCTGCTCTTTAACTGAAATAAAGTTGTTGACACTGATGCAGGACTTTTTCCCATGATGCCCCTCAGCGAGCTGGCAGCCAAGCAGGTACCGTTAAGTCATTAGCATTCTCTCTATAAACATCCAAAGAAGTACAATACGTACATTCAAGACGTACACATATATCACACTAATTTATTTCTAATCATTTAATAAAAACAGAAGCATAAAGAAGCAGTACCTGAACTCTCTCCCAGCACTTCAAACTCCTAGCGGCTCGAACTGCTCTGCGCTGTTGACATTAGCTCGATTAGCATGTGGCTAATTTGAGACAAATTACAGCTAACTCGGTGACTAGATTCACTAATTCCAACGCTACGGTAACTACCCGTGCTGAGGATACGTTCACATGGCGAAAGTAAGTTAGAAGCGCTGTTCTGGGTAGAAAATTAAAGCGGTTTGTTAGCTAACTAGCTCGCACAAGTTGTACTTCCTCCAAAACATGGGAAGGTTCGCTGTGATTGGTCGGCTGCTGCCCAAAGAGTGTCTTAGCCGAGCAAGAGGTCTCGCTCCGCGTATTTCCAGCTTCGCTTCTATCGGGCGATTAAAATGTATATTTGTGTCGATAAATCTAAAAACTCCCCTTAACTACGCACTAACAATATACTTTCTCTACAATGAATATATATATTTTAAAGAAACACTGGTCTGCTAATGCCAGGAGTTATAATTCAAATGTTTGACAATAATAATATATCATTATAGACTGCCATTCGTCAGATATGTGCATCTGCGTAAACATGCCGAAGCATTGCGATAATAGTTCCGGCCGGTCGGGTACAGTTGCCAAAAACTGCATGTTTTTAACCCTCGTGTCGTCCTGCGAATTTCGCTGGATTTTGGTTGATTTTTATGTGAAGGTTTTGCAAATTTGATTTTTATGTGGAGGTTTTGCAAATTTTCAGAATTTTGGGGATTTTTTTTTTGCTGAATTTTTGTATTTTTTCAGACAAGAAAACAATATTTTTTGGTGCCCGTAAATGAAAACAACAGGAGGGTAAAAGTGGCCGGCAGGCTGGACCAGGTGGAGGAGAGCTGGGAAACGGGGAACTGCAAAGTCCAGCAAAAATGTCTAGAAAACGTGGATTTCAGAGAATGACTGCAGCCTGTGGGTGGTCAGGGTGGGTTCCGGATGCAGAAATAGTGAAATGTAGGGACGGTTTTCATATAAAAATCACCTTTTACAAAAAAAAAAACAAAAACGTGTAATCTGTTGAGTTCACAGTCGTAGCATTAAAATTTTCACAGTATAGCATTAAAACGGCATTAAAAAGCCTTAAATTTGACTGATTGATTTCTGCAGAAACCCTGAACTATAAATTGAGGCAGATTTATATTTCGTTCATCGTTGTTTAAGTGGAGCTTTGTTGTACATTTGGTGATTATCAGAGGGAAACGTATAGATTGTATAATAATGATAATTAAAGCTGCAAGCAGCGTTGGACGGGTCCTCGCATCCGTGCTGTTCGGCGAATCCACGCACGTCCACCAGGCGGCGCTGCGACTGATAGAGTAAGTCGGCCTACGGATGCGACGAGGGCTGGACTCTGATCACACGTGTAAAATTTCAGGCAGATTGGAGCATGTTCAGGCTACTTATAGCGGTTTTCCTGTCCATCCACCAGGTGGCGCTGTGACCGAGAGTGTGTATTGGCCTATGAATGTGATCAGGGTCGGACTCTGATCCCACATATAAAATTTCAGGCAGATCAGACCATGTACAGGCTAGTTATAGAGCATGTCTTTCCATCCAACAGGTGGCGCTGCGACCGAGAGTGTATGTCGGCCTATGGATGTGATTAGGACTGGACTCTGATCATACATGTAAAGTTTGAGGCAGATTGGAGCATGTTTAGGGCAGTTACACAGCAGTTGATGTTTCATGGCGAAGCATCAAAATTCAGGAGGTCGCCATGGCCACGCCCTCAGAGTTTTGCAAAACATTTTGATAACTTTTGATCACCCATGCCTGGAGTACATCCTGACCGAATTTCAGCTCTCTCGCTGTTATCCTGATGGAGTTTATAGCTTTTGAAAATGTACAAAAATGACCCAAAATCGTCAAAAAGTACAACATATATTTCAAAATGGCCGACTTCCTGTAGGGTTTTGGGCATGGGTGTCAATTACATTTTTGTGTGTCTTCACGAGTTACATAAGTCTACCAAGTTTCAGAACTGTAGGTCACACACACGGCCTGTAGTATATGTTTGAAATTTTCCAGGTGGCGCTATGGAGCCATTTTGCAACAGTCATGGACAATTTGTCTAAAATATCAAATACGTCACCAGTCATGATGTGTGTGGCAATTTTGGCGAGCATATGAGCGTTCCTAACCTGTCAAAAAGTACTTTGTTTATTACGGCAACGATGCGTTGCCACGGCAACAGCGTTTTATGAATCGTCAAAATCTTCACACTGTGGCATCGACAAGGCGTGACCACTCATCTGACCAATTTTCAGAATGATATGACAAAGTTTCTGGCAATGGCACGTGCAAATGTAATGACAATTTCTTCCTGTTGCCAATAGGTGGTGCTATGAGTATTTCTAAATTCATGAATGTGGATGTGTTCAGAACCTTACTGGTGTCCATCACATCAAGTTTGGTCCGGATTGGATCATTTCCAGCTGAGATATTAATAATTCAATTTTCATGGCGAGAAATCGAAATTCGCCGCGCCGCCACAGACACGCCCCTTGACGACGAGTCGCCATTTTCTCTGGGAATCATCATCAATGTGTTCAGGCTTATGTCACCACATTTGAGGTGAATCTGATCAACGTGCTAAGAATAGTACATCAAAGTGTAAAAAATGTCTATTTCTTGCTACCACAAGGTGGCGCTATGACTGTCAATGTATATAACCACATGGATGTCGTCAGGGCTGGACACTGATCACACATGTAAAATTTCAGGCAGATTGGAGCATGTACAGCTGAGTTAGACACCACTTCCTGTTTCATGGCGAAGGATCAATATTTTTGATGACCGCCATGGCCACGCCCTTTGACTTTTGCACAGCATTTTGATAACTTTTCATCAGGAAGCAGTGTTGCATATATTTGCCAAATTTGGGGTCTCTCGGACTTACCCCCACTAAGTTATTAATCTCAAAAAATATCACAGTTAATTCAAGATGGCCGACTTCCTGTTGGCTTTAGGGCGTGGCCATGATTGACTTTTTCATGTGTCCTGATGCGCTGCATAAGCACACAAAATTTTGTAGCTGTAGATTAAACACTGTGCCAGTTGGCCTAATGACAACTTTTTGCAACTTTGTAGGGGGCGCTATGGAGCCATTTTGCCACACACATGCTCAACTCCCATAAAATATCAAATTTTTCGCCAGTCCTGATGTGTGTGCCGCGTCTCATGCATTTTGGGGTATGATAAGGCCGCCAAAAGTGCAATTCAAAAGTTCGCCAAAGAATAACAAATAATTCCTTGCATTCCAAAAGGGTCTTCGCACCATTCGGTGCTCGGACCCTAATAATTCTTAGGGTTTCAAAAGGTTCCTCGCACCACTTCGTGGTGCTCGGACCCTAATAATTCTTAGGGTTTCAATAGGTTTATAATAATAAACCACAGGGTTTCAATAGGGTCTTCGCACCTTTGGTGCTCAGACCCTAATAAACCACAGGGTTTCAATAGGGTCTTCGCACCTTTGGTGCTTGGACCCTAATAACACTGAATAAACCGTTAAAAAACATGACGAAAAAAATAGTAGAGGTAAAACAGGGAGTGATAATGAAAAATTTTGAGGGGCCCACATAGGTGAATCCTTGGACTTTTTTTTACTTATTTTTCCAAACCAATGCTCCGGTAAACAGCAATAACTGAGACTCTTAACTATCAGTAATCCCCACCATTTATGACTCTATTTAGGCTGCACTGTTTAACATTTATTGTTTCACACAGTTCTTTTTTTTGTTAACATAACTTTTCCTCATGCCCTTACTTAACATTTGGTTTTTATTTCAAAGTCTCAACAACATGCTTCATACTACTAGACTTCTCAGGACAAAAAAAGGAGGAAAAACCAACTGGCATAAGTTAAAATAGCTTGGTAAATAAATACTAACCTGGTAGCAGAACAAAACAGGTCACAAATAATGTTGGCACATCAAATAAAACGTTAAGTGGGCTACAGCGATTTCAAATCACAAGGCTGAAATGGGCTACTCACACTGCTTAATGGCTGAAGTTACATTTCCCCTCTGACACCAACTTTTCCACATCAGGTTTGGCCGCTGTCAGACTTATGAGCAAACAGTCCTCCAAAGACTGGTTTGACAGTCGGTTCCTCTCAGTGTTTTTATCGAGTTCATCTTGGAGAACGCAGCCTCGCAGGTGTAGGTTGAACCCAACATGGTGAGAACATACATAGCCAGCGTCTTCAATGTGCCATAGTCCTCGGGACAAGACACCCAGAATGCGCTGAGGTTTTCAGCACCATGGAGAGCAGCCTGGATTTCAGCCAGCTCGCTCTGAATGGACGCCTCGTCCAACGGCATCATTTTCACCGCGTTTGTGGAGAATTGTGGTGTTGTCCTCCAGCGGAAGCAATGCCAGCAGCTCCTCTCGGAAATCTTTGCCAAAAAAAGTCAAAGTCAGGATGGCATAAGGACAGGAGCTTGGGCATATTGCAGTAAAGTTGCCTTTTCTTTGTGTAGAAAGGAGTCGGCCGAGGTGATTCAAACATCTGACTGTGATTCCTCCTGGGCGCCTTTTATTGGAGGTTTTCTAGACACGTCCAACTGAGAGACAACCGCTAGATAGACCCAGAACTCGCTGGAGGGACCGCATATCTTATCATGCTGAGGAACACCTGGAGATCCCATAGGAGGAGCTGCAAAGTCACAAGAATATAATAATAATAATAATAATAATAATAATAATAATAATAATAATAATAATAATAATAATAATAATAATAATAATAAATTTTATTTGTAAGCACTTTTCTTGACACCCAAGGATGCTTTATAAGAAAAACAAACACAACAGATAAAAACTATACATACAAGAAAGAGGCAATTACAGAGAATAAATAGTCTTTAACAGGTGAGTTTTGGGTCTGGATGTGAAGAGAAGCAGAGAGTCGATATTACAGATGTCCGGTGGGAGTGAGTTCCAGAGTTTGGGAGCAGAGCGGCAGAAAACCCTGCTGCCCATGATGGTGCTGAGGCGGATGGAGGGCACTGTGAGGTGGATGGACTAAGAGGATCTGAGAGAGCGGGTGGAGGAGGCGATGTGATGGAGATCAGACGATAGGGAGCGAGGTTGTGGATAGCCTTGAATGTATACAGGAGGATTTTGAATTTAAATTGAATGTAGGTCAAAGGAGAAAAAGAGGAGGATTTGTATGCAGTTAGGTTGAGTGGCAGCAGAAGCAGAATAACTGTGCTTCTTAAACCAAGAAGTCAAACATTCTTCTGCCATTTAATCATCAAGTTAGTGTCTACATCTATTTAATGCAGCCACACAACAGTTTGTATTTTACTTGTCAGAATGACTGAGCCGCACAACAGTCCTTGAAGGAGTACTGAAAATAAAAGTACCATTAGACTGATTCAGCAGATTCATGTAATTAAAAAGTTCCAAAAGAAAAGTTTATATGAATGTTGAACTGAACCAGGTTTCATGTGTGGTTTGAATAAAATTGCAGTACACAAATAGAAAGACAACTTTCCTCTAATGGGGAATTATTTAAAGCTAATTTATATTTATTTGTTTTGGTTTGTTTTGGTATGTAGGCATCTCTGAAAGGACCATTTTAGGATTTGGTGGAGTAACTCGTGCTGTACTTTGAAGCTAGTATTGATTTACAGTTTATACAAAGATTGCTGAGGGGTCATGATATGATGAACTGAACTGGACAGGAGAAACATCATTCTACAACACAAAAGTCTACTTATTTCTAATGTTTTCCCCTCCCCTCAAATATTACTTATATCATAATTTGGTGCTCGTTACAGAAAAAACTGTGGAAAAGTTGAGATAGTTTCAGTCTAATTGAAAGCTTGTAACAATTGATCGGCTACTTTTTGTACAAGTTAAATTGTTTGCTTGCCTGTGGCCACATTTTGTACACATTTAGCTGTTTGCTTGTACTGAATAAAAGTTTCGAGGTTTCCAGTGGCTTCACAATAAACAGCAATTAACTATCTGGGAGTCAGACTGTTCAAAGCCTGCACAATAATAACTGTTACTGCCAGGTAACATGATTTTTTTTCAGAAAACATCAGAAACAATCATTTGGTACATCCTGCCCCCTGATCAAATTGTAATGAGACTATATGAGAATGAAAAACATGTCTTTGGTTGAGGGAATGAGAACAGGCAAATGCTCTTCCAAAGTGAAATGGAACTTTTGCACAGTGGTCACAGACATCCGTTATGTGATATAGAAAGATATTAGACCAAATGTGGCTGCAGCAGGAAACAAAAGAAAGACATTTATTTTCTAATGTGATGCTTAGAAAAGGGTTGAAGTTAGCCAATCATGCAGAAAAATCTTTAGAGCAGTTCAAATGGTGACAAATTGTCAACCACTGACCTGTCAGATGGGACTTTAAGGGACAGTGACCAGAAAGTGTGACCAAAACACAACCACTCTGTTGACAAGTGACTATTAAAAAAAAGGATAACACTTAGTGGACATAACAGACAGAAGTTGAGATATGGAGGCAGCTACCAACCACTAATTAATTAACATTTACACATGTTTTTTTTTTTTTGGCAAATATCTCTTTGTTGCTATTGCCCATATCTGTCTACATTGTTGCACAGTCATACTACACTCTATGAATGCCTATTTTTGAGTGAAAGAAAATAATCATGGGTTGTCATCAGTCCAAATCAGGTGAGACTTGTTGTTAAAATGTGAAATCAATGAATAATTTGCCTAAAGAAGAATCTGAATCTAACTGTGATGCATTAACAGCTAAAATTAAATCTGATGCATTTATGCTGGTCAGTGTAGCAGCAATTAAGTCATTAGTCAGAGCTAAGAACACAGGTAAGAAACTTAAGATCATTGCTGTTCTTCAGGAAGAATTGACTAAGATAAAGGATAAAGAGGTTGAATCTTGACTTAACACAGAACCGGACTGAGGATCAGGCTAAGTTTCAGGAAATGGTGGTGTAGAAAAGGGACAGAGTAATGATGAGTTGATGAAAAAAGTTTAACAGTCTGCATGTTCTTCATGTGTTTTTCTTCAAAGTGATAAGATGGAGGAGTCAGAGCTTTTTGAAACTAATCTAGCTTTGTGTAAATGCATGATTGTTAACACAGCTGTGTGTCAGCCTTGGAGTTCAGTGGAGGCCCGAGATATAGTGTTTAGTGCACCAGATCCTTTCATTAGTGTGATGAAATGTCTTGATTGGTTGTGAGTTACAGCTACATTGTCTAATGTTGTGGTTCCAGAATGAAGAATGAAGTCATTGTTGCACTGTATGTTTTGGCACAGAGCGGTCTGTGGTTGAGGAATCTTTTGATCTACCTCCCACTGAGAATGTCCAGTGACCTGATGAGCTAGATGTGCAGACATGGTTAACAGATCACAGTGGTGTTTGCCTTAGTTCTAGAGTGTGTGTCGTGAGATTTCTTACAGGTATAGAGTGTCAAATCAGTCATGGCATAGTAGTGTGTGGATAGACTCAATGCATGTGTTGATGGAAATGTAGAAGGATGGTTGTTTCTCCACTGAATGATGTGCTAAGGTTAAATAATTGTTTCATTTCACAGATCAGCCCCGGTGTTGTTTTTATCAGAAGGCTGCTCCCTGAACACAGTTGAAATGCAGACAATGTGGGAATTATAGGAGAATGAGAGACTGGGCCACAGACTGCAGAGTAGTAAGGAGCTTGTCAGTAGAATGGAATGTTTTGAACTCTGTAAACACTAGAGTTTAATAGTCTCCTATTGGAAATCTAATATGATCAGTAGTAAAAAGGAAAGGGGTCAATGTAAAATTATTTGTGTAATATAAAGTGGATTTTTTCTACGCTTTGAGTTGAGAATGTAATGGTTTGGTATTGCTGTGGTCCATACAGAGAAACTAAAATTTCATGTGTGCTGGATTAAAATTAACTATGATCTTAAAAGTTAACTATATTAAGTAAATTAATGCGTTGGTAGTAAATAATAGTGTTAAATGTTTAATTTGTGTAGCTTAAGGAAATTATATAAATATTAAATTTATTTTTAAGTTTTACAGAGTATCCTGAGAGCAGGATAAATAGAACAAGATGATCAATAGGTGAAATAAGTCAAAATATATTACCAGTTGTGTCTATCAATATTTCGATAAAGTATTTTTGCAAAATGTTGTGTGTCATTATGTAATTAAATTGAAGCTATGAATTGATAAAGGGGGTATACTTTTTGTTGTATGTTTCACTGATAATGTTTTCATTTGTAGTTGTAAAGCAATTGTTGTAGGAGTTTCAGGCGCCCCATAAGTAAATTAATTTTTCATCAAGTTTATGTTTGAAAAGCAGGATCAGCTGTGGAGTATAGTATGTGATTGTTGAAGTAACACTTTTGAGTGTGATGGGAAGAGACCTTCTTTGTCAGCTAAACACTGGTATTAATTGTAGTACAGATTAGTTGTTTGTAGGAAATAATAAAATCAGTTCAGTGTTTGAAATTAGCAAGATAATTGGAAAGATTGAGTGACTTTAATGCCTGCCAACTAAAAATGAGAACAACACAGGGAACGTGATGCTGTGAGATCGCGAGATTCAGCGAGAGTGACGAAATTCAACATGGCGGCTCCCAGCTGCTAGATGCGAAGTAAACAAACCGCCGTTATCTCGACGTATTTGTATTAAAAATAAATAAATAAACCAACAACCTAGCTAAATAGCCTGCGCAAGATCGGAAACGGTAGTGCTCACAGTGGAGGACCTTGAGAACTTCATTGACGACTACTTCGTCCGGTGCGTGATGGAAGACGCCAACCCGAGCAAGAGGAAGAAGGCAAGACTCTTCGACTGACACACAAGACCTGGAGGTCACGGATATCCAGGTAAGTGTTCTAGAATCCATTAATAAGAAGCTCGATATCCTTAGTTTGCTTCACCAGGAAATAAAACACCTGAAAGCAAGCCTGGAGTTCACCCACCAGCAGATAGAGGATCTGCAGAGGGACAACAACGAACTCCGGTCCACGCTGACAGCGGTCACTTCAGAGGTGGATACGCTTAAAAAAGAAAACACAACCCTGAGGGAGACCGTCCTGGACATCCAGTCGAGGAGCATGCGGGACAACCTGATCTTCTCTGGTATCCCTGAGTCCACACCGGATAACCCAGAGACTCTTGTTAAAAACTTCATGGTGTCGGCGCTTAAAATCCCTGCGGAAACTGTTAAAAACATCACTTTCCACCGCGTCCACCGGCTCGGACCCCGAGGAGGAAACCGACACCGTCCTATTATTGCAAAGTTCGAGCACTTCCAGCAGAAAGTGCTCGTAAGAAGCAAAGGACGGGAGCTGAAAGGCACGTCGTTCGGGATGAATGACCAGTTTCCCAGGGAAATCAATGAGAGGCGCAAAGTACTATACCCCATCATGAAAGAACACAGACAGAAAGGTAAACGGACTGCACTGGTTGTGGGCAAACTATACATAGATGGGCAGCTATTTCGGGAACCCTCCATCACCCCCTGGCTCTTCTAAAAAAAAAAAAAAATGAAATTAGCAAATGATTTGAAATAGTTTGACTGTGGAAAGTTTTAATATGAAGTACAGCTTCACTGCAAAACATGTAGAAGTATAGGAAAATCCCATTGTGTGTGTTGCAGTGGTGTTGTTGACAGTTCATCTTTTGAGCATTAAATTGTCAGTTTGAAAGTTACACTTTTATTTATGAGGAAAAATGATAATGTAATGTGAAGGGATTGTACTGGTTTATGGTTGAGATTGAGCTGCTTTTTTTTATCAGTTACAGGGATGGAATTGTGTGTACATACAACATATTTATACAAACAGTATGCAGGTGTTTGGTGGAATTTTGTGCTCTTGAATGTTTTTATTAGTTTTGTTTGGATCTTAGTCAGTAATTGTTCTTTATAATAAGTTGTATGTTTTTGAGAATCATGAACAATATCATAGTAGCTGAAGTTGGGTTCAGGTTGGGACTCCCGACGTTTTTGAGAATCATGAACGATATCACAGTAGCTGAAATTGGGTTCAGGTTGGGACTCCCGACTCCCGACTCCCGACTCCCGACTCCCGACTCCCGACTCCCGACTCCCGACTCCCGACTCCCGACTCCCGACTCCCGACTCCCGACTCCCGACTCCCGACTCCGACTCCCGACTCCCGACTCCCGACTCCCGACTCCCGACTCCCGACTCCCGACTCCCGACTCCCGACTCCCGACTCCCGACTCCCGACTCCCGACTCCCGACTCCCGACTCCCGACTCCCGACTCCCGACTCCCGACTCCCGACTCCCTTCCGCGCACTCGAAAAACCAAATGGAAAAACCAATGCAAAAAATGAAAAAAAAATGAAAAAAAATTAAAAAATAAAATACAGAAAAGAAAAAAAACACAGAAAAGAAAGGAGAAGACAGAAAAGAAAGTAGAAAACAAATAAAAACAAAGAAGCTAACAAAAGCTAACAAAAACAACCTAATAGAAGGAAACAAAAAGAAGCAGACTTGACTTGCCTGTAACAATAGGAAATAATCAAGTTGCAACCACTGACTTCTTCCTGTAACCAGAGGAAATAATCAAGTTGCAGCCACAGACTTCTTCCTGTAACCAGAGGAAAGAATCAAGTTGCAGCCACAGACTTCTTCCTGTAACCAGAGGGAAAGAATCAAGTTGCAGCCACAGACTTCTTCCTGTAACCAGAGGGAAAGAATCAAGTTGCAGCCACAGACTTCTTCCTGTAACCAGAGGGAAAGAATCAAGTTGCAGCCACTGACTTCTTCCTGTAACCAGAGGAAAAAAATCAACTTACAGCCACCGACTTCTTCCTGTAACCAGAGAAAAAAAAAAAATCAAGTTGCAACCACTGACTTCTTCCTGTAACCAGAGGAAAAAAATCAACTTACAGCCACTGACTTCTTCATGTAACCAGAGGAAAGAATCAAGTTGCAGCCACTGACTTCTTCCTGTAACCAGAGGAAAAAATCAAGTTGCAGCCACTGACTTCTTCCTGTAACCAGAGGAAAAAAAAATCAAGTTGCAGCCACTGACTTCTTCCTGTAACCAGAGGAAAAAAAATCAACTTGCAGCCACTGACTTCTTCCTGTAACCAGAGGAAAAAATCAAGTTGCAGCCACTGACTTCTTCCTGTAACCAGAGGAAAAAAAAATCAAGTTGCAGCCACTGACTTCTTCCTGTAACCAGAGGAAAAAATCAAGTTGCAGCCACTGACTTCTTCCTGTAATCAGAGGAAAAAAATCAACTTGCAGCCACTGACATGCTTCCTGCAACAATAGGAAAGAATCAAGTTGCAGCCACTGACTTCTTCCTGTAACCACAGGAAAAAAATCAAGTTGCAGCCACTGACTTCTTCCTGTAACCAGAGGAAAAAAATCAACTTGCAGCCACTTACATTCTTCCTTCAGCAATAACACAGCAACAAGCTGCAGCCACTGACATTCTTCCTGCAACAATAGGAAAGAATCAAGTTGCAGCCACTGACAGTCTTCCTGCAACAATAACACAGCAACAAGCTGCAGCCACTGACATTCTTCCTGTAACAAAAACACAGCAGCAAGTTGCAGCACAGCCTTCCTTCCTGTAACAAAAAACAGAGCATCAACTTGCAGTGACAGATGTTCTTCCTGCAACAATAGTTCACAATCCAAACAATTTTTCTATAGATAAAGGTTTTTATTGACAACAAACTTGTACAAAACATTAAACAAAAAAAAAACAATTCTTGCCATTTCTCACAATCATCTATAAATAGAAAAGGCAATCAATGCAGTCAAATGGAGTCGAGTCAAAACCAGAATGTGGCAACAATGACAAAACTCCTTGTGCAACATCCTCCAGAAAGGTCCATGGTCACCTTTGAAACATTTATCAGCAGGTCAGTTAAAAATCCAGCCAGTCATGCTTAAGCAGGTGGTGTATTTTACCCAGACTACACTTTTATCACGATTTATTTTTCCCATCTTAATAAAATCTAAAAGCACAGACATCAGCACAAATGATGTTCTAGACTAAACAGTGTGTACATTCATTTCTTACCCATTTTCAAATTGGCTTTGAAGGTTGTTGTTGGGTCTTCACCCTTCGTGGAAGCTGAAGTTTTCTGCTTGAACATTTCTGGTCTTCATCAGGTGCATTTGTTACCCAATAACGCTTTGTAGCAGATGGTCTGGGGGAGGAAAACGTCAAAAAAATGTGTTAAACTATAGAAAGCTGAAAGCCACACACTAGTGCATATATATGAAGCTACAAAATTCAACAAAGACTCTAAACTAACAACAAAGGGGAAATTTAAGAAAACCATAAATGAATAACCTAAACTAATCCATCTAAACTGGATACTTACGAAAAGAAACTCAGCTGAAGGGGTAGGTAGGAAACCCAAACAGGGGTACAAGGGCAGCGTCGTGTCCAAGAAGCTCTGGTGGTCGTGAGTTGACACAGGATGTGCGAGCCCATGCTGCAGCAGGGACTGAATGACAAAGCTGGCTTATATGCTGGGAGGTGGAATTGCAAACAGGTGACTGGTGTGAGCCGATTACGGCAGCTGATTCTCATTGCTGCAATCAGACTGCAGGCAGGTGGGAGATTCAGGAAGCAGAGAGACACAGTAGAAAGTTTTAATTACAGATTAAAGTGTGGCTAAATTGTCAGGCCTGTCACTGCAGGCTCTGGCTAGTGCCCCTCCTCCCCTTGTGTGTCTGTGTGTGTTTGTTTCCTTTTTAGGAATGCTTGTTGTGGAGGAGGCGGCGACAGGTAATCAGCGGAAGTGGCAGCAGATGTGCGGAGCCGATCAGCCACTTCCCCCCTCACTACTTAACCGGGCTCCACTCTTCTGTCGACGCCGGATCGTAAAAGCTGCTCGTCAATACTGTCGCAGTACTTCATTTTACTGTTGCCTCAGTACGCCAAGTAACTTGCTCTGCTTTGCTTCAGGTCAGGACTGCCTTCCGGTGGAGATCACCCGATTCCCTCCCTGGATGTGGACTTACCCGGTTCATCTGCTACCTTCAGCCATCCTTCGACCAGCTCCAGCGTCGCCCTCACCTGTCGTCTCCGCAGCAGAGGCACATCCGTGCCGCCTTCGAGCCTAAGCCCCCAGCGTTTCAGTTGCCAGCTGTTGCACCGGTCCGAGCAGGCTCCGTTTTTTTGTTCCTTGTAGTTGGTTCTGTTAATGAGGACTTCACAGTAGGTCTCTTTGTTAGACTCTGGCTTATAGTTATAGTCTTAGTAGTTGTGATTCACGCAGTGTGTAGTGCGTTATTCTGTTTGTAGGATTTTTTGGACTAAAGCATCTAAAGTGGAGGTGGCATCTCTGACCCACCCTTTCTCTAGCACTTGAGTAAGTTTAGTTTTACGCCATAGTAATATTACAGTTATCCTCCGAGTTTTCCAGCTTAGTTTTCTGGCCTTTTATAGTCCGAGATAGTTTCGTTTTCTCCTGGTCACTAGAGGCGCTAGCAAGTCAGCGTATTACCCGTTTTTGTGTTCTGACTATTTCCGTTACTCGAGGACACTGGGAATGGTAGTGTTACACATTCTACAATTTGTAAATAAAAGCTCGTTTACCGCAACATCTGTGCTCCTTCTCCTTCCTGCATCTGAGCCTCAAGAAAATCCTAACATAAATGCAAAAAAATAAAAATAAACAGCAGGAGAAAAAGGTGAAACACTTAAGGAGTCATTTACTATGAAAGTCTAAAAACAACAGACTTAAAGCTTTATTAAACAGGATGATAAAACAAGGCTGACTATTGAAAGATTTGATTTCATAGATTCAACTCTATAATCAGTCCCATCGGTTCTCAAATCTCTGAAAATGTGGTTTCTTACTCATTTCATTAACAAAACAGAATGAATTAAGACTCCAATAACTCTTCATTAACAAATCTGAATGTCCCTTGAGCTACTTCCTCCCCATTTTAGACAGCAAAAAAAAAAAGAATCCTGAACATTGGACATGTTCTCAACACATTTTTAGTCTGACTCACCAAATGTGCTGTTGCAGGTAGGTGCCTGCCATTTCCAGCAGCATTTCATGTAATATTCTTTTCCCCTTTTGCTATTCAAGTGTTACTGTTTTCCCATTTACTTTGGAAAAAGCAACACTCACAGTGCTAGTCACCGTGCTGAAAATGGCAGGCAGGTCCGCTTGGTTCTTTCAGTGAATTAGCCATTTTAATGAAGGTGCTCACTTCTATATGCACAAATATTGCACCAAAACAAATTACCTTGGAGCTGATTTTGCAGGGACACCATTGCTGCATGCCTAATATGATTTTGACTGACTGGGGTAAAGACATACAAAGAAACCGGGACGTATTTCCACCCACAGCAGAATAGCAATAGGTGCACACAGACCGTTCTTCAATGCTGACACATTCATCCATCCATTCGTTTATTTCCCTCCACATAACCAGTTCCAGCAGGCTAAGCACGTCATTCCATCTGCAATTCCATTTCAAGAGAATTTCTTGCTTTTGTTTTTCAGCCCTCCTTCAAGGACTGTTTTCTGGCTCAGCTCAGTCATTCTTACACAGTGAAAGGAAAATACATTATATTAAAATATACAAAAATACATCTATTAAATAGATGTAGAATACATTACTGAATACTCATCAGACGTTCTATTCAAAGTTGATGATAAAAATGCAGAAGAAGATTTTTTGGACCCCTTTTTCTGGATTTCAAAACATATTCACACTGTTTCTGACCACCAATCTGTACAAACAGCAGCTCCATTGTCCTCTTTTTTATCTACTTCATCTGCATGATTGCCATCTCAGTAACTTCAGCGCTGCCGTTTATCACCACCCCACCGGCCTGCACTGCTGAGTTTTCACGACTCTGTGCCTAGCTTTGGTGGAAGTCATCTGCCCACCCACTGCAGACACTCTTCATTAAGTCTCGCTGTATATGTACAGACAGATACCAGTTCTTCTTCAGCAACACTCATAGCTCTCAGGGCTATGCATTGCATTGCACCATGAATACAAACTACATTTGTGAACAAAGATTTACAAAGACTTGCAAAGAACATGTATGTCATGGTGGTCCTGAGTTTCCAGTGACTCCCGTAACTCTGAATTTATTGTCATGGAATCATTAAAACACACTCTGTCACAAAAAACAATCATGCATGTTGTTTTTTCATAGATTTATGACAGGTACTTTGGAAATATGACAACATCCACTGCTTCAAAAAGAATGTGCAAACAGCAATGGGAATATTTGGTTAAACATCCCTTGGTCATTTTCACCTCAACTACATGCTTTCAGTAGCCATCTCCAAGTTTCTGGCTGGGTCCTTGACCACCCATCTTGACAGAATCGGTGCAGTTCGACTAAATTTGTTGACTCACACAGACTTGTTTCTTCAGCACAGTCCACAGGTTCTCAATGGAGTTAAAGTCAGGAGTTAAAACCAGTCTAAAACCTTAATTCTTGCCTGATTTCACCATTCCTTTACCATGTTTTTGGTCATTGTCTTGTTGGAACACTTAACTCCATCCAAGATCCTTCTGGCTGATGATTTGAGGTTTTCCTGAAGAATGTGGAGATAATCATCCACAAGAACCAACATGCATGAATGTTTTTTGAGACAAAGACGCGTGTTTCATTCATTCCAGCATAGAAAATTAAGAGCTATAGCAGTCACTGAAAATTCAAGATTGCCACAATATGCACGGTCTTTACAAGTGTATGTAAGCTTTTTTTCACTACTGTACATACTAACATCAGCATGATAACAACCTTACCCTGACATTTCTCATGGTTGTTAGCATGGGCCAGAAATGACAGATCATGTATTTTCGAAATTTGTTTTTGATGGTTCAATACAGTGCCAGTTTGTATTCACATTTAAATATTTTTGTCCTCATAATTTGCCATATTTTTGTCAAAACACTCAAAGTTCTTAACATATAAGTATTTGAGAAATTCACATTTTGCTTGGATAATGGAGCTACATGGAAGCTTAGGTTTAGCCAAGCTTATTTCATTCAGACGCCAATTTTCCAAACTACTGTTGGCACAAAGAGTCACCACAGTTTTTTGGAATCATCCTCTGGGAACCATAAATGCTTTTACTAAATTTCACTGGACAATCTATCCAGTGGGATTCCAGACAAGACCAAAATGGAGCAACTGAAAGAGCAACATTTTAATCCATAGAATCATATTGAATGCATGGCTAAAAAACACAGACTACTGCCTGGACATCAGTGTAGATTAGTTTAAACCTAGAGATCGTGCTGTTATCTTTATATTCAAATGGAATCAGGAATTAAAACAATACAAGAAATAGGCAGAAAAAGCCTGAGAGCTGTATGTGTGTTTGACCAAGATGAGTTGTAATCAGCTGAACAAAACATACTCCTACAACAGCCTTTTCATATTCAACCCAACACTTAACTGAATGGAAGACAGTTATCATGCACACTACTTCTGGCTCTAGGCTCATCTCACCAGAATACTTGTCACTCTTTGTTTGTATAGTACTCTTTTGTATGTTATGCCTTTTATCCTTCACCGCCAGTGTTTGCTAAATAACGAAAGGATGTCATCTGTACGTTCTTGTTACATGTTGCCACATTGTGAATTGAATTATAAGTAATTATGTATTGTAAGTTATCATGAACACTTTTCTGCTCCTGATAGGGATCTTAAAAACAAAGCGTATATTTTGCTGAGAGAAAAACTTCCTTTGTTTGTCAAATGGAAGGGGATGCATTCATTTTGAAATGCCAATAAACTGTTTGTTTGATGTCAAACCAAAGCGACTGATGGAACAGTTCATATGCAAGTTAAATGCATTCATTTAACATTAAAAGACAGTTTGTACAGAAAAACACTTTTTACTGAGAGAGGAGTCAATCCTGGGTTATTTCATCTTTAGCTCTATTCCTGGCTGATAAGTGCAATGCATACAAATATCCCACCTCTGTTTGGTGGGATGAAAAACAAATATTAAAAGTCATCTCCCATGGGTATAAAGCTTTAAAACATTGACACCGCTTTGAAGAGAAAAGTTATCCAATTGAAGCTGCAAGCAGCATTGGACGGGTCCTCGCATCCTTGCTGGTCGGCAAATCCACGCATGTCCACCAGGTGGCGCTGCGACCGAAAGTGCATGTCGGCCTCTAAATGTGATGAGGGCCGGTCTCAGATCACACGTATAAAATTTCAGGCAGATTGGAGCATGTTCAGGCTACTTATAGAGCCTTTCCTGTCCATCCACCAGGTGGCACTGCAACCGAGCGTGTATATTGGCCACTGGATGTGATCAGGGTCGGACTCTGATCCCACATATAAAATTTCAGGCAGATCGGACCATGTACAGGCTAGTTATACAGCATTTCCTGTCCATCCAACAGGTGGCGCTATGATTGTGGCTGTATTTCAGCATGTGAATGTCATCAGGGCAGGACTCTGGTCATACATGTAAAGTTTGAGGCAGATTGGAGCATGTTTAGGGCAGTTACACAGCAGTTGGTGTTTCATGGCGAAGCATCAAAATTCAGGAGGCCGCCATGGCCACGCCCTCAGACCTTTGTGGAGCATTTTGATAACTTTTGATCACCCATGCCTGGAATACATCCTGGCCGAATTTCAGCTCTCTCGCTGTTACCCTGTTTGAGTTTATAGCTTTTGACAATGTACAAAAATGACCCAAATTCGTCAAAACATATGACATATAATTCAAAATGGCTGACTTCCTGTTGGGTTTTGAGCATGGGTGTCAATTACATTTTTGTGCGTCTTGACGAGTTACATATGCCTACCAAGTTTCAGAACTGTAGGTGACACATACGGCCCTTAGTAAATGTTTGAAATTTTCCAGGTGGCGCTATCGAGCAATTTTGCAACAGTCATGGACAATTTATCTAAAATATCAAATATTTCAGGAGTCCTGATGTGTGTGGAAATTTTAGTGAGCATATGAGCATTCCTAACCTGTCAAAAAGTACTTTGTTTATTACGATAACGATACGTTGCCACGGCAACAACGTTTTATGAATCGTCAAAATCTTCACACTGTGGCATCGTCAAGGGGGAATCACTGAGCTGACCAATTTTCAGAATGATTTGACAAAGTTTCCAGCAATGGCATGTGCAAATGTCATGACAATTTCTTCCTGTTGCCAATAGGTGGCGCTATGACTATTTCTAAATTTATGAGTGTGGATGTGTTCAGAACCGGACAGGTGTCCGTCACATGAAGTTTGGTTCAGATTGGACCCTTTCCAGCTGAGATATAATAAATTAAATTTTCCTGGCGAGAAATCGAAATTCGCCGTGCCGCCACAGACACGCCCCTTGACAACGAGTCACCATTTTCTCTGGGAATCATCATCAACATGTTCAGTCTTATGTCACCACATTTGAGGTGAATCTGATCAACGTGCTAAGAATAGTACATCAAAGTGTAAAAAAATGTCTATTTCCTGCTACCACAAGGTGGCGCTATGCCTGTCAATGTATACAAATACATGGATGTCGTCAGGGCAGTACACTGATCATACATGTAAAATTTCAGGCAGATTGGAGCATGTACAAGAGATTTAGACCCCACTTCCTGTTTCATGGCGAAGGATCAGTATTTTTGGGAGTCGCCATGGCCACGCCCTTTGACTTTTGCGGAGCAATTTGATAACTTTTCATCAGGGAGGACTGTTGCATATATTTGCCAAATTTAAGGTATCTCGGACTCATCCCGAATGAGTTATTAATTTTAAAAAATTTACAGCTAATTCAAGATGGCCGACTTCCTGTTGGGTTTAGGGCGTGGTCATGATTGACTTTTTTGGGTTTCCTGATGTGTTGAATATGCCTACAAAATTTTGTAGCTGTAGATGAAACACTCTGCCAGTTGACCTAATGACCATTTTTTGCAACATTGTAGGGGGCGCTATGGAGCCATTTTGCCACACGCATGCGCAACTCCCATAAAATATCAAATTTTTCGGCAGTCCTGATGAGCATGCCAAATTTGACGCATTTTGGGGTATGATAATGCCGCCAAAAATGCAATTCAAAAGTCCGTAAAATAATAATAAATAATTCCTTGCATTCCAATAGGGTCTTCGCACCATTCGGTGCTCGGACCCTAATAATGATAATAATAATAATAATAATAATAATAATAATAATAATAATAATAATAATAATAATAATAATAATAATAAAAATCTTTATTATACAGTCTATGGGGACACATGAGTTTTGAATATCTGTAACTCATTATCTTATTTACATATTATGAACACGGAACACTTAACTTACTTTATTTTTATTGCTAAAGATACTGCTCTCATCAATGTACATATGTTACTATCAACAGTCACTGCATTGATTATGACTTTCAGTTATTACAATCTAATATTCTGATCATTAGGACTAAATGATTAATCAGGATATACATCATGCAGAGCATGTGAGACAGTTTAAATGGTCTTGCCAATGGTTTTTCTAATTCTTGCCATCCTTATAATGTGTGATAGTCACATTTTTCATAAGTAATAATTAACCATCATGTTTTAAATCTATTAAACAGACCTTATAAACTGATATTGTAAATCAAATCCTAATATCTGTAACAAAAATTTTAATTAGATATTTTCCCAAAACGTTTCAGCACTGCTAGTCATTATGTTAGGTTAGTAGCTCATAGTTCATACGCATAAACCTATTCAAACTTTCATATATTCAATAGTAAATACAAATATTTGGTTTCCTTTGTTTATAAATTCATCCGTGTACAACCCATGATAACGAGTGACATATTTTACAGCAATACTGCATGAAGAAACAAACACTATCACAGTAGCAAAGAAAATCTGAAGCATCCACATAAAAACTTTAGCAAAGGCATGATTGGCTGATCCCAAATAAGTCCCGGCGCTACGCCCAGACAGCTCTGAAATGATGGACATGATGCAGTTTATATTTTAGAAATACTGCAGAGATGTCCAACACTGATCAGAGTTCACAAGACTTAGTATCAACAAAATGTACTAATTACTGGCGGCTTCAATCCTATAATCCAGTCCAAAGCTTGGTCGAACCTTCTGCAAACATCAGAATACATGGCAGTTTTGATAGTTTAATAAACCCAGTGGAACCTAAGGCACGTTTCCGTCCAGTGGAACTCGATCACTTCTGAATTCTGCAGCTGAAGGTCAGGATGGAGCCTCCGTCTGGTTCTGCTTTCCCTGTTCAGCAGCAGCTTCTCTTCACTTCTTGTGGTGCAGACTCCTCCAGGTTTGCACAATCTGATTCTGGCAAGACAAACAAAGCTTCATGCATGTAATAATAATAAGAATAACTTTATTTGTATAGCACCTCTAAGAAGAACATTCACAAAGTGCTTTGACAGGTGGAACATAAAAAATGACAAAAATGTACAGAATGGAAAGCTGATTAAAAGCTGGTCAAAAGGACGACATCACACAAGAGGGTTAAACCTTCCGTCGTCCTGCGGGTCAAATTGACCCATTTTAAAGTTTGAAAATGTGGAGAAAAAATATATTTTCACAGTGAAACTTCTGATGTCCACATTTTCAACATTTCTGGGAAATCTTTGAACATTTTTTGGTGGAAAAAATGATGTTAAAAATGTTTCTTAAGAACATTCACAAAAAATTCACTGGATTTTGGTTGATTTTTATGTGATTGTTCTTAAAGAAAACAGAAGTTTTACTGATATATATGGAATCACTTTAGATATTTTTAGGATTTTTTGGAAGATTTTTACTAATTTTCTGAAAATATTTACAAGAATTTTCTTGCCAAATTTGGGGGATTTTTTTTTTTATAAAATAAAACTTTTAAGGTAAACTTTTCAGGAATTATTGGAATTTTCTTCCTGAAGGTTTTGCACATTTTCAGAAATTTGGGGAATGTTTTTGCAGAATTGTTGGATTTTTTTCAGACAAGGAAACAATATTTTTTGTTGCCCGTAAATGAGGACAACAGGAGGGTTAAGGGAGAAGCTGAAGAGAAAATAAAAGAAATAGATAAAGATCGGGAGGTTAGGAAGAGGGACGACAAGCAGTGAGCATTTTAAAAGGGATAAAAAGGCAGAGAGTGATAAAAGAGAAATAAAAGAGAACTTTACTGGAAGGCGAGTCAATAAAAGTGGGTTTTAAGCAGTGATTTATATAAGTTACTGATTCAGCGAGCCTTCTCTCCACAGGCAGGTCATTCCAAACCCGAGGGGCCTGACAGAGAAGCCTCGACTTCAGAGCGACCAGGAGGGACACACCTGAGGATCTAAGGCTGCACTTAGGGACGTACGAGGCTGACATGTCTGAAATATAGCCAGGGGCAAGGCCCTAGCAAGCTTTAAAGGTGATCAGTAAAAGCTTAAAATCTATTCTACAATGGAGGGAGCCAGCGGAGGGAAGCCAAGATCTGTTAAAACCAGTAACAATGCCTTTTTCATACTCAAGATTTCTTCCATCAACATTGTCCTTTACTTACTGAAACTACCGATGCTGGCAGGGGCGCCGCTCTCCATGTCCTTCAGCATGCAGCTCTCAAAAGCCAAAGCTGCCACCCTGAAGAAAAATCCCTGCACGTTCTCTCCTGAAAATTAGAAAATGAAGCAGCTTCTTGAGATGTTTTCATACTTAAAATGTACCATAAAGCAGTGGGACGTGTGAGCTCCTGGTTTTACCTGCTTTGGCTGAAACAGTCCAAAACTCTGCGTGCATTTCTGCTGCAATCTTGATGGCGTCTTTTTCTGTCCTCTGTCTTTCTTCTGCGGGCTTAAGAACAAGATCAGTAAGTAACAGAAGAAGAGCATGGACAAAACATCTGCACAATATGAAGCAAATTTAAAGATCCTCACCAGCAGGTCAGTCTTAGTGCCAACCAAGAAGATGAAACAGGAGTCAGGCTCATTTTCTCTCATGGCCTCCTTCAACCATTGGCTGTGAAAACAAACGTATGTTAGTAAATGTATAATAACTAAAGTGTAGTAATGAGTGTATTTTACTAAATGTTAAACTTTTCTATGAGTACGTCATTCAGAATTGCTTTCTGGATTTTTAAATTCACAGATCGAGCAAAATTAAAGTTTGCAGACAAATTCCTAAAACGTTTTGGCGATTTTTACCTCGATTCCCCAAATACATCTTTAACCTTCATGTCGTCCTGCGGGTCTAAATTGACCCATTTTAAAGTTTGAACATGTTGAGAAAAATATATATATTTCCCATTACTCAAGAACATAAATGTTCATTCACATTGCAGTAAAGTGTAGCTGAAAGCTCCAAAAGTCAGCTTGTAAGTCAGCATTATATTGTAACAGACTGATTGACTCATACATTACAATATAAATCTACTCATTATACATTCGTAGTATTTATTTAAGTTGGTCTAGGTCTTAATTATATAACCCAGTATTGGCTCCTCTGGCTGTAGCACAATGTTTACTCTGTGTTTGGTATTTCTCAGATTGTTTTTTTTCCCACTCACTGCATTCTCATCACACTAAATCTATTTATTCACTATACTGGCCTTCTTCAGTTGCCTAGTTAGTAATAAAGTAGATATGCAGCAAAAATCTGACTCATCTGGTGATGGTTATCCGATATTCATTCTGCTATTAGTTGATTTAGTCTCCACCGACTCCTGAGGTGAATATGCTGCCGTTTAGCCCCTAAAAGCTCCACTATGGCCAGCAGCTCGTCCTGAACTCTGTCTGCCTGCTGTTTTTTAGTGAGCAGGGATGTACAATGGCTTCATAGTGCTTTGCTTCTGGAAAAAACAGCCTGGCGTGTCTGATAAGAGCAGCGAATGTTGATGTGAGTAAAGCTGCAGACCAGAAGAAAGAGCTGAATGCTGTCAAGTAGCACGAACTGATCATAAACTTCAACTCACTGCTGTTTGTGTTGCAGATGTTATACAGCAGTAGAATAAACCCAAAAATAATGAAACCTACCGTGTGTGATCTAGAGACTTAATGTCGGCCATGTCAAACACCGTGACGATGACTGAAAAAGATGAACAAGACATCTCTGTATTATTAGTTTATGCAAGTTCAAATGCAGAATGGTCAGTTCAGACATGCAACCATCTCTTTAAAGTGACATATTAGAGCAGCTTCCTACCCTGAGCGCCTCTGTAGTACGCAGAAGCAATGCACTTGAATTTTTCCTGTCCAGCGGTATCCCAGCTAGAACAGAAAGTTGTTCCCGATTAACGTGGACAGACAAAAACACAGAGTAGGATCACTTTCTTTCATATCAAACTACTCACATTTGAAGGGAGAAAGGTACTCCGGATATCTCGAATCGCTCGATCTCAAAGTCGACTCCTATAGTGGCTTTGTAGTCTCTTTCAAATACATCTTTACAGAATCTGAAAACAGCAAAAAATAAGCAACGATTCTGGGTTAAATACTTACATTACATACTTTCTTAATCCAGTTCGATTCTGATTTTGAATGATATTACAGCATAGCTATCATAATCTACAGCAGGAATAAAATGTATCCAAAGGAATCGCAAAATAAATCTGACTGTTTTTGAGCAGCACAAAATTTGTCAGACTGCATTCACTGTAATATTTCTTAAAAGAAATATAAATGAATCCTACAACTAACAGCGCAGTCGTTTCACACACTGGTGGTTCTAAATCGTCCTGCGGGTCAAATTGACCTGGTTTAAAGTTTGAAAATGTGGGGAAAAAATATATTTTCACAGTGAAACTTCTGATGTCCACATTTTAACATTTTTGGGAAATCTTTCAACATTTTTTGGTGGAAAAAAAGAAATGCTAAAAATGTTTCTTAAGAACATTCGCAAAAAAATCTACCAAAATCCAGCAAATTTCACTGGATTTTGGTTGATTTTTTTCTGAATGTTCTTCAAGAAAATATTAGAAGTTTTACTGATAAATATGGAATCACTTTAGATATTTTTAGGATTTTTTTGCAAGATTTTTCCTCGTTTTCTGAAAATACTTACAAGAATTTTCTTGCCAAATTTGGGGGATTTTTTAAAAATAAAACTTTTAAGGAATTATTGGAATTTTCAACCTGAAGGTTTTACAAATTTTCAGAAATTTTGGGATTTTTTTTGCTGAATTTTTGGATTTTTTTCAGACAAGGAAATAATATTTTTTGGTGCCCCTTAATAAAGACAACAGGAGGATTAACATTTATTCAGCAATTGTCTGATAACATCAGTGTATCCATGATGGTAATTTGAGGAAAATGGTGCATATCAGTGAAATCAAAGTCTGATCATGCAGTAAATACGTCCCAGAATCCATATCTGTTTTTTATTTTTTATTTTTACCTGTTCATGAAGGACATTGTGAACAGAAACTTGAAGTTTCTACCAAATGTTTGATCTGTATTGGCCTTGCTTCCAAACTTGTGGCCTGTAGTGTCCATATATGCAATAAAGTTGTCAGGATGCCAGGCAGTTATATTACTGTTCTGTAAAGGAAGTCCATTTTCTTGCAAATGCACAACAACATGCAGACTCATAGCTATTTATTGAAGTACCTATTGATGAGGCAGGTCTTCCCCACGTTAAGGTCTCCAACAACCACCACTTTTGACATTTTCTGTCGGTCCCACCTTTAATAAAGACAGCAGGTTTTCCATTAGTGCGAGCTTTTAATGTGACGTTAAAGCAAAGTTCAGAATCCCAACTAAGAACAGGAGGCTTACGGCTGATGTCTGGCAGCTCTGTCCTTACAGGCGGCTTTAACCTCAGCGTCCCAGTCTTTCTTCAGCTGCAGGGAGGCCTCAGGCGTGTGCCACTGACATTAACAGGACAAACATTATTGACATTTATTCTGCACATAGCGAATGAACACCTGCTATGAAAAGGCTAAAAGTCCATATATGTGTTGGCAGATCTGTGAGCTTTCCTTACAGCAGACACAACAGTGATTTTAGTTCAAATTTGGACCCAATGAAGGTATTATATGAATGTCATGTTTCGTGGATATTCATCTGGGTTACTGTGGAGACTTTTAACTTAGAGCCATGAATGTCAAACTCAAGGTGGCGCTAGAGGAAAAGTCCCAAGATAACCAGTCTGTATGATACATTCTCTGGAACCATGAATGTCCGTACAAACGTTTGTGGCATTAGATGTTAGGATAGTTTACAGAATGACTAAAATCTTCTGGTTGGTGATGCTTCTAGATGAAAAATCATCAGATCTTTAAAATCAGTAGGTTTAACTTGCTGGACCTGTGAATATCGGTACCAAATTTAATGACATTTCTCTCAAGGTCAACTGGGGACCATAATGTAAGCTGTTTTTTTAATTTTCAGTGAGGATGTCATTTAACCCTCATGTCGTCCTGCGGCTCAAAACTGACCCGTTTTAAAGTTTGAAAATGTGGTGGAAAAAAAATATTTACACAGTGAAACTTCTGATGTCCACATTTTCAACATTTCTGGGAAATCTTGGAACATTTTTTGGTAGAAAAAAGAAATGCTAAAAATGTTTCTTAAGAACATTCACATAAAAATCAACCAAAATCCAGTGAAATTCGCTGGATTTTGGTTGATTTTTATGTGAATGTTCTTAAAGAAAATATTAGAAGTTTTACTGATATATATGGAATATTTTATATATTTTTAGGATTTTTTTGGAAGATTTTTACTCATTTTTTGAAAATATTTACAAGAATTTTCTTGCCAAATTTGGGGGATTTTTTAAAAATAGAACTTTTAAGGGAAACTTTTAAGGAATTAATGGAATTTTCTCACTGAAGGTTTTGCAAATTCTCAGAAATTTGGGGGATTTTTTTGCTGAATTTTTATATTTTTTTCAGACCAGGAAACACTATTTTTGGTGCCCATAAATGAGGACAACAAGAGGGTTAACATATATCATGTTCTCCATTTAATTTATTATATAAAGTATGAACTCATCAATCACAACATTCATGCCATTCCTGAAAGTTTTCTGCAGTGTGTCGAGGCTCATTGTCCTGCTGCTGCTGCTGCTGGTGTTAAAAAGTGCCGTTGCCATGGGAGGCTGTGTTCAGTCTACAACAATGTTTAGGTAGGTGGTACACATCAAAACAACATTCACATAAACTTCAGGACCCAAGGTTTCCCTGCAGAACATTGCGTTGTAAAGGCATGATCAAAACCTGTCTGTGACGTTAATGTTGGAGGTGATTAGTGTAGAATATTGCATTAGTAGTCAACAAGTACTTTGCTGGCGATGCAAAGATAATTCCTTCCTGATGTAGTTCCTCATGTAGTGTATTTTTAGTTCTACTCTGTGTGCAAACACACACTGTAACTGGGTTAGAATAAACTTGGTTAAATCCTACCCTACTGAGCTGTTAACATGGTCTCTGTGCAACATCTGACTTACATCTGCATTCTCTGTTGGTTCCCAAAACCCAGATTAAGAATGTAGTGCATCAATAAACAGATGCAAGTATAACTTTGACCTACTAGATGTTTCAAAGCGACTTCTCAGACTGAATGTATGTATGACTTCTAATTTGGAACACTGGGAGTGAAAGTGGCCATGAAAACAAGAGACAACCTGCAAACTGACCTCATTAGAAGCCAAAGTAAACATAGATTTAATCCAAACTATGAATGCTAAAATGCATTATCTGGAGGTGATTCAGACAGGAAAGACATGTGTTGACTGAGGGTGCCCATAATTACCCTGAGTGCTGTGATCTGACACTGACTTAAGCATCTGAGAAAGTTAGGTGGGAGTCACATGTTTCCTATGAATGCAACCTCCTCAAAGCCCTGTGTTCAAACCATTTAACCCTCATGTTGTCCTGTGGGTCAAAATTGACCCTTATTAAAGTTTGAAAATGTGGGGGAAAAAAAAAAAAAAGATTTTCACTGTGAAACTTATGATGTCCACATTTTCAATATTTTTGGAAAATCTCTGAACATTTTTTGGTGGAAAAAAGAAATGTGGAAAATGTTTCTTAAGAACATTCACACACACACACACACACACACACACACACACACACACACACACACACACACACACACACACACACACACACACACACACACACACACACAAAAAAAAAAAAAATCCAGCGAATTTCACTGGATTTTGGTTGATTTTTTTTGTGAATGTTGTTCAAGATAATATTAGAAGTTTTACTGATATATATGGAATCATTTTAGATATTTTTAGTATTTTTTGGAAGATTTTTACTCATTTTTTGAAAATATTTACAAGAATCTTTCCAAATTTGGGGGATTTTTTTTTAAATAAAACTTTTAAGGGAAACTTTTAAGGAATTATTGGAATTTTCTTCCTGAAGATTTTGCAAATTTTCAGAAATTTGGGGAATTTCTTTGCTGAATTTTTGGATTTTTTTCAGACAAGAAAACAATATTTTTTGGTGCTCATAAATGAAGACAACAGGAGGGTTAAACATGAGTAAGCATTTTCTGGGATCTGGATCAAACTGGAGCAGATTTCTTATCGCTACTAGGGTATATATGCAAGTAAAATATTATTTACCTTGGGGAAATCTGAGATAATCCTGTCTTTGCTGATCGGTGGAGGGAACGACATCATGCCATTCCTGTTATCCTGCATGATGACCTGTGGAGGAATGTGTAGCAGCAGTTAGTTATATCTAATACCAAGCAGCCTTTCAATGAGTGTGTTTTATGAGAAAAATCATGCGTTCTTTGAACCAAAACTAGCATTTAGATTAAATTACAAGCCCCCTAAATTCTGTTGAAGAAAAACATTTAGCTTTAGTCAATCTGTATAGTAGTATAGCATGTATAATATCAGTCTTAGCAGATGCTAGTGCTGCTGCAGCATTGTAAAGTTACCCAATGACACCGGAAGTACGGTGAGTTTATCTTTAAAATAAAGGCAAACGGACAAGAGTCGAATCAAAACTGTGAAAGTACACGCTCCTTGTCTAAGAATATAATTTGTCACCACTTACGTTGTGTTTTTCTCTCAGTTCCCCTCCCTCTTATAGCCTACAACTACATTATCTTGAGTTGTAAACTATGATAACGGTTTTAATTTGACGGACGTTAGCGGATATCTTGTCACATTCTGTTTATGGGAACACCATGTAGCTAAAACGACCTGCCCCACTGCTCCATATTACGCATGTGTCGGTTATATTCGGTTAGAAACTGTGCCCGGTAACGCTGTGCCTCTCACCGGTAACACCGTGAAGGACTTGTACTCACCTCCGGTCAAGTACCGTCGAATAATCGCCGTTTTTTCTTCCGGTTTTGGTCGCTTGGCCCGCTACAGTTGGGAGTCGAGCCCTCGCGCTGTTTGATGAGGAGCTCGTTTCCATGACAACCACCTTGTAGCGAAGTGGTCACGTGACTATTGGACTTTTATTACACGTGGTTGAGAACAGGTTCCCATAAATTCCTTGTTTATTTACGCTCTAATGTGATTAATATGCTAATAAACAAAACACGGATGTTCACTATTCAGTGTTATAAACTCATTTAACGACATGATATTCCACAAACATGCTCACTACGTCTACAGCACGGGGAAATTAGGCAGGACAACAACCTGGCCAAACTGCAGTAATGACAACATTTTATTATACTCATGGCCAAACAAACATAATATTACATTACAGAAACATACGCTCGTCCCTCCTGGCAACTCTCCCTCCAGTGCTGCAGTTTATTTGGCATCCTGCAGTTTGTGTTGCAGTGCCATATTGCCCCCTGTTGTATGAAATTTATATAAAATACATGAAAACTGCATCACCTACTGCCCCAAATGTTAAATCAGCAAACGTATCACATTATTTATTGGAAAGAAATATGTAACACTCAGGATTTCGAGATGATTGTATGTAGAGTGTTTGCTTTGCAACTCAGAAGTTGTCAGCTCTCACAGAAACGTCTTTCTACCCACCAGATGGTGGATCCACCCGAGACCAACCAGAAAATGTTTACACTGATTTTGTAGCAATCCAAAGATTTCTCGTTATTGTCATTGAACAGTGTATAGACTGTAAAAATGCACATGTCTTTTCTATCTAAATAAAACTAATCTGTTTGTTTTTGCTATTAACACATTTCCTTTGAATTTTCTCAACTGTTCCCGTTATAAAGTGTCGGAAAAGGACGTCTTCAGATTTCAATGTTCAGTTTAATATGATATAAGATGAGGAGAAGTGGTAAATTTAAAGTTTTCAGATGTTAAATGTGACTCAGGCTGATTATGAAGTGATTCTATGTCACTTATTTCAGCTTCTGCAATAGAGAGAAAGTAAATGATGAGTTAACTGTGCCATCTTTTGGTGAAACATGAAAACAACAGTCTAGCAGCAGCTGAATTTTAGGACATTTATGAGTTTAATATTTGCATTACATTGAGGATTTGGTCTCAGGACAAGAGCATTTACACAACAGCTGCGTGTTTCAGGATTTTGGATTATTACTCCACCAAAGAACGGCGGCAGAGTTATGTATGTTTGTCTGTGAATCTGTCTGTCTGTCTGTTAGCAACATTACTCAAAAACGGACTAACGGACTTGGATGACATTTTCAGGGAAGGTCAGAAATGACTCAAGGACCAAGTGGTTAGATTTTGGCAGTGATGCGGCTTATAGTCTGGATCCATGGATTTGTTAAAGATTTCCTACTGCGAGAAAGCAGCCGGCACGGCGTCACTGTAACCATGACAACAACTGAACCCTACATCAGCTGCCTGCTGACCATCACATGATTGATGCTACTACTGACTTATCAGGACTTATCCGTCAGAAATGAAACAAGAAACAACTGATTAAATTGTGGGGGTGTTGGTCTCAAATTTGATGGGTGGGACGTAAAATGTCCTCCAGTTCCGGAATGAACTTTTAATTATTTACTGTCTCGTTGTTGCTGAGTATCCTAACTCCATTCAACACGTTAATCATAAATCAATAAAGTTTATCCTTCTCCTTAAATGATAAAGATAAATGTCAGTCACCAGTTGAGCCACCAGGCGGCGCTCCGTCCTCAACCAGCAGTTCAGTTAAACTTTGAGTCCAGGAAGGATCAAATCTGTCGCCTTCAGTCGGACCAGTCGGCTTATAGACGCCCTTTAGCCAAGCATTGAGTTGTGAAGGAACCTAATTAACACCCTAAAACAGAACCTGGAGGCTGGACTTCCACGGTCTCCTGGACGGAGACACTCCCTCAGAGCCAGAGGAGGAGATCTTCAGCCGGCTGCTGGAGGATGCAGAGAGGAGAGAAGCTGCTGACGTCTGGATCCTCCATCAGAGACTCACACAGGTAGGAAAACACACCTGGATTACTGATTTATATCTGAAAACACGTGTTCAGTCATGTGTTTGGAACTTTTACTCGTTTTTTCTTATTTACTATCGCTGTTTTGGTTTTGCATTTTGCACATTTTCCAGTAATTAATGCTGTTATGGTGAGTTTTGTGCAGAGGTAATAGGTTCCAATATCTCCTATCATGCTCAGAAAACTTTAAATGACAACAAGAAAATTAGATTTTTCTACATATTATTGATTGAATTAAACATCCAACTTTTCTTCGCTTTGAATGAGTGTATTTAAAATTACTGAGTAAATACGAGCTGATTTAAGTAACATTTTTGGACATTAAATCACCTTGAATGCCTTTAAAAAGTACTTAGAATGTGCTTTGTGCATCATCAGTGTCACCCAGATATTTTAAAGCTGCATGAAAGGAGAATGGAGGTCGTTATTTCAGAGGAAGCACCGCTGCCAGAGAGGATGTAGCGACTGACATTGTTAGCCAGTGAGATCATCTCATTCTCCAGGTTTAAATACCCAGTTTGGATGAAGCGCCTTCACCCTCAGAAGGAGCTGAGAGTCTGCAAACGTCCACCAGCGTTTGTGTGTCGAACTCCAAAGATCAGTGTTTGCACCGACATGAACGGACAGAAACCCCAAACAAGGCAGCAGCCGGTCGACTCTCACCTTTACAGTGTCGTTGTTGTTGTTAACCTACTGAGACGGGAGTTTGGCTCTTCAGGCTTCAAGTCGTCTGACCTGGTGACTCAGATGTTCAAGTAAACATTTGGACTACAGCATCCAAGTCCAGTTAAATCATTACCTCCATGCAACCCGCTACTTTTCCTTTTTCCTGTTCAGAGCGATGGAAGTTTGACTGTATCAGTCTGTTGATAACCATCAGTTAGAACAAAAATCTTTCATAGCAGCATGCAAATGATTCCAGAGTAAAGGACGATATAAAAACCACCAAACTACAGGAGCTCAGTTCACATGATAGAACCTTGAAGAGTTTGAGATTAAGAAAGAAGGAACAGGGTTATGTCTTCTATCAACTTTACTGTCTTTCTTTTTTCCTTTTTTTTTAGGATTTCTGAATAAATAGCTGCTTTATGATGACATTTCAACACATGTCAAGTCATTTCTACGGTGCTTTGCTGATGTTAAGGACTTTTGATTTAAGCCAGATGTAGTTTTAAAGTCCGTCTTCGCTGAAAACTTTAAAATTAGACAGTCACTACTTAGAACTCACCAAATCTATCTAATCCAGTTTAGTAGCCCTCTTGGGTTTTCGAAAACCAAAAACACATCAAAACAACTGAAGCAGGGTGAAGAAACCTCTGGAGTTGTAATTTTTTGGATGCTGAAAAATACATGTTGATGATGTTTAACTTTGATAAAACCTCTAAAGATTTAGCTGAAAATATTGAGTTTCGTCGTGGACGACACCTAATCCAACCCTCCCGTATCGCCTGGATAGTCAGTGAATGAATGAAGTTGTAGATGCAAGCTGCCAGAATTAGTTTCCTCCATACTCTGCAAAAACTCCAAATCTTATCAAGTCTGTTTGTCTTATTTTTAGTCCAAATGTCTCATCCCACTTGATTTAAGATAAATTCACTTAACAACAGACATTTCAGCAGATGGAGGGACTTGTTTTAAAACAATGCATCTTAAATATCTTGTTAAGTCAAACAATCTTGAAATGATCTTGTTTTGAGTTGAATTTTACAAGAAAACTCAAAATAAGTTTAACCCTCGTGTCGTCCTGCAGGTCAAAATTGAGCCGTTCTAAAGTATGAAAATGCGGAAAAATACATGTTTTCACAGTGAAACTTCGGATGTCCACATTTTCAACATTTTTGGGAAATCTTTGAACATTTTTTGGTGGAATAAAGAAATGTCATATTATGATACCAATTATGACTCACATGATTACTTGTATTGAAAGCTGTTGCTCACAGTGATGAAATCCTGCGGTTCTCTTCAGTTTTAGTGACTTTCAGCTCATTGTTTTGCTTTCAGACCAGCAAATTTACTGTGTTTGCTCACCTTGACCTTTAAAAATCTCAGAAACACGACTTTGCGCTGCCCGTTCAGCACCAACAATAACCATAAAGTTAGCTGCGAGCTGGTGAACACAGTGGATATCTCATCTCAGGAATTTGTAGAGACCAAAACAGAGCTCAAAGAAGAACGATATTTGATGTTATATTCACCAGACATCCAGAAACGTGACTCTAAATGAATGTTTCTGTGTGTCTGCTGGAAAACATATTTACAAAATCAATCAGTACATCAATGAAATCAGCTACAGACCCAATAGAACCAGTAAACCAGCCTGTACTAGTTTTCTGCAGATGTATCCATCAGTTATTATCTAACAAGAGATTGCAGTTCAGGAATCCAAAGTAGCCCTTAGAGAGTACTGACAAGTTGACCTTTCAACAGTAAAACATCCAGTATGTGTCTCATCACTACTCCTCTGTCAAGGTGTTTTGCTAAGATCTTATGCCAGTGTGACATTTCTAAGATTATTAGTGTCCCGATTACTTGTTTCTGCTGCAGAAAATCAGTTTTCAGCAGCTTTAGGTGAGAATTTATCCAACTTATTGCTGTCATGCTCAGTGTCAAAGTGTCAGTTCTCTCTTCGAATCCAGACTCGCCCCTGTAGCGTATACATCCTCCTTCATCTCATCCTCCCTTCTACACATTCTAGATGTATTAGATCATCTGTACAAGCTGCAGATATCAGCTCCAGGCAGATTATTTCTCTCCACTGACACTCACTTCCTGCGTTTGTTCCAGAGCCTCTCGCTGCTCTGCTCATATTTTAGGCTGAGAATCCATCTCTGCCTTTTAATTTACAGGATAGCTCTTGATTTGGTAACGGGAGTTAAAGCTGAGAAAGTAAAGCTGAGTGTGTATATATATATATATATATATTTGTGAATCCTAATCTGTAATACTGTTACTTTAGAATAGCGGTGGCAAACGCAGTAAGCACTGTACATCCAAAAAAGCAAGTACATTTAACTTTTATGACATTAAAAACCCAAAAACTTAATTCCAGAAAAGCAAATCTGATTCTTTACGATCATAAAAGTTGGTTATCATTAACTAATATGATGCGTTTGCCGTCAGTAACTGAATCTGTTCCCTGTATTCAGCTCTAATTAACTTTTTCAGTTAGACAATAACACTTACAGCTGAGATACAACCTGTTAGGATAAGAGCAGTTACCTATTCAGTGATCTTGGGTAGAATCTCTGGATTTTCAAAGTTCGTCACCTGCTGATTGTTAGTTGTGTTGTGGTTTGTTGGGACTTGCGATTGTATATTTGAATATTGTCTGTCTGTAGTCAGTTTATTACGACTCTGGCTCCCTTTACAGAGGGTGTAGTGAGGTTTCTTTGTGGTTAATGGAGTCTCCGTGAGCCCGTCAGGCTCCAGCTGACAGCGGTGGTCCTGCCTAAACCCTCCTCTGGTGAAGAATCGGCCCTGTTGTTGGGGAGTTAGCACATTCCTGCCTCCGAGCAGCTTCCAGGCCTATTGTGGACGATGAAACAAACAGTCTCTGTCATCCTGCCTGCTTCTCATTTGGAAAAGACGGGCCTCATTTATGTCGACCACATGTGCGTTTGTGTTCACGCTGCGTCACAGAACACGCGTGTTTTAGGAAGTGACCAGCAATTAGAGTTTCCCAAACGTTGTCATGTCACGGTCTCCTGAGCAGACACACGGCAGCAACCAACCCTGAGTTTAAAATAGTCCAGAGAGGTGGAATTACAGTGAAGTTAAACATCCTCAGACTCATTCAGGTTGTTTTTCTGCCGTTTCTGCTTTGATGTTGTTTGTTGCAGTTAACCCTCCTGTTGTCTTCATTTACAGGCACCAAAAAATATTGTTTCCTTGTCTGAAAAAAATCCAAAAATTCTAAAAAAAAATCCCCAAATTTCTGAAAATTTGCAAAACCTTCAGGAAGAAAATTCCAAGAATTCCTTAAAAGTTTACCTTAAAAATATTACTTAAAAAAATTCCCCAAATTTGGCAAGAAAATTCTTGTAAAGAAAATATTAGAAGTTTTACTGATATATATGGAATCACTTTAGATATTTTTTAGGATTTTTTTTTGAAGATTTTGGTTCATTTTTTGAAAATATTTACAAGAATTTTCTTGCCAAATTCGAGGGATTTATTTCTTTTAAATAAAAACTTTGAAGGGAAACTTTTCAGGAATTATTGGAATTTTCTTCCTGAAGGTTTTCCAAATTTTCAGAAATTTGGGGAATTTTTTTGCTGAATTTTTGTATTTTTTTCAGACAAGGAAACAATATTTTTTGGTGCCCCTGAGTGAGGACATCAGGAGGGTTAAATTTATACTTTTTTCTGTGATTCTACTTTACATTATTTGCAATATAACAAACAGGGAAAATCTGTAAAATAACAATTACCATTAAAAACTGTTTAAAGAAAGTTTATTTTTATTATCCTTGTGTCGATTCACATACATCTTTAGTCAATTATTTAGATTCTTCCAGGAAAAAAAGTAGAATTGCTTCTGAAATAATCAACACCAAGAATGCAGGACCTTGTTTAAAGTGCAGATTTATTGATTTATTTGGATAAAAGTGCATCAGCCCAGATTTGAGGGGTCTAAAGTCTGCATCTTGGATCCAGCTGAAACCTGTACTAGTGTTTGTTCATCTGTCAGTTTACAGCTCACAGTCACAGAAGCATCTGTTTTCTCTTCACAGCCAAACACTGCTGATCCCCAGTGGTCCGGTCACCATGCCAACTGCTGCGATCCTCACGGTAACCAGGAGTCCTCGGAGGAGCTGAAGTGTATTTACGTCCCTGGTAGTACAGAGGATCCAACAGGAGGCAGGTAGGAAGAGGAAGAAGACACTGTTGTAGTAAAATATGCAGCCATGAAGTCACATTTACTGTCTTTCCTGTCTCAGAGATGCTCGTCCGGTGGATTCTCCTGCTGGTTTCCATGTCTCTGGTGACGGCTGGACTTGTTGCTGGATGTGTTTGTCCAGCTGCCACCGTTTTGTCCCAGTTTCCCTCCGAGGTTCCTGCTGATGTCTGTTGCCTGAACTACTCCGGCTCTGCCTTCAGCCATGTGCGCTGGTCTGTGTTTACCAATGAAACCAGCGTGGAGACTCTGGACCTCTCCAACTGTAACATCAGCTCCGTCGACAGGAACCACAAAGAGACGTCCTCGCTGCAGAAAGTCTTACTGGGTCAGAATAGACTAACTGAGCTGCCCAGAGAGTTTCTGGCCAACCAGACCGGCCTGGTGGAGGTGGATCTAAGCTGGAATCTGCTGGAGGAGCTTCCTGAAGGCTTCCTCCAGGACTCTGAAGGCCTCCAGAAGCTGAACCTGCAGGGGAACCGGCTGCGCTTCCTCCCTGGTTCTATCCTGCAGAAGCCCAGACTCCAGAGGCTGGAGCTAGATGGGAACTACTGGGATTGTTCCTGTTTGCTACTGGGAGGCCTGGAGGCGGGCGAGAAGGCCAACAGGACCACCAGGCTGCAGGATCTGGTGGAGAACCTGACCTGCTCCTCTCCCAGACACCTGGCCGGCAGGACCGTGTGGTCGGTGAGGCTCAGCGACGTTTGCCGCCCGGCCGGCCTCACGGCGCTCTTCATCATCCTCCCCCTCCTCATCCTCTCCGCCTTGCTGCTCTGCTGGTGCTGTGGGAGGAAGAGGAAGAAGAAAGAAGCTCCCGTGTTCAACATCTCGAAGAAAAGGGCTCCCAGCTCCAGCTGCAACGGACAGAAACATCCACGCAACAAGCAGCAGCCGTCGGTTACTGAGCCGAGCAAAGACAAAGAGGGAGTCCTGAAGAACCAGCTGCTGCTTCACCCGGCCTCCACCCTGCTGGGCAGCACCAGGGACATCTATGAAGAAGTGGAGATCAAACTGGGATCAGTGGAGTCTCTTCCCAGAGTCTCCTCACGCTGTTCCAGCTCCCAGGAGCCCGACGGGGCCAGTAAGACGGAGCTGGACACCGTCAGCGTGACGGAAGTGATGAAAGACTCAGCAGACAGAGAGAAAGCTTACATGACTCAGTCCACCGAGTACTACAGCCTGGTACCGGGCATCGAACTGGAGGACTCGGACCACGGAGACTACGAGAACGTCGACCTGTCGTGACGTCATCTCAGAGGAAGGGTTCAACAGTTTGGGAGTTCTGCTTTTTGTTTTATTGGCGAGAAATCAATAGCACTCGTGTAAAACCATCATGATGACCGAGGAAGTCTTAAAACTGTCTTCCAGAGATTCTACAGGTTTCTGTCTTTGTGTTTTTGTCTGTAAACAAGAACCCCACAGTCCTGTTGGATTCAGCCATTGATCTGCTTTTATTTAACCCTCCTGTTGTCTTCATTTACCAAAAAATTTTGTTTCCTTGTCTGAAAAACATTCAGCAAAAAAATCCCCCAAATTTCTGAAAATTTCCAAAACCTTCAGGAAGAAAATTCCCTAAAATGGTCACATATATATCAGTAAAACTTCTATTTTCTTTAAGAACATTCACATAAAAATCAACCAAAATCCAGCGACATTCGCTGGATTTTGGTTGATTTTTGTGTGAATGTTCTTTAGAAACATTTTTAACATTTCTTTTTTCCACCAAAAAATGTTCAAAGATTTCCCAAAAATGTTGAAAATGTGGACATGAGAAGTTTCACTGTGAAAATATATATTTTTTCCACATTTTCAAACTTTAAAACGGGTCAGTTTTGACCTGTAGGACGACACGAGGGTTGAATGTTAAAAACACAGTAGAATGGTGGGGTTGTTTGTACTTCAGCTACGATTGCTCCCTTTTTACACAGAAATATTTGCTTTCATGAAGAGTTGTTTGGTGTCCAGAAGCCAGAGGGATGTTTGTCAAGCTTGAGATAAAGAGGAACAGATAGCTGGGTTCTGCATTAGGACTAAAGCTAACACAGAAAAAGTAAAAAATCAAACAGTTTTTTTTCTACATTACAATACGATTTTAGTGGAAATTACAGTTTTTATTTTCCTTTTTTGTAATTGATAACTGGTGAGAATCTTTATTTAGGATATCCATACCAGCCAAACAACAGCTAAATAGCTCTGATTCAGTTTGGACCAGTCAAAATAACAGATATCCCAAATATCATTGAGACTAGTGAATTGTGCATGATGCAGACGTGGGTTTTTCTTTTGGATACTGGCCCAGTGAAGCATCTGAACAGCGTTAGCAGATGTTATGGTGACTACTGTGGGCGATAAGATTGTCAGAAAATGCCGTGAAATCAGAAGAACTAATCAGCGAAGAGTTTGTGGAGAACGAGAGATTTGATCATCAAAGAATCGTGGTGGAAACTTAGCAGAACTTTAGCTTCAGGCTGCTTTGACTTGGCGGCAAACGGCTGTCATCTGCAGATGCAGTTCCAGCACCGTAGTTTGTTTGAAAAGCACGTTGCTCCTGCCTTTATTAACATTTGCTGTAGCTTATAAGTACAGAAACCTTCAGTGTTGTTTCACCAAATTAAACTTCTAATTCAATGTGTCTGTATTGACATTCTGCATATCTGCAATATGCATCCAGTCTAGCTTTTACATGGTGAAGTGGATCACAGAAGGCAGAACATTAACATGAATATGGGCCTTTGTGTGCGTCGTTTTCTGAAAGGTCACCACTGTTATGATGACTTCCTTTTGACGAATAGCATGACTTAAGTGTGTCTAAATTCACAAACTGTCGGCTGATTTTTAACCTTGGACCAAGCCGGGCTACCTGTTCCCGTTTCTTCTTATCTTTATGCTAAGCTAACCTCCTCTTGGCTCCAGCTCTGTATTTAAAGTACAACCATGAGACCTTTATCAGTCTATTTCTGGGCAGAAAATGACAACGTGCATTTCCCAAAATATCCAAAATGTTGCTTTTGTGCACTAGAGAGAGACAGTGTGAAAATGCAGGTTATCTCCTGACAGACGGTGCTGCTGACCTCTGTAGCATCCCAATGGAAGAGGAAGTGATTCAATCCCAGGCTTTTCCTTCGGGACCTGAGGAACGCAGTGACGGCTGGAAAGGGAGGCCAGCTTTGCTCTCTCTGGAACAAAAAAATCAAAAACACAAACACATTTGTTCTATTTAATGCCGAACAAAAGACAGGACATATTTTTAACTGATGTGAAGTGATGCAGGTCTTTGTATGTCCATGTCTTTACCTCACCCATGTGTAATTGTTAAAAGCATTCCAGTCGGACTTGTTCCTCATTACGCTGCATTCACAACGTTTCCTGATGAAGCTGCACAACCAGAAATATAGGTGCTGAACAGTGACTAATCACACCGCAATGCTCACACTTAATTCAAAGTGAAATGTGGAATGTACAGCTCAGGTGAGAAGTCTAAATCTGTCACTGATTGTTAATGAAGGACGAAAACGCCGAAACGTGCACGTCGGTTGGAAACTGCCGGGTCTAAACGCTGGTTTAAGATAAAAATCTCAGTAAAACAGGAGAGGAGACCTGCACAAAAGACAACGCTGTCATTGTAACGGCGCAGACACTCGATTGTTATCTAAGATGTGGAAAACAGACGGACGAATCACACCCACACTGCTGGCTTCCAGAGCTAATTGGTTTGTGAGAGACGAGGGTGCAGCGAAGGGTGTGGAGCTTCCTGGAATTGAAAAAACTGAGGTGTATTTTCCAGACGGGTTTCTCACAGATTTCCCACCGCAGCTTTATTTATCAACAATGTAAGGATCACTGCTTTCCAGAGGCCACAAGCTCCTCAGCCAAAAGACAAACAAACAAATGTGTGAATGTTGCATTTTGTACAGAAAAATGGCTTTTAGTTGTAAATATGGTATTTTTTGGTTAATTTTAGCAACCGGGGGGGAAAAAATACTCCAGAATTGTTGTTTCTATGCCTCCCATTGCTTTTAATGGCCTTATTGTAATAGTTTACGGTAATTTTTTGAAAAAGAGGTTCACAAAATCAGACTGGTATTTCCTTATTTCTGTTTGATTTTCTAGATCTTGCTGGCTGAAATGACAACTTCCTGGCAGATATTATTTGACTGGCAGCCAGCAAATTATGTTGTCTTTGGTGAAAACACCGTCAACAAATGACTTTTTAATGTTTCCTGCTGTTGTTTTAACCCTCCTGCTGTCTTCATTTATGGGCACCAAAAAATATTGTTTCCTTGTCTGAAAAGAATCCAAAAAATCAGCAAAAAAATTCTCCAAATTTCTGAAAATTTGCAAAACCCTCGGGAAGAAAATTCCAATAATTCCTTAAAAGTTTCCCTTAAAGGTTTTATTTTTTAAAAATCCCCCAAATTTGGCAAGAAAATTGAAAATGAGGACAACAGGAGGGTTAAAACCTTACATACTGCGGCTATTTAAAAACCTTCTTCAGTCTTTATTAGACTCTGTATTTCTATTCGACCACTTTTCGGCCAACAAAATAGGAATTTCCGTCTCAAAAACGGGTTTGAAGCAGCATTTAGACATTCATGTTGGAAAATAAACTTCACCAAAACAACACCAACTGAACAAGATGCAAAAATTATAAACATTCACGACTACTTTCATTTTTTTTTGGTTTTTTTTGTAAGGTTTGAAGTAAAATTGGGTCATGTGAACTGTTTGATGGGACAGCTTCTTCCTCTAAATGCTAAAAACTACTTTATTAATGATTCTTTGGCAACTAAATGGTAATACTGATATCATATACAATAAAAGCACTGATTTTTGTCCTGATGTTTAAACTGGATGCACTACTTTGATTGTTTTGTATGCAAAAGATTGTTGTAAGGAAAATAAACCCCTTTTAAAACAGATTTCTGCTTTATTATGGTGATTAGTAAAGTGGTGATAGAGGACAGAAAAACCTGAACTCTATCATTAGTATCTTTGAGAACTTGTTCCAGATCTTTCCATTCAGGCTCTTTTCTCTGTGGCCTCTGGGTTCTTTTCTGCCCCGACAATGACCCAGGTCTGCCCCAGCTACCTGAAATCCCACTTCTCTGTGGAGCTCTGATTTCAGCCACCGTGGGAAGTTGTAATTACAGCATTGGGTTACGGAAACGATGAGCTGCTTTCTCAGAGGTCTTAGATCAGGAAATGACTGGGCTGCTCGTGCTAATCTGGGAGGACGTTTCATCTGGATGGACCAAGGTCACAGAGAAGCCTTTGTCTGTAAATATGACATCTGAGCGATGATAGAAAAAAACAGGTACTATAGAAAATGCTATGCAGCTTTTAACTTTAAGAGGAAATAATCCTGAAAAGTGTGTTACAGGCTGCTAATCTGTGCTTTTATAGATAAAAAGGATCATAAATGAACAAACCGACACACTATTTAGTATGTCAGGTGTTCTTTTTACTGTTTTCTGTCAATAGAGGGACCTTTGGGTGTGTTTATGACAAAAATACAGACAGCGGGGCCTCAGGGTCGAAGCTGGGAGCACAACAGGAGCGCCATCTAGCGTCTGGAAATGAAGTTAGCTTTAACCCTCCTGTTGTCTTCATTTATGAGCACCAAAAATATTGATTCATTGTCTGAAAAAAATCCAAAAATTCAGCAAAAAAAATCCCCAAATTTCTGAAAATTTGCAAAAACTTCAGGAAGAAAATTCCAATAATTCCTTAAAAGTTATATTTTTAAAAGATCCCCCAAATTTGGCAAGAAAATTCTTGGAAATATTTTCAAAAAATGAGTAAAATTCTTCTAAAAAAATCCTAAAATTATCTAAAGTGATTCCATACATATCAGTAAAACTACTAATATTTTCTTTAAGAACATTCACATAAAAATCAACCAACATCCAGCGAAATTCATTGGATTTTGGTAGATTTTTTTTTGTGAATATTCTTAAGAAACATCTTTAACATTTCTATTTTTTCCACCACAAAATGTTCAAAGATTTCCCAAAAATGTTGAAAATGTGGACATCAGAAGTTTCACTGTGAAAATATGTTTTTTCCACATCTTCAAACTTTAAAACGGGTCACTTTTGACCCGCAGGACGACATGAGGATTAAATAAATGCACATTGAGGATAAGTCACTGTGACAAATACATAAATCTAAGGGTAATAAATTTATTACAGGCTACAGGTGCAAACAGTGTGAGAATAGGGAAGTTCTGGGTGATTTCTGGGCTCTGATGGAGGAAACATGATCCCATAAATATCCAGTCAGAGGACAGCAAACAGGAGCACAGAAAGAAGAGTCTGATTTACAGTAGACGGCCGAAACCATGTGAAAAACAAACAGGAGAACCAAAGACAAAGACCGAGAGACGGCAGGGATGGACCTGATGTTTGGACTGCTGACATGCAGTCACAGGCAGTATAAATATGTACAACTATATAAATAACTCTGAAAGCTTGTGCTGTGCATCAGTCTGTGTGTTTTATTGGAGTTACTGTGGCGAGGCAGCAGATCCACTCAGAAAACAGGTCCTTAAAGCTTTACTTAGCATCTCTAAGTTACATTTTAATACCACAATATTGCTTTTTATCCCACAAATGAAAACGTTATTTCACCAGAAGTAACACAGACAGCATAAAGAACAGAATTATGAAACATACAATACAGGTTTACAGCTAATTAGACACATACACAGTGAATAATTAGGATTCATGAAGCAAAACAGATCAAAACACCATAAAAATGCATCTGAAACACTATTAAGTCCATTTTTAAATCTAAAATGAAAAACATAAAGTCATAAAACAGATAAAAGTGTTCATCACAGTACATTGAAATATTATAGATAATATAAAAGCTTGTAAAGAAATGAATTCCAGAGTCCTACTCCTCAGCAGAGATCTAAACAATCAACTAGCAGATTGAAAGAAAATTAATTAGAATTTTTCCTAACATGATTTGAACTGCTGTGTGTAATTAGAAATCTTTGCAGGTTGGTTTATGTAAATATGATATATAAATACGTCATATTTATATATATGTAAATGTATGTTGAGTTTGTTTTCATCTTTACTTGTGAAATAGTTTGAAATGACAGTTTTTGAGAGAAATAAATTACATTATTATTGAGTTTTTTGAGGAAAACTCCTCTGAAATGTGAGTTTTTTGATGTATTTCTACATCTTATGTGGTAAATAAAGTGCGTATTTAGTGTTTTGTGTGACATGTGATGCATAGTTTTGAATATTTTCTGCTATTTTGTAGAAAAAAATGAGAGCTAAAAAGATAGTTTAAATTCTACAAACCTGCATCAGCAGTAATCATTTTCTATCAGCTGTATAACATTCAGTACTTACTGACACCGTGTTTTATTGGCTGAGTGTTTTATCGATGATGTCAGAAATCAGCTGATCAAGGAAGTTTTCATCTGAAGGAGGAAAGAGTTTGTTTACAGTCTTTATCCGCGAGTGTGTTTCTGTCTGCAGGTTCCCAGGTAATAAATTTAACATGTTAATTTATGACAGAACAGAAAGGTTTAAATTGAGGCTCAGAGGAAGAACTTTCCTTCTCTGGACGACAGATTTCACCTCGGATCCAACCCTCACAGGTAAGACATTTATTTATGGTTTATTATGCACTGCAAATAAAAAAAAAACAAAAACAGTAAAATAAAAACTGCATTTAAAAAACTTAAATCTGGCAGCAAATCTTTGTAAAATGCTGGTATTTTTGGTAATTTAACCCTCATGTCGTCCTGCAGGTCAAAATTGACCCGTTTTAAAGTTTGAAAATGTGGGGAAAAATATATTTTTTAAATTTCACAGTGAAACTTCTGATGTCCACATTTTCAATGTTTTTGGGAAATTTTTGAACATTTTTTGGTAGAAAAAAAGAGATGTTCAAAATGTTTCTTAAGAACATTCACATAAAATCAAACAAAATCCAGCAAAATTCGCTGGATTTCGGTTGATTTTTATGTGAATGTTCTTAAGAAAATATTAGAAGTTTTACTGATATATATGGAATCACTTTAAATATTTTTAGGATTTTTTTTGGAAGATTTTTACTCATTTTTTGAAAATATTTACAAGAATTTTCTTGCCAAATTTGGGGGATTTTTTTATTTTTTTTAAATAAAACTTTTAAGGGAAATTTTTAAGGAATTATTGGAATTTTCTTCCTGAAGGTTTTGCAGATTTTCAGATACAGTAGAACTGTGCTGTCAAACACTATTTACTATTTATAAAAACACAGATTTCCGATGTGAACATCATGTACAGTTTTGACTCGTGTTTCTGGTCTACCAGCAAAAATTCAGTTTTGTTTCTGTGCTTTTCCCAGATATTGCCTGTAATTTAGCAGGAAACATCTGTAATACCATTCATTTTTACAGTGTTGTTAATTCATCACACAATACACCAGTTATTCTTGGTGTTTTTCAGGGTTTTCTGCCTAAACATGACCGTTTCTTACACCCTGGAGGTGGCCAACGCCAGGTTTTGTGGTTTCTCCAGACTCCTGTTCAGGTGGAGAGGAAGCATCTACAGGCTGCTGTATAAGGAGTTCCTGGTGTTCTGTGCCATTTATCTGTTTTTCAGCGTGTTTTACAGGTAAAGTCACAGATTTCATCCATTCATTCAGCCCTTTGCTGCAGAATCCTTGAAGTTTCGCGATGTTTTTGCAGGTTTCTTCTCTCTCCGAGGCAGCAGGATCTGTTTGAGCGAGTGGCTCTTTACTGTGATAAGTTCACCAACACCACCTTCATCCCTGTCCTGTTTGTTCTCGGTAAGACTGAACGAACAGACTCTATCTGACAAAAGCCTAATCTGAAGATCAATCCCGTGTTTGATCTGTTTCTGCTGCAGGTTTCTACGTGACCCTGGCCTTCAACCGGTGGTGGGGTCAGTACACCAGCTTCCCGCTGCCAGACAACCTAATGATGGTGGTTTCTGGAAACGTCCACGGAGCCGACGATAGAGGACGTCTGCTGCGACGGACGCTCATGAGATACGCGAACTTATCCTCCGTCCTCATCCTGAGGTCCATCAGCACCAGAGTACACAGGAGATTCCCAACCATGGAGCATGTTGTGGAGGCTGGTAGGAACATGTCGGGATATTTACCTGGATTCTACTTTTAAATTTTTTAATCTTTATTTGGCATTTGTTTAACCAAGTTAGTCCCATTGAGATCAGATATCTCTTTACAAGGGAGACCTGGCCAAGTGGGCAGCAGCAAAGTCACATCAAAAACAGTAAATAATAGATAAAATTAACATTAAAATTTGCTCACACAGACCAGGTAGACTGTAAAGCTTTCACCAGAACTTTAAACTCATTCGGTGGAACAAGGGCTTGAAGTTCAAGTTCAGATTGTAATTTATTCCAAGCATCAGGTGCAGAAAACCTACATGCTTTCTTGCCCAGTTCAGATCGTACTTTGGGGACGACAAACTGCAGAGAATCCATAGATCAGAGATTGTGACTTCCATGTTTCCTTGTTAAAAGACAAGACAAATAGGAAGGAACAACACCCAGAATGGTTCTGTAAATAAACACCAATGACTGAGACGTCAGGCACGTAAAGATGTCCAGTTAACTTTAGAATAGAACACAGTGGTGGTTAAGGAGAGCACATCTGATCATGAATCTCAGCTCCCCATGGTTCACACCGTCCAGCATGCTAAGACAACTAGCAGAAGCCTTCATAGACAACACATCTCCATAGTAATAACAGGCAAAAAGGTTGTTTCCAGCAATTTCTGTTTTAGACAAAAGGAAAAGCAAGGCTTGTTTCTGTAAAAAAATCCTGTTTTTTTTTTTTTTTTTAACCATATACTGGATGTGCTCCTTAAAAGACAAATGGTCATCAATTAAAAATCCTAGATATTTAAAAGTAGATACCAACTTCATTTTTTGTAAAAAAATTTCCAGACAATGCTGATCTGGCAGTTTTTGAGGTAGTAAAGAACATACATGAAGACAACAGGAGGGTTACCAGGAAAAAACAGCTGCAGCCTGCTAACCTTATAGACTTATACTCTTACAGCCCTCTGCTCTTTACTGATGATGTTTTATATTACCGTTAGTTAATACTGGGTCACGTCAGCGTGTGTCATGCGTGTGCAGGATTCATGACGGTCCACGAGCTGAAAAAGTTCGAGTCTCTGCACTCTGACTTCAACAAATACTGGATTCCTTTAACCTGGTTTTCAAACTTGGCGTCCAGAGCGAGAGAGGAAGGACGAGTGAGGGACGACGTCGCTCTGAGGCTGCTGATGGATGTACGAGGTTCATATTCCATCCAGAATAACACCATATAGATCACACAGCACCCTGGACTGTGTTTCTCACTGACCTTCTGTGTTTCAGGAGCTGAATAACTACAGAGCAAAGTGCAGCTTGTTGTTCCACTACGACTGGATCAGCATCCCTCTGGTCTACACTCAGGTACCAGCAGGAATGTCTGTTTACTCCACTACTACACTGGAAAACATGCCCCTCTCAATCCAAGAAAAAATAACTTATTTCAAGGAACTTTTACCTTGAAATGAGTTAAAAACTTCCCCCAAAAAATCCTAAAAATATCTAAAGTGATTCCATATATATCAGTAAAACTTCAATTTGATCCGCAGGACGACACGAGGGTTAAGGACATTTTACTCACTACTTTATTACCCATTTAATCTTTATTTCAGCGTTCCCTCCACTCCTACACCTGTACATTGTACCTGTACACCTTTATACCTGCATCCAGACAGGATTCTTCTATCATGTTCTGTAGATTTAATAGTCATATTTTACATGTCTCTATTCAGCGTTTTGTTTCGTGTTTATTGATCCTGGACATTATTGGTTGTGTTGTGTGTAAATCCTATGAGAATCAATTTGAATCAGTGCACTTCCTCCATCAGGGAGGAATTTTACAGATAAAAACTAAAAAATCTACTTTAACGTCACCTGAAGCTGTTTATCTCCTCTGTCTTCAGTCTTTGTCTGAAATAAAGTCATTCTGAACCACTTTTAGAGTAAATAAATGCACTAAATTCCCTTTACGACTGACTCTCTCCATGTGATTGTCTACCTGTTCAGGTGGTAACTGTCGCAGTTTACTCCTTCTTTGCCTTCTGTGTTATCGGACGACAATTCCTGAACCCTGAGAAAGGATACGTGGACCACCAGCTGGACATGTACGTTCCTGTTTTCACTCTGCTGCAGTTCTTCTTCTACGTCGGCTGGCTCAAGGTAGCATTTCATATTCAAATTTTAGGCTGCATTAATCAGAATCCGTCTAAATCATAGACAGTGTAATAAGTCTATGGTCTTAGTGCCGAGTAGGTTTTCACTGACTTGTTTTATATATACAGTATCGGTACCACTCAAGGTGACCAATTCTTTTTGGTCTTTTTAACTGGCTATATGTCTCCAGTTTGCATTTTGATATGACAGCTGTTGCAGACTCACAGCTAAATATCTGTTATCACTGGTTTAATGGATACAATGAAAGGGTCTGAGCCAAAAGTCGAATATGACAGGATTATTCCTCATTATGAAAAAATAAGAAGTGCCACACATCATCTGTGTTCAGGGGCAGATTTAGAGAAAAATTAATAGGGTGGCAGATACATTTTAGGGGGTGGCATATGTATATATATGTGTGTGTGTGTCTGTGTGTGTGCGTGTGTATGTGTGTGTGTATATGTATATGTGTGTATATGATCTATGCTTATGTTCAGCCTGCCACAATGATTACATCATTAATTCATCTAGAACAGAGTCAGAGTCCAGATCATTTTATTTATTGTCTTAGATTTGTGGTTTTATATTTTGATGCTCTTTATTTGAGACATTTCTTACAATAATTCTATAATTTCAATATTTGGATATTCATAAGAATTAAGGATCTACTTATCTTAAAATTAAAAGACTAACTACATCAGATAATAACTTGTCCAAAAAGGTAATTATTGAGACAGGTGTACCTCTTACTCAGATATATTATACTAAAGCAATATTCATAGCATGTGGACCAGAGATAGTCTGATTTACCTTTCTCTGTCTGAGCTCTGCATGCCTTCATTTCTTTCTCTTTCTCTGAACTCTTCCTCCTCCATCTCCTCTCTGGGATGCTCTTCCTCCTCTCTTCTTTTAGGCTGGGAAAAGCTGCTGGTGGTTCCTCTTCATTCTTTACTGTCTCCTACAAGAATCGCACTTCATTATGTTTTTTCCTTTGATAATTTTCATTATTAACTATGATACAATCTGAAGTGTACAATTTAAACCTTTAAAGAGATACTTAACATGTAAACGTTTTTTCAGCTGTAAACTAAATGATATGACTGTACTGTGATGAAACACATCAGTGTTGGTGTTATTATGACCTTGACACCAAAATGATAAAAACCAGCATTAAACAAGCAGGATGTAGTTTTCAAACAGTGCATGAAAACCTGGTGTGAAAACCTGGGGGTTTGGTTACACTTTAATGTCATGTAAAGTCTTAGTGAATGTGTGATTTCTTTTGACTTACAGCCTGTTATCAGAAGAACCACAGGTTGTAATTATCAAAAAAGAAAAGAAAAACTTCCACAGACGATCCCCCACCATCCTTCTGTGGCTGTTAGCTAACATTAGCTAGCTAAATAAGTAAAAATTAGCAAGGCCCAGGCTCACTGGAAACCGAGGCTCGTCTCGCAAGCAAACATTTTATGTGAATTTAGACACTATTAGCATTTAATACATAGTGAACAGTTATATTAGCATGTAGTCTAACCCAGTCTAACTAGTGTCTCACTGTCACACCGAAGTCCAGCTTTCTTCCCCATGAGTGAGGTCTAAGAGCAGCCCCCTCAGGGGGGTGGTGTCGCCTCGTATCTGTAGCAGCATAGACTGTACAGGACGTGACGTCACATGGTGCATTCGGAAGCACTCGGACATCGGAGTTTCACTCGCTATTCGTCTCTCCTGGACAAACTTTGAAATGGGTCAATTTTGACCCACAGGAAAACATGAGGGTTAAATATATTTGCAAGTCTTTTATTATGAAAAGTCCATTTTAACGTCGGTTTCTGAGTGTTTCCTATGACTTCCTGCAGGTTGGAGAACTGATCATTAATCCATTCGGTGAAGACGATGACGACTTTGAAACCAACCAGCTGATTGACAGAAACATTCAGGTTTAACCCTCAAAGCTTCACTCAGAAACCCCAGAAACACCTCAAAATAAAGATCAATAACATTAATTAGTGTGTCCCTGCAGGTGTCCATGCTGGCGGTGGACAACATGTACCAGAACCTGGCTCCGGTTGTGAAGGACAAACACTGGAAGCAGAGACACTTTTCAGTCCCGTACACTCTGTCCACGGCAGCAGAGAGTCTCAGACCGACTTTCAAAGGATCCACCTTCGACATGAGGTAAGATGAGAATGACCACTCACAGGTAAAGTACATGAGAACGTCCACTCAGAGGTAAACTAGATGAGAACGTCCAGTCAGAGGTAAACTACATGAGAATGTCCAGTCAGAGGTAAACTACATGAGAATGTCCAGTCAGAGGTAAACTAAATGAGAATGTCCAGTCAGAGGTAAAGTAGATGAGAACGTTCACTCAGAGGTAAACTAGATGAGAATGTCCAGTCAGAGGTAAACTAAATGAGAATGTCCAGTCAGAGGTAAACTAGATGAGAACGTTCACTCAGAGGTAAACTAGCTCCAGAGAAATTGGCTGGATTTTGGTTGATTTTTATGTGAATGTTCTTAAGAAACATTTTTAACATTTCTGTTTTTCCACCAAAAGATGTTCAAAGATTTCCCGAAAATGTGAACATCAGAAGTTTCACTGTGACAATATATAATTTTTCCACATTTTCAAACTTTAAAACGGGTGAATTTTGACCCGCAGGACGACACGAGGGTTAATGCAGGACCATCGGTTGTAACAGAGATTTTAATTGTTAATTAGATTATTAATTGAATCACATCGACTAGTTTGAACTTGCATTGTCTCCTGTCTTTTCCAGGATGAGTGCTGAAGATCTGGAGATCCACCGTCCTGCAGACGCTGCTGGAGATAAACAGTATTTTCCTCTTCAGACCAACAGGATCAACGGCGTCCTGCAGAGAGATGAAGGTTTCCTACGAGGGGGGAGTCTTCCTTCCCTGATCGAAGTCTTATCTCACCAAAGAGACGAAGATGAGGCCGATGAAGGCGACAGAGACGCCAGCGATCACAGAGAGCAGGAACAGGCGCTGATCGAACACAATAATTATCCAGACTTCTGATGAGGTCTTCCCAGCCTTCACTGTTTCAGATAAACCTGTACAATAAATCTTTGTCACATTAAAGTCTTGACTCATGTAAGTGAACTACAGTACTAAATGCTGGAAATGCATTATTATTATTACTATTATTATTAACTACTGAACTACTACAGTACTAAATACTGGTAACACATTGTTATTATTATTATTATTATTATTAATTATTATTATTATTATTATTATCAAGAAGCTAAACAATTAAAGGCTTTCTAAACAAAAAACACATTTTTAAACTAAATATTGTATTTATAATGCAGAGGAAACCTGGAATTTTGCATATATTTATTTAAATCTTGCAGCATGATGCTCTATGAACCCACGTGGTCTGCCTTCACAATAAAAGAGCATAAAACAAAAGTTGTTTATATTATTTACACAATTCACGTAATTAATAAAATCACAAAACACAGGGCACTTGTGTGCAATCAAGTCAGAAAAAATATTTTAATGTGTTAAATATGCAAATTCTGGCAGACAAAACTTTATTTTGAAAATGAAATCGACGGAACTTCGGAAGGACCAAAAGTGTCTTTTCGCACTTCCGCGTTGTCAGAAATCTGCAGCAGTGACAGACGAGTTTAAAAACAAACAGCAGGTACGTTAACAGCTCCTGTTTCCTAACAGAACTGTGTCTTTTAGCTCATGAAACTTTAGTCTTTCGTGACGTTTTGATAAATATTAAAGTAACTAAACAGCCGCTTTGTTGTTGGAAGTTTTCCTAAGAGCCTCAGTCATAAACCAGCTAACATGCTAACGTAAGCTTTAGCTCTGAAGAAGAAGCCGATAGATGGTTAATTATCTAAAACCCGATGTCTGAGTCACTCTGTCGGGAACTTTGGCCTCTGAGGAGCAGATTTATGAGGTTCAGACTGTGCGTGGGAGATTTCTTTCACTATAATCCACAGCTGCTGTTTACTGGAGCCTCTGATATTCAGGAATGTTCGCTGTTGTTCGGTCTGACAGGAGCAGATAAACAGGAGCAGGTCGGTGTGATGAAGCTGAAGCCTCCCTGCTGACTCCCACCTTGGTCCTCCTCATCATCATGTCTCTGGCCGACAACCCTCACCTGCTGCTGGGCAGGATCCGCTTCCTGAACCGGTGTGTGGAGAGCTTCCGGAGGGGAGAGCCGGTCCCGGAGGGTCTGTGCTACGTCCCCAGAGAGGTGTGCTACAAGATCTGCAAGGATTCCTCGTCCTCCTCCGGGGCCTCCTCCGGACCCTCGGCCGGAGGATCCACCGTGGGGAAAACCGTCGTGTCCGTGTTCGAAAGCCCTCATCAGATCCCCCACAGCAAGAAGCTGTGCAGGTACAGCATCGAGCCCAAGAAAGGGACCTGCATCCGGACCACCGGGGAGGAGTACTGCAACAGCCAGGGCCTGTGGGTGAAAATCAGCAAGGTGAGCTGCTGTCGTCATCCTCACACCTGGATTACTTTATTTACCCTCGTGTCGTCCTGCGGGTCAAAACTGATTAGTGAAATCTAATCATATAATGTGAATTAGTATTATTTGCACTATTTATGTGTGATTTTTATGCAGCCCTTTTCAAAACAAATTCATTCAGTGTTTTACATTCAGATATACACTTACTTTATTTAAACAGGATAAGAATGAAACATTAAGAATGAGAATTTAACATCTGGATGTGTATTTCAAATAAAAATAAAAATAAAAATGGGTTAAATACCACACATAAAACAACATTAGTCAGAAAAAACAGTAATTTAATCATCACAGAGGGTGTTTTTCTACATTTTGTACTTTTCCTTTTGATCCTTTAATGCTGTTGTCGTCCTGCGGATCAAAATTGACCCGTTTTAAAATTTGAAAATGTGGGGAAAAAAATATATTTTCACAGTGAAACTTCTGATGTCCACATTTTCAACAGTTTTGGGAAATCTTTGAAAATTTTTTAGTGGAAAAAAAGAAGTGTTAAAAAAATGTTTCTTAAGAACATTCACAAAAAAATTGACCAAAATCCAGCGAATTTCACTGGATTTTGGTTGATTTTTATGTGAATGTTCTTAGAGAAAATACTAGAAGTTTTACTGATATATATGGAATCACTTTAGATATTTTTAGGATTTTTTTGGAAGATTTGAACTCATTTTTTGAAAATATTTACAAGAATTTTCTTGCCAAATTTGGGGGATTTTTTGAAAAATAAAACTTTCAAGGGTCATGTTTAAGGAATTATTTGAATTTTCTTCCTGAAGGTTTTGCTAATTTTCAGAAATTTGGGGAATTTTTTTGCTGAATTTTTGAATTTTTTTCAGACAAAGACCCAATATTTTTTGGTGCCCGTAAATGAAGACAACAGGAGAGTTAAAGTAAATTACTCCCTCCGGGGTTTCATTTATTAAACCCTGGAGGGAAATGAAGTTATTACAGCAACTGGATGTTCAATAAAGGGGTAAACAATAACACAGAATATTAGGGTATGAAATGAAGGTAAAATAAAATAAGATAAAAATATATCAAATCTAATATAGGAAAAAATCTACATAATATACAAGACTGATACAGAAATGTGCAAATGACTTAAATAGGTGCAGATGAATTTACAGATACACAGATCAGGCATATCATTATGACCACGTCTAATATTTTGTTGGTCTCCTTTATGCCTGGTACCGGAGTAAAGTAAAATATCCAGTGAACTGTCCAGTAATATAGCCAGTTAAATATCCAGTAAAATATCCAGTTAAAGAGGAGAAACCAGGCGTCAAACCAACAACTCTTTGCTCAATAGATGATCTACTTCACAAATTTACAAAAAAAAAATAACTGTACAACTTTTCTCCTTTAGCTCTAACAGACAACATGTTCTCACGGTTGTCAGACGTTTTTTCTCTGTCTTAATGTTTCCACTTTGCATCGTTCATATGGTTTTAAATGTTCTGAGGAAACAGATGTTCACCAGATGTTCTGTATCTGATCCAGGAGCAGCTGGAGGAGCACCGTCCGGGCCAGGAGCTGGAGGAGGGCTGGATCCTGGTGTGTAAACACACTGAGGGAGGCGACCGGCTGGTTCCCGTGGAGCCGCCGGAGACCGTCAGCCGGCAGCAGCAGCTCTTCGGCTACGACCACAAACCCTGCAACCGGTGGGAGCAGGTGGTGGACGTGGAGAACGCGCTGTACATCGGGTCCAAACCCAAAATCGCAGAGTCTGACGAGGCCGCCGTCCAGAAGCTGAGGTCAGTCTGTTGGCATGGAGACTTTTTACACTTTTCTGGAGCAGTTTACAGTCAGATTAAGCTTCTAACTTTAAACCATGAAGGTACGTTCCTCCCACCTGGACGTACGAATGTGACGAGGATCTGGTCCACTACTTCTACGACCACATTGGGAAAGAGGACGAGAACCTGGGGAGTGTGAAGCAGTGTGTGACCAGCATCGATGTTTCCTCATGTTCGGTGAGCAACAAAAAACAAAACAGAGATGGTTGAAATTAACAACTGAAATGCGTATTTTGTTAGATTTACATGCACTAAAACTACATTTATGTATTCAAAATGCTTTACTGTGTGTCATTTAGTAACATATGGCTGGAACAGAGTTCTGCATCTTTTGCATGTGAACAGCAGAAATACTATGCAGTTAAATAGCCAGTAAAATATCCTATAAATATCCAATAAATATCCAATAAAATATCCAGTAAATATCCAGTAAAATATTCAGTTAAATACCCAGTAAGCATCCAGTAAAATATCCAATAAAATATCCAGTAAAAAATCCAGTAAATATCCCATAAATATCCACTAAAATATCCAGTTAAATATCCAGTAAGCATCCAGTAAAATATCCAATAAAATATCCAGTAAAAAATCCAGTTAAATATCCAGTAAATATCCAGTAAAATATCCAGTAAATATCCAGTAAAATATCCAGTAAATATCCAGTAAAATATCCAGTAAATATCCAGTAAAATATCCAGTAAAATATCCATTAGATATCCAGTAAAATATCCAGTAAGATATCCACTTAAATATCCAGTAAATATCCAGTTAAATATCGATTAGATATCCAGTTAAATATCCAGTAAATATCCAGTAAAATATCCAGTAAATATCCAGTAAAATATCCAGTAAAATATCCAGTTAAATATCCAGTAAATATCCAGTAAAATATCCAGTAAAATATCCAGTTAAATATCCATTAGATATCCAGTAAAATATCCAGTAAATATCCAGTAAATATCCAGTAAATATCCAGTAAAATATCCAGTAAGATATCCACTTAAATATCCAGTAAATATCCAGTTAAATATCGATTAGATATCCAGTTAAATATCCAGTAAAATATCCAGTAAATATCCAGTAAATATCCAGTAAAATATCCAGTTAAATATCCAGTAAATATCCAGTAAAATATCCAGTAAAATATCCAGTTAAATATCCATTAGATATCCAGTAAAATATCCAGTAAATATCCAGTAAATATCCAGTAAATATCCAGTAAAATATCCAGTAAATATCCAGTTAAATATCCAGTAAATATGCGTTTCTAAATGATGTTTCCTGATAGGAGGACCCCAGCGGGGGGGCGAGCTGTCTGACGGACGGAGACACTGAAACTTACTGGGAAAGCGACGGCATGCAGGGACAGCACTGGATCCGTCTGCACATGAAGAGAGGCACCGTGGTCAAGTAAGGAACTGCTGGACAACAAATGACCTTAATGACGCCAGCTTTAGGGTTGATGAAGGAATATTTATTGCAGTAAAACCTGCATTTCAGTTTGGTGTTTTAACTTTAATTAGTGTGATTTTGTTCTGCAGTCCTCCTCTGGTTAACCCTCCTGTTGTCCTCATTTACGGGCACCAAAAAATAACGTTTCCTTGTCTGAAAGTGTTCTTCTTTAAATATTTAGTATTTCTGGTTTATTTTTGAGAACAGACTTAATCCTAGTGAATCTGGTTGATTCCAGATGTGTGGAGAGATGTTTCCTTCCACTTTAAAATACTCCACAGCTCTTCTGTTGGTATTTGGGATCATTGTTACTGTTGCTTCCTTCCAAATGCAAACTGAAGAAGCTCTGATATTATTTTATCATATTGACAGGAATGTTTTGGTCCAGCAGAGAGTAAAATAAAAACAGATTTGATCATGTTTTAATTGTGGCCAAACCGAGGTTGTTCTAAGATTAAGATCAAAAATCAGTGCATTCAGCTTCCATTTACTACGTTATGCGGTATATTTTCAAATTTATCAATACAGAAAAAATTAATACCAAAATCATTAAAAAGCTCATTTGTTTCACTACAAGCAAATGTTGGATGTTGTTTGTGTTGAGCTTCAGTGAAACCGCTGAAATCCAACCATGTTTGTGATAAAACATCCACGTTTTACTGTGTTGTCATTGTGTGATCCGCAGTCGTGACTGAACTACTGCTGTTTAAAGATGTGAAGCATCTCATGAGCACTTTAGTCACTCTGATCAATCATAGACGTGTTTTTCTCTTACATAATGATCGTCTTCCTGTGCTCCAGTAAACTGATATTAACGGTGGACTCAACGGACGACAACTACATGCCCAAGAGAGTCACAGTTTACGGAGGAGAAGGAGACAACCTGAAGAAGCTGAGCGACGTCACCATAGACGAGTGAGTTTTCCTCATTTTAATTACTCTAAATCACACCACAGTTTCACAGATACATGCCTGAGTTAGCAGAATGTGGATATAATCACACTAGTTCTGTTGTTATTAGGGCGGGACTTTAACGCATTGATTTAGATTCATTAATTACAGAAAAAATAACGTGTTCAAAAAACTAACGCATTTAATTACACCTTTCTGAGTTCCCTAATTTCTGACATACCGGTAACACTAATGAGCTATAATAATAGGTAAATCTATTGCTCAAATAAGGAAATAAATGTGTAAATATAAAGGGGAATAAATGAAAAATAAATAAGTAAATTTGTTAAAAAAAAATAAGGAAATGTGAAAATATAAAGAGGAATAAATTTAAATAAATAAATCTATAAAAAGATAAGGAAATATATGCGCAAATATAAAGAGGAATAAAGAAAACAAACAAATAAATCTGTTTTAAAAAACAAGGAAATAAATGTGTGGATAGAAAGAGGAATACATTTTTAAAAAATCAATTAAAAATGTGAAAATATAAAAGTAAATTTTGTTTTTGCTTTTCCCTTTTCCTTTAGTTTTTTCCTTTTGTTTTTTTTAAAGCAAAGGCAAAATGGAAAAAGGCAATAACAAAATTGACCTTTATATTTCCATATTTTTTACACTAGACTGTATTAATTTATCTCAGAGAATCAATATCTGAATAATCTCATCCTGGATCTTTTGTTAACGTCCATTTTCACTTGTTAGAAGCAGAAGAGACCAGTGTGTTCTAGATTATTTCTGCCACTCTCAGCAGCAGATAAGAGCGTGTTCTGATATGTTTATATGTATTTGTTCTATATATTTAACAGCCTTTCTATTGTTCTTTGCTTCCAGTAATCTGATTGGAGAGGTGTGCGTGTTGGAGGATATGAACTCTCACCTGCCGGTCATTGAGGTTCGGATCGAGGAGTGTAGAGGTCGGACTCTTCATTGTGTTTTTATATTAAATCAACATTAATTTAACATTTAACAAATACTTCTACAGAACCTTCTTTTTTTTTGTTGTGCAGATGAAGGGATCGACGTCCGTATCCGAGGTTTAAAGATTAAATCTTCCTGTGAGAGGGACCTGGGTCTGAACGCTGACGTCTTCCAGTCCTCTAACTTGGTTCGTTATCCTCGACTGCAGGGAACGCTGCCAGACATCCTGTACCGCCGAGCCATCGTCATCCAGAGGTACGCCTCAGATGATAGAACGGAGATAAATATCTGTCAGTATTGGAAAGAAGGATAGCTGAAGGGAGTCTCTGTTGGAGCTGCTGCTGGGAAATAAATCACCATAAAACGCTTCCTATTAGGGTTTTTTATTCATAATTATTGACTATTTTATGACCTATTTGTAATCCTCCTGTTGTCTTCATTTATGGGCACCAAAAAATATTGTTTCCGTGTCTGAAAAAAATCCTAAAATTGAGCAAAAAAATTCCCCAAATTTCTGAAAATTTGCAAAACCTTCAGGAAGAAAATTCCAATAATTCCTTAAAAGTTTTATTTTAAAAAATCCCCCAAATTTGGTGAGAAAATTCTAGTAAATATTTTCAAAAAATAAGTAAAAATCTTCCAAAAAAATCCTAAAAATATCTAAAGTGATTCCACATATATATCAGTAAAACTTCTAATATTTTCTTTAAGAACATTCACAAAAAAATCAACCAAAATCCAGCGAAATTCACTGGATTTTGGTTGATTTTTTTGTGAATGTTCTTAAGAAACATTTTTAACATTTCTTTTTTTCCACCAAAAAATGTTCAGAGATTTCCCAAAAATGTTGAAAATGTGGACATGAGAAGTTTCACTGTGAAAATATATATTTTTTCCACATTTTCAACCTTTGAAACAGGTCAATCTGACCCGCAGGACAACAGGGTTAATGATGCACTAAGTATTGGTGGTTGTTGTTTCGTTGTGTCTCTGCAGGTTCATCTGTCTGCTGGACAGCGTTCTGCCTCACCTGGTGCCGGCCTGGGACTACAGCCTGGGGACCTTCAACCAGATCAAAGTGAGTCCTCTTAGAGCTTTTAGTGAACGGACAGCGATTAACAACCAAAACAATCCTCTAGAATACATGGAGAACATTGAAGCTGCTCTCTGATACTGAGGCGATTTTTAACCCTTGTTGTCGTCCTGCGGGTCAAATTGACCCGTTATAAAATTTGAAAATGTGGAGAAAAAAATTCACAGTGAATCTTCTGATGTCCACATTTTCAACATTTTTGGGAAGTTTTTGAACATTTTTGGTGGAAAAAAAGAAATGTTTAAAAAATTTTCTAGAAGAAAATATTAATTAATCATTTTAGATATTTTTAGGATTTTTTTAAGAAGATTTTTACTCATTTTTTGAAAATATTTACAAGAATTTTCTTGCCACATTTGCAGATTTTTTGTTTTTTTAAAAATAAAAACTTTTAAGGGAAACTTTTAAGGAATTATTGGAATTTTCTTCCTGAATGTTTTGCAAATTTTCAGAAATTTGGGAAATTTTTTTGCAGATTTTTTGGGGGTTTTTTCAGACATGAAAACAATCTTTTTTGGTGCCTGTAAATGGAGACAACAGGAGGGTTAAAACGCTGATAGTTTTTATTTCCTGCTGCGTCCTCTGGCGCCCCCTAGAGCATAAAGCAGTTCCTGCTGCTGTCGAAGCGGCGCTCTGCCCTCATCACTCAGTGCCTGAAGGACTCGGAGACCAGTAAGCCCAACTTCATGCCTCGACTCTACATCAACAGACGTCTGGCCATGGAGCACCGAGACAATCCATCCCTGGACCCCAACTGCAAGAACGCCGTGTTGAACCAGGTAGAGGGACGAGGAGCTTCACTGATGGCTTCCATGTGAGAAGATAGAGCTTCATTTCACTGGGTGTCTGTTTTTGCTCTTGCAGGTCTATGAAGGTCTGAAACCATCTGACAAGTTTGAGAAGACGTTGGATTACAGGTGTTTATTTCCTCAGCCTCCTCAGTTTAATGTTTCTGACGTGAATTTAACTCCAGAGTGTTCACATCTCCAACGTTCCCTTCTGGACCATCAGATGGCCGGCTCGCTACGACCAGTGGTGGGAATGTAAGTTCATAGCAGAAGGAATCATCGACCAGGGAGGAGGATTCAGGGACAGTCTGGCCGACATGTCCGAGGAGCTTTGCCCCAGTTCAGCCAAGTGTCCGATTCCTCTGCCTTTCTTCACCCGGACGTCCGACCAGGTGATCACTGTCCCACCTTTTCTTTTCCATGTTCCAGGCCTTTAACCTTTAGTTTATTCATGGAGATGCAGTTGATCGTTCAGTCACAGATTTAAATTCAAAAGATCTACTTCTTTTTGCTCAGCTGACCATTATAAACAGTTTTCAGAATGGACCATTTTTAAGAATAAAAGGTGAAATTCTGTGATTTCAGCTCCCTAAATTAGAATATTTTCCGCTTTCTTTGCTCCTCTGGGACCATAAACTGATAATCTTTGACATGTTCAGGACGTCATCTTTGGGAAACACTTCCTGACATTTTCTAGACCAGATAATGAATCGATTAATAGGGATAATCATGAAGATATGAATCTACAGCCCTGATTCTCACCGGTTGTTGTGTTTTCTCTCAGGGCTCCTTAGGGGCCAGAGATTATTACGTCCCAAACCCGTCCTGCAAAGAGTTCCATAAATACGAGTGGATCGGTCAGCTGATGGGAGCTGCTCTGAGAGGGAAAGACTTCCTGGTGAGTGAAACCGATTCTCCTTCTACTGTAGGATGTTTGCTATAAAATCAGCATTGATGTTCATGAAGAGCAGCAGATTCAAATGTATTCTCAAACCCAGGATGGTCGTTGGTAGCTGCAGATATTTCATGTTCAGACTGTTTTCCTTCTGTTGCTGCAGGTTTTGGCTCTTCCTGGACTGGTGTGGAAGCAGCTGACTGGAGAATCCATCAGCTGGAGTAAAGACTTCCCTGCAGTCGACTCCATGCTGGTGAGGACGTTTTAAATCACGTTATTTAATCTCAGCCCTTTGAGGGAGGAAGAATTTTTATTTAGTGCAGTTTGATTTTATGCTTCAATCATTGGTGTAATCTGTTAACCCTCTAACACCCACATGCAGGTTTGAGGTCCGTTATCTTTAAAATATCACCAAAATTACACAATTTAACGTAAAGTAAAAATACAGAAAGAATTGTCATATTCTGTCCGTCCCAAAAAAAAAAGTCAAACATTCTAATATTTCATTGGACCTCCTTTAGCTCTGAGAACGATGACCTGATTTTAGTAGTTTCATCTCCTTAGTTGTTTTCTCTGCTTGATGCAGGCCAATAATTTGACCCTTCTGAGAAAGATCAACATTCCATAAAATGGAATTATTGACAGAATAAACAGTGTGGTTCTCCTGGTCTTTGCCTGGTGGTGAACGTTCTTCAGGTGAACCAGCTGGACTCCATGGAGAACATGGACCGGGAGACGTTTGACTTCATGTTTGGGGAGGAGCTGGAGTACACCACCCTGCTGAGCGACGGCCAGATGGTGGAGCTCATCCCAGGAGGCAGTAATGTTCCGGTTCGCTACGAGGATCGCAGCGAGTTCAGCCGCCTGGTGCAGAAGGCTCGGCTGGAGGAGAGCAGGCAGCAGGTGGGACCTTCAGTGGAGTTACAAGTCCTCTTGTTGCTTTTATTCCTCCGTCTGGACTCCAGTAACGGACCCGATGATGTGTTTGTGCGCTGCAGATCGCAGCCATCCAGGCCGGGCTGCTGAAGGTGGTTCCTCAGGCGGTGCTGGACCTGCTCACCTGGCAGGAAGTGGAAAAGAAAGTGTGTGGAGACCCGGAGATCACTGTGGAAGCTCTGAAACGACTCAGTGAGTGTCCAGCTCAGAATTTAACTGAGCAACTTTGACAATAATTAAGCATTTTCTGTCATAATAGAGGCGGTGAAGCAGGACTTTCTGCATACAAAATACCACACTGGAAAAAATGCTCCTCTCAAAACAAGAAAAAAAAAACATTTCAAGGAACTTTTACCTTGAAATAAGTAAAAAAAATCTGCCAATAGAACAAGTGAAAAATGGCTTGGTAAGATTTCTTGAAATAAGATATGATATTTAGAATATTGAGATCTTAAAATTAGCTGGGAAAACTTATTTGAAGCTCTATTTTACCAAGATTGTCAAGTTTAGGTGTCTTAAAATAAGCCAGACATGCTAAGAAAAAAAAAAAATAGCAGTTTTTCACTGAAAAATAGATTTTTGCTTTCATGTAGCCTCCTATTTTGAGATGTATTAACCATCCTGTTGTCCTCATTTATGGGCACAAAAAATATCGTTTCCATGTTTGAAAAAAAATCCTAAAAATCTGCAAAAAAGTTCCCCAAATTTCTGAAAATTTGCAAAACTTTCAGGAAGAAAATTCCAATAATCCAAAAATCTTTAAAATATCTAAAGTGATTCCATATATATCAGTAAAACTTCTAATATTTTCTTGAAGAACATTCACATAAAAATCAACCAAAATCCAGCAAATTTCGCTGGATTTTGAAACATTTTTAACATTTCTTTTTTTCCACCAAAAAATTTTCAAAGATTTCCCAAAAATGTTGAAAATGTGGAGATCAGAAGTTTCACTGTGAAAATATATTTTTTCCCACATTTCAAACTTTAAAACGGGTCAATTTGACCTGCAGGACGACACGAGGGTTAAACTTATTTTGAGTTTTCTTGTAAAATTCAACTCAAAACAAGATAATTTCAAGATTGTTTGACTTAACAAGATATTTCAGATGCATTGTCTTAAAACAAGTCCCTCCATCTGCTGAAATGTCTCTTGTTAAGTGAATTTATCTTAAATTAAGTGAGATGAGACATTTAGACTAAAAATAAGACAAATAGACTTGGTAAGATTTTGAGCTTTTGAAGTGCAGGAAAAGTGTGTAAATTTAATTAAATGTCAAGTTTAGTTCAAGTTGAATCTCCTTGAGTTGTTTTAGTTGCTTGTTTTTAATGATTCTGAAGTTTTTCATGCATGTTTCTCTCTAGTGTCCTTTATGTCAAGCTGATTTCCTGAATACATTTCATGAAAAGCTGATTTTTAATGCATTGTAAACATCCATGTTTGAGTACGGGTTCTTCCTTTCATTTCACAGCAGACATTTGTTCTTCTCATAGCAGGAAAAACACAAAAATATATAGTTGACGATACTAGCATTTAGAAGATAACCCGTTTATAGATTTGTCCCTTGATCTCTGTTGAAGCTACTTTTTATTCTGTCATGAATAACTCACACAAAGGGATGAGCTCTTTTAGAGGATGTGTTTCCCTGCAGGTTCCAAACTGTTTAGTGAAAGCAAAAGTAAAGTAATGAAACACAATGAATGATCCTCATCGTGATCCTCTTTAATCTCCCCACCAGCTCGGTATGAAGACCTGGAACAAAGTGACGTCAGAGTTCAGTACTTATGGGAGGCGCTGACCAACTTCACCAACGGTCGGTTCACCGTTTATTAACGAGTCTTTACAACGAGAAGCCAAACTGTATTTATGTCACCAGTTACTGACCTTGACTTGTGTTTTCAGAGGACCGCAGCAGGTTTCTGAGGTTTGTAACTGGTAGAAGTCGTCTTCCTGCTCCGATCTACGTCTTCCCTGATAAACAAGGGTGAGCACATCGCTATGGACAGTTCTTAGTACAAAGCAGTTTGCTGTGTGTTGATTTGGAAAACACTATAATTTGATATTTTCTGCTCTGCGATTCAGCTCTGAAACAACGGATGCACTTCCACAGTCCTCCACATGTTCTAGTACCCTTTATCTACCCAACTACCCCAGGTATCGCCATGTTCTGCCTTTTAGATACAAAGTCTTATAGTATTTATTGATGCTGTTAAATGTCTTTCCTGCATTTTTTCTGTTCATGTAAACCTCTGAAAGCAGATTAGAATTACTGACAGTAACGTCACCTTTATCTCTCGTCGTGCAGCGCGAAGGTTTGTGAGGAAAAGCTGCGTTACGCTGCCTATAACTGTGTGGCCATCGACACCGACATGAGTCCCTGGGAGGAGTGAACTTCTTCACCTGAACACTCCACAGATCACCGCTGAACGGAGAAACCTTGCCAAGTTTATCACCTGTCTTCTGCCAAATAACCAATAGCTGTATATAATAAAGAACTATATGGAAACGTGGAAGTGACTGATTTTTATTCCTGCGGGTCAAAATTGACCCGTTTTAAAGTTTGAAAATGTGGGGAAAAAAAATATATTTTCACAGTGAAACTTCTGATGTCCACATTTTCAACATTTTTGGGAAATTTTTGAACATTTTTTGGTGAAAAGGAGAAATGTTAAAAATGTTTCTGATAGGGCTGGGACATTAACACGTTAATTTCGATTAATTAATTACATTTTTAAAATAACACGTTAAAACTAATAACGCAATTAATTGCACCTCCTCAGTTCCCTAATTTCTGGGACACCAGTAACTCTGATGAACACTCCAGCCCAGTAGGTGGCGGTAATGAACCTAAAGTCTGTTTGTAGCCATGAAGAAGAAGCACAGGAAGCACTGAATGTCAGGTACTGGTGAACAGTGAAGGAAGGTGAGATTGAGCTTGTTGGGCAGGAAGTTTTCCTGTAAAAATCTTCCCGATGGCAGCTTGGATAAAAGCCTGGTTGTGTGCAAATTGTACAACAAAGAGTTTTCTGATCATCTCAGAGTTAAACATGTTGCTGTTAGCATCAGAGCTAACGTTAGCTACGACAGTCCCACTAACGGCTAACGGAGTAGCCATCCCATAATAGACCACTTTTGTAGACAGTGCTTGAGTTTACAAGTGTCTTAAAATGTTGAATAAAATCGCTATAATTGCTCTTTGATTTTACAGTATTAAAACAAAATAACAATCTAGTATTTTACCTTATGACCAAAACAACTTGTCTAGAAATGATTTTAAATTTATAGTTTTACTAATTTACAATCTGCAGTTAATGTCTTCTCTGGAATTTGTACACTTTGAGGGCCGGATTGGACCCTCTGGAAGGTTGAAGGTGTTGGACTTCCACTGGGGTTTCCCTTCGCAGGTTCAAATCCTCTCACTGTGATGAACATCTTCACGATGGATGACATAAACTCCAGATTTTGTTTCTTCTCCAGTCCTGAACTAGCTCCGTCATGATCATTTCCGACGGATGAAATATTTAATAAAAAATGACCTTGCGCTGAGCACAAGCATGTTATGCATGTGCACGTTATGTATGGATACCACATTGCGTGTAAATTGCTCTTATAAAGGTCTGTTGATCAGTTCATCACTTTTGGCAAGCCTTTGTTTTGCTAGTGTTAAAATAACCGCTCCCTCCATGCTTTTATTTTTTCATTTTTCCACTGAGCACCTGATCCCCTAAATGTCTATGAACGCCACTGGTATTTACAGTAAATTATGTTAAAATGATATAAATCAGAGATGCACGTGTGGCCGCTTCTTCTGCGGTGACCTGAAAATCTCGTTCTCAGTGGCGTTAATTCTCGCGAGAACAAGCAGCTTCAAACCTCCCCATGAGCCTTTGCGCTTCCTCTTTCTAGCCGGCGCCTGAGAATGGGTGAGTGTTAGTCCGACAGAATCCTCCTCCATCTGGTGTTTTAAAGAAAGAATAGTCCTAAAATGGTTTGCCGTATTGCACATAAATGTTACCCAAATAAATATTGCTTTAACTTTGCTGTGTAGACTCGGTGGATTCTGTTTTAATGAAATAATTTCCAGTGGATGTTAGAAATGCTCCAAGATGGCTGCTGTGATAGCCCGTGTAGTTTTAGCTCTGGAGGCTAAAATAAGGTTAAAAAGGGCTCATTTGGTGTTTTTGTGATGTTGTAGGAGTTTTAGCAGGAACAAGCGATGTATAGTGAACATGTCAGACGTAGTGGAGAGATTCTTTGCTTGTACTTTTGAATCTAAAAGCTAAATTGAGAGGCGGTGTTAGCATTAGCTAGCAGGTCATGCTGCTGCTCCGAAACACTGCAGGGATAAAGATTAATAAATAATGAATAATTCAGTCACTTAGTGTGATTTAACTTCATATTCTGACTTGAAATAAGTGACCAGATGTTATTATGGTTACTGAGAGGTGGTGTTTGCATTCGCTAGCAGCTCTGAAGCACTGCAGAGACTCTTAATAATTCTGCTGTTGGTCAAAGTAATTTAGTGCATTTAATGTGATTTGGCTTATTGATTTGACTTGAAATAAGTTACCAAATGTGCTTGTGGTCACTGGAGGTACATGCTAATTCCTAAATGCCACAGCATGGCTTTAAGTTGCAGAAATCGGAGATTTAGCAATACTGGATTTTTGGGCCAATCCGAATTTATCTTGTAAGAAATCCTGAAATCGGTGTATTTGTCAGTATTCTAAAGTGTTATATTTAAAAGGGGAACTGGTAGCGTTATTTCCAACAGTGTAACTCACAAACTATTCAGCATCTTATAATGAAAACATTGACTTTGCACCACAGTCTGAATGTGTTTTGATTCAGTTTACTTTGTACGGTGTTGTGAAAGATGCCTCTAAATAAAATGTATTACTATTGTTATTACTATCTGCTGAGCTGTGATGGTGATGGTTAGGGTGCTCTGCTACATGTGCTGCAGACGCTCCTGAGATAGTTTGCTTTTATTTTGAGGTTTGAGCTTCTGCTGGAGTAAGTGTTAGAATACTAATTCTAAAAGACCCTGGACGTGTTCGTCTGTAATATGGTCAGTTAAGAAGTTTTCATATCGATGCATTATTGACAGCATTAATACAGATACCAGCCAACAGATGTAGATCAGGTTACCACTTAATGCTGCCGAGGTCCACAGCAAAGTTTGGTTTCTAGACTTTAAGTAGTTATAAACGTAGTTCAGTGTAACATTAAGACTATTTAGCTTTTGGAACTTCAACTTTTTTAGCTCAGAAAGGAGTTATCAGTTGCTTGAGTGACATGATGAAAAAAAAATTTGCGGAATCCGAATTCAATTGCGGACAACCTTTACCTTGGAGAACTGATCGCTCAAGCATAGAAAGTCATTTTCTGTTGAACGTCTTGTGTGTGCACTGATCTAACTCCTGGCTGATTTTCCATCTTCTCAGGTATCTCACGGGACAACTGGCATAAACGCCGCAAGACCGGCGGTAAACGCAAGCCCTACCACAAGAAGAGGAAGTATGAGCTTGGGCGTCCTCCTGCAAACACAAAGGTGAATAAAATCGTTGGTTCTCTGACTTAAGCTGAGTTTAAAGCGATGTAGCGTGGGTGATGAAAACACAACCTTAGGTAGGTCTTTTTTGAGCCGTTTTGGTTCAAAGCTTTGGGCTTACCAATGCTAGGATTGTCATAGTTACACTGACACGCTTCAATGCATGTTAACCCTCTGAACACCAAAGAAAATAATGTTCTGTCTTTAAAATAATGACCTTTAGGCTGTGTTTCCATAGAGCACATGGCGAGTAGTAAAGATCTAGAATATGTTGAGCCACAGGTTGTTTTGTCCAGTGTTGGTAACGCCAGGGGGAACTTGCACATATTCTGGATATAATAATTTCAGTTTCTGTTAAACAAGCGAAGAAGCTAAACTTTCATCTTTTTTTTATTTTTTTATTTTTATAAATGAAAAAGATTTATGGCACCAAGGTTTGGTTATGCTGCACAAAGACGTGTATGAGTTTTCCCTGTTTATAGCAATCGTTGAGCATTTTCTTTGGAGATCCAGGATTTTATATTGCTGAGAAAAACGTGGCAAAAAATAATTAATTGCTGGAGTTCAGAGGGTTAATCTGTTGTTCTCTAAACTATCAAAAAGGTTCACACAAATGTCAGAACTAATGAAAGATGTGTTTTTGCTCTTCAGATCGGAGCTCGTCGAATCCACACAGTGAGGGTCCGTGGTGGGAACAAGAAGTACCGCGCTCTGAGGTTGGATGTTGGAAACTTCTCATGGGGCTCTGAGTGTAAGTTTCTCCGCTGTTACCTTCTGAACCTTCTCTGATGTTCTTTCCATGAGGATAACTTTGTCCAGTTCTGCTACTGAATGCTAGTGGTGATATCAAAGACTCTGAGAAAGACCAGTTCCTGCGTTGACACTTCAAAAAAAAAAAGATTAGTCTGAGCTGACAGGATGAATAGGTAGTTTTCTTTTGCTGATGACGGTTGATTTTGTTCATTCAGGCTGCACACGCAAGACCAGGATCATCGATGTGGTCTACAACGCCTCCAACAACGAGCTGGTCAGAACCAAGACCCTGGTGAAGAACTGCATCGTCCTGGTGGACAGCCTTCCCTACAGGCAGTGGTATGAGGCTCACTACGCCACTCCTCTGGGACGCAAGAAGGGAGCCAAGCTGGTACGTGGAGACGCTTCATCTAGCAGGGAGAAATGTCCGAGTTTTAGGGGAAAATCTGTTGTCCCATCTATCTCTGCTGATACCAGAGCTTAACATCAGCTTTACCACATGTTGCCTTAACCCTCGTGTCGTCCTGCGGGTCAACATTGCCCCTTTTTGAAGTTTGAAAATGTGGGAAAAAAATGTATTTTCACAGTTAAACTTCTGATGTCCACATTTTCAACATTTTTGAGAAATTTTTGAACATATTTTGGTTGATTTTTATGTGAATGTTCTTAAAGAAAATAGAAGTTTTACTGATATGTATGTAATCACTTTAGATATTTTTAGGATTTTTTGCAAGATTTTTACTCATTTTTTTGAAAATATTTACAAGAATTTTCTTGCCAAATTTGGGGGATTTTTTTAAGGAAAACTTAAGGAATTATTGGAATTTTCTTCCTGAAGGTTTTGCAAATTTTCTGACATTTGAGGGATTTTTTTGCTGAATTTTTGGATTTTTTTCAGACAAGGAAAATATTTTTTGGTGCCCGTAAATGAGGACAACAGGAGGGTTAACGCTAACCTGTCCACATTCGGCAGGTTTAGATTGGAAATGCATGTTAAGGGTGATCACTGTATTTATGGTTTAAGTTCACTTTTTGACCTGAGACAGCACGACAGTGGCAGAGTGCCGTTTGATTCGGTGCACGTCTTTCCATGATGATAACTTTGTCCAGTTCTGCTACTGAATGAAAGTGGTGATAACTACGACTCTGAGAAAGACCTGTGACCTCCACACAATGTGCTGCAGGGTTCATTCTACGTTTAAATCACTTGAGTTTCAGAAGCTGAGGGTTTGGTGACGATGTGTTAAAACTGGTTTCTGCTGCAGACTCCTGAGGAGGAAGAGGTCCTGAACAAGAAGAGGTCAAAGAAGACCCAGAAGAAGTACGACGAGCGTAAAAAGACAGCCAAGATCAGCACTCTTCTGGAGGAGCAGTTCCAGCAGGGAAAGCTGCTCGGTAAGTCCAGCATCTGTAGTTCATCACCCTGAATGACTTTTATCTGGACAAACGGTGCATCTCATTTAGAAGACTGGACGGCTGATTGGCCGTCTGCTGGAAGTGTCTTTATTCAGGACATCAGATGCCTTCAGTTTGTCTTGTATTAGACAGTATAATTTCACTTTAGAAAAGAAAACAATCCCATGTAGCTCAACCAGGTCCTGATTATTACTAGTTAAACTTGTATATTCATGTTTTAAATGTGGGAAAGTAAATATTTACTTTTTTATTTACTGAAGGAGGGGAAACTGAAAACAGATGAGCTCTCTTTATCCTGCAGGGAACAAACAGTGGTAAAGTTAAATTTAACAGATGTGATGTTTATCTACTGGAAAGGTTCTTTAGCTGAGAGATGAGGTGTAAATTCTTCTACACACAAGACTTTTAAGCTCTGAGAGAACACAAATACCACTTCTGTTGAGAAGATGAACATCATGTAGGCATCTGGGAGGAGAACGTTTCTGAACCCTTAAAGCTGCATGTCTTTCCTGAAACTTGAATCTCACCATGTGGACTGCTTGAGCCTCCTCCACTGACCGAGTTTCCATCTCCTCCTGCAGCTTGCATCGCCTCCAGACCCGGCCAGTGTGGCAGGGCAGACGGCTACATCCTGGAGGGCAAGGAGCTGGAGTTCTACCTGAGGAAGATCAAGGCCAAGAAAGGCAAATAGATGTACAGCTGTTTGATACGTCAATAAAATCCACATGTCCCACGACTGCCGGCTTCCGCTGTTCTTTATTTTTATTCAGGAGTTAAATCCAAATGATTTACAGTCAATATTTCAGGTTTTTTTTCCATTACAGCAACAAATCAACAATTTCTGATCTTGATTGTTAAACTTGCCCATTATTAAAAAGGTCAGAAGATGAGCTGGAAGTGTTCAACCTGTATTAATCCAGTTTACTGTATATAGCAATGATTAACACGGTTTAGAAAGAATCTGTTTTTAATGCTGTTTGTGTTGATGTGACCAGAATGTTCTCTACATCAAATCCTACCACTTCATCAGATAGAAAATCAGTTTTCTCTGAATTGTAGAATTAAAGTTGCTGAAATTGGGTGACGTTCCTAAAAACGACTAAAGAATAGTCAGTAATGTCCACTGAGTCAACGGAAGAAGATAAAACTTAGTGAATCATGAAGGGAATTCTTGTGTCAGATGTGATGGAGGTGTGGTACGCTGCTGAAAATGAAATACAAACTAAGAATAGAAAAGGAAAAATACTTTCAGTGATCTCTGGTTGTTTAAAAAAAAAAAATCCCCCAAATTTGGCAAGAAAATACTAAAAATATCTAAAGTGATTCCATATATCTCAGTAAAACTTTTAATATTTTAACATTTCTTTTTTCCACCACAAAATGTTCAAAGTTTTCCCCAAAATGTGGACATCAGAGGTTTCACTGAAAATATTTTTTTTCCACATTTTCAAACTTTAAAACGAGTCAATTTGACCCGCAGGACGACATGAAGGTAAAACTTATTTTGAGTTTTCTTGTAAAATTCAACTCAAAACAAGATAATTTCCAGATTGTTTGACTTAACAAGATATTTAAGATGCATTGTCTTAAAACAAGTCCCTCCATCTGCTGAAATGTCACTTGTTCAGTGAATTTATCTTAAATCAAGTGGGATGAGACATTTGGACTAAAAATAAGACAAATAGACTTGGTAAGATTTTGAGTTTTTGCAGTGTCCGTAAGCTGAGCAGCCTTGGAGGAGAACTGCGCTCTTTGAGTGCTTTTCTAGTTAGTAGTTTTGTCCAGTTATCTAACAGGTAACTGAACAGGGCAGTAAAAAGGTGAGTTTTGTTGTTAGGTAACTAAACTGGGGCAAAAGTCACAGCGAGGATACCGAGGAGCGACACGTGACCAGATCCCGACTCTCTGATTGGCTGAGAGGCCGCTGCTGTAGAAGTGGGGCAGACATTGCTTCCAGTCTTCGCTGTTTGTCCGACGGAGTCACAACAATGCTGCTCAATAAGGTGAGTTTATTCTGCGTTAGTCGTCATTTAGCTTCGTGTTTTCTATCATTTAAGTGATTCAAAGTGTGCTCTGAGCGGCTGGTTGTCCTCCTGACCTACATTTCTTCCTTCCTCCGACCAAACAGAAGCTTTGCTAGTTGCGTCCCAGGCTAACGGTAGCTAGCAACGAGCTGCAGCGGTGAAAACACTGTGTTTTGTTTATTTATTTTATATTCAACGCATTGTCCAAAGTCTGGAGCTATGTGGGGTCAACATTAGCTCAGTGTGAGCCATAGAGGTAATCACCAGTTGATCTGTATGATGATTTACCGACCTGGTGCTGTGAAGGTCTTTGAAGGTCCAGAGAAATTATTCTTCTCCTTGTTTTCATTCTGTGTTTTAGAAATGTCTTGACATTAGTCCTATTAGTTTACATTTCTCCAGCCTAAAGATAGTCGGTTTGGATCTAGATCTGATCTGTTGAAGGGTAGAGGGTGAAAATCATCCATATCTGTGTTATCTAATGGAGTAAAGTTCATATATATTTGATTTGATGCAGCCTAGAATGGGAAATTACTGTTGATTTGTGTTTTAAGAACTGGAGTAAAGCTTCACTAATGTGAATATTTGCATTTTCTGGCATATTATTTATTTGATTATTTCTGTAATATGACTGTGTTTAATGTAGACCTGCCTGGTAGTGGTCCAGATCGGTTAAAAAAGCAGTAAAATTGTAGTTTTGCATGTTTTTATGAATGAAGGCAAGGTTTCACAAGCTTGAAACAGCTTTTTTAAAAACATCTAGCCCAGATACTAGAGCAGGCCTTAATGTTATGCTTAAAAAAAAATAATAATAATAATAAAAGCTGGATTGATTCTTGAAAAATCTTGCAATTATTTTTACATTTTCATGCCAGTTATTATTTTTTCTGGTGTTGCTAGATAGGACATAGAGCTATAATAGTCTGAGATATTTCTAAAGATTCTAGAAATATTCTCACGTTTTACAGAAAAAGATGCTCAGCACTCAGATGTGTCCATCAGGGACACAGACTGGAGCTAACTAGTGATCACTTGCCAGAGGTGTGAAGGTAACTTTAACTTTCTGCTGGTTTCACTATCAGGTGTTCAGAGCCAGTCTGCGGTCTGGGATCCGTCTCCAGAGTTCAGCTGCAGCCAACGCAGCCATGTCCAGCAGCCACGGATCTCTGGGCTTCTCCTTTGGTGAGTTTAATGCAGAAAACTTTATTTAAAGGCCTTCAGTATGTCTTAACCCTCCTGCTGTCTTCATTTACGAGCACCAAAAATATTGTTTCCTTGTCTGAAAAAAAATCCAAAATATCAGCAAAAAAATACCCCAAATTTCTGAAAATTTGCAAAACCTTCAGGAAGAAAATTGTAATAATTCCTTAAAAGTTTCCTTTAAAAGTTTAATTTAAAAAAAACAACAATAAAAATTCCCCCAAATTTGGCAATTTTGACCCGCAGGACGACACGAGGGCTAAATCAGGTGGAAAATTATGATCCTCTTCTCCTTCCTAATCAAATCAAACGTGGACTGCCACCTTCTGCATTAAAGAGGCTTTAGTAATTGGTTTATAGTTTTATGATATTTGAGACCAGTTATTCTTCAAAACGTGGTGATTTCAGAGCTGACGGATCAGCAGAAGGAGTTCCAGCAACTGGCCAGGAGGTTTGCTCGAGAAGAGATCGTTCCTGTTGCTGCTGCTTACGACAAAAGTGGAGAAGTGAGTCTAAGATTAGACTGCAGATCATAAATATAGCTTGAATTATTGATATTAAAGCTGTAAATGTTATTGTGCTTCATATTTCTTAGAGACTCTGTGTGCTGTCATTTGACTTAGCTTTTCTTTTCAGTGGTGTTTTTCCTCTGTGCTGTATTATCAGTGGAATAAACAGCAAGAACCAATATATATATAAGTTTATAAGATATAAGATCATAGCTGCTGCCTGTTTGTTTACTACAGGAAATAGTGCTGTTTGTTTTGTGACCCTCTTTAATCTTTTAAAAAAACACTAACCTGAGGGGAAATTTGTCAGATTTTAAGTCTAAGTTCTGGTGACAAAGAGAACAGTGCTTTAATTTTTTATTACTATTTTTTTGTGTTTGTTTCTGTCAAACAAGGATTGAGTTGTTCAGCTGTTTGTCTCTATGAATCTAAATGCTTTTATAACTGGATTGTTGCCAGATATGAGTTGTTAAATTGGAGTTGTCTTCCTTAACTATTTGCACAGTTTACTTATGAGTGTTTACTCTGAGTGTTTTTCTTTTTTTCCTGAAACTTTTCCCTTCGGCATCAGTAAAGTTTAATCTGTTTTTTTTTTTTGTCTTTTCTTTTTCCAGTATCCACTCCCACTCATCAAGAAAGCGTGGGAGCTGGGCCTGGTCAACGGTCACATCCCACAGGAATATGGTACGTTGTTTTATTCCGAGGTGGAAAATATTCCACTTATATTTAAAAATCTAATGGTACTGTTTGTCCTGCAGAATTTTACACTTGTTAACTGAAGCATTTTAGGCGTGTATGAGCTGACACAGGGAAAATTTTTAAATTTCACCCTCACATACAGCAAACTTTCACCTCTTAAACATTCAAATAATTCCTGATATAAACCTGTTAGATGTGGAAACACCAAAAAGAAGAAAACTACGGTATCCACGCTGTTTTACTAACTTTCCTGGTGCATTCGGGGCTCCAGACTGGAACCAAAATAGTTGCATTTGCGACCTTTTTTTGACGAGTTAACGTTTGAGCCGGTCGTATTATGTGATGGGTGTAAAGTAGTACGACTAAAACTTCTGTGTGCTGTGGTTTTTATTGGTATTTATGCTTAAAATGAGGTCTCTTCACCTACATGCACTGTTTGTTTAACACATAGTAAAGAGCGCTTGTAGAACAAGACAACACAGATCTGACATTAGAACACCAGTTTAACTCTCTTTAAAATAATTTTTGGTCTCCACCCGTCTGAGCGTCGCAGCGACCAATCAGCAGCGTGGGGCGTTTAGGGAACATCGGTAAATTGTAGCGTCTGTCTATAAGATGTGTTTTACCTGTGACAAGATGGGAGGTGCAACCAAATGAGAGAGTTGGTCTGGAGCCCTGGTAGTGTCAGACTACAGATTTTAATAAAAAAGAACAATAAGAGCACAGCCTGATCATGTCAGTAACAGCCTCCCTGACTAAATACTAAATACAGGCTGGATGTGTTCAGTGGCAGGATCACGTCAGTGGAGCCCTGTTTGGTTTAGGGAAGCTGTCAGACCTGTGTTTGAACCCTGTGAAATCCTCTTTCTATCCAGGTGGGATGGGTTTGTCCATCTTTGACAGCTGCCTCATCACCGAGGAGTTGGCTTACGGCTGCACAGGAGTCCAGACTGCCATGGAGGCAAACTCTCTGGGAGTAAGTGTCAGTTTTTAGGATTTCCACTGATTCTCAGGCTTTTGAAAAGTGTTTTGCAGTTCTTTCAGATCAAAATGAAACACAGTATACGCCAGATATTTGAGAAGCTGTGGATGTTTTAACCCTCGTGTCGTCCCGCGGGCCAAGTTGACCCGTTATAAAGTTTGAAAATGTGGTAAAAACAAATATATTTTCACAGTGAAACTTCTGATGTCCACATTTTCAACATTTTTGGGAAATTTTTGAACATTTTTTGGTGGAAAAACAAAAATGTTAAAAAGGTTTCTTAAGAACATTCACAAAAAAATGAACCAAAATCCAGCGAATTTCACTGGATTTTGGTTGATTTTTAAGTGAATGTTCTTAAAGAAAATATTAGAAATTTTACTGATATATATGGAATCACTTTAGATATTTTTAGGATTATTTTGTGAAGATCCCAAACGCCAAATTTTTAAGGAATCATTGGAATTTTCTTCCTGAAGGTTTTACAAATTTTCTGAAACTTGGGGATTTTTTATTTTTATTTTTTTGCTGAATTTTTGGATTTTTTTCAGACAAGGAAACAATATTTTTCTGGTGCCCGTAAATGAGGACAACAGGAGGGTTAAAGAAACCAGGTTAGCAGAGCAGAAGATGTGCTTCTGGAGTCATTTATGGGATGTTTGCTGCTTCTGTGTTTGCTGGAGACTGAATCAGCTTCTCCTGAACACAACAAACAGCACTCAAACCAATTTAGTTTATGGAGCAAAACGTCACAAATGTGCCTCCGGCAGCTTTGGTTTAAACAGAACAGTATGTCTGTAGACTCAGACCAGAAAAAAAGGAATCAATCCTGAAAAATGGCATGTGTACGGTGAGTTTTGAAAGTTGGTAGCAGTGGCTGAAAGTGAATCAGTCTTCAGCAGCAATCAAAGCAGAATCTTTCCTAACAGACCTGTGCTGACGCTGTCCCTAGAATTAATCTGCATCTGTTTATTCCTCACAGCAAATGCCGGTTATTCTGGCTGGAAACGATGCCCAGAAGAGGAAATACCTGGGAAGGATGACTGAAGAGCCTCTCATGTGTGTAAGTATTTCATTTGTACATTTTTAAAGTGCTTTATTTCTGTCACCATATTTCTCAGAAGGAAATAAAAGTCACAATCTTTTATCATCTGCAGTGGTTACTGGTTATTTGATTGAAGAGTTTTAAAAAAAAAAGTGTCATCAACTTCATAAATCTGATCATTTTAACTCACTAATTAGAAAGTTTCAGTTAAATTACTGCTGATAGTGAATTATCTTGCACTGTACACGTTTATTTTCTTAAATTCAAACGTCCAGCCATAGACTGAAACCACAGAACACCTGAGGAACTCCTTCCTCCCCGTTCTGTAGGAAGATGTGTGATCAGTTGACTTATTTTCAGCTCTAATATCTTCAGACTTTTCCTTAGTAGTCTCACGATCTGGATTATCATTGTCAAGAGCAGTATTTTTAGCACAATACATCTGTTTACTTTCTGTTAATCAGTTTCTTGTTATTTAGTTTATATCTTGTACTTGTGTCATCTTGCTTTCTTTATTTTTATTCTTATTTTTCTGGACACTTCACACAAACACTTTTAGACACTTTGCATTTTTTCCTTTTATTATTTCTATTCTAGTCCAAGCCTCTGTGTAATTGTGTATATTCCACTAACCTTTGATTATTGTACTGTGGCAAAATAATTTCCTCCGGGATGAATAAAGTAGATCTTAACTTATCCTGTGTAATGACAGCAGCTTTGTCTTGCTCTGGTTCAGACCTCGTTAACTCCTTTTCTGGTTTGTATTATTATTTTTATTGTGATTCTGGTTTTATTTTGGGCAGGCCTACTGCGTCACTGAGCCCGGAGCAGGCTCTGATGTGGCCAACATCAAGACCCGAGCTGTGAAGGTGGGAGACGAGTACGTCGTTAACGGACAGAAGATGTGGATCACTAACGGAGGAAAGGCCAACTGGTGCGTCCTCACTACAGGATCTACTGCAGCATTTAGCTCCTCAAACATCTCTACTGTCAGGTTATTATCCTTTCATGTGTCTTTCATCCTTCCAGGTACTTCCTTCTGGCCCGTACAAACCCAGACCCCAAATGTCCCGCTAGCAAAGCTTTTACCGGCTTCATCGTGGAGGCGGACACTCCGGGACTCACACCAGGAAGGAAGGTGAGAGTATTTTCTGTCCAACACGTATTCAGTGAGTAGATTTAACTCCAAAGTGAAGCAATAATTTACTGAGTCACTGGGAGGAAAGTTTGGAACATTGAAATGTAGAATGTAGAAATTCACTCATGGAGGAATAAGGACAGAAGCAGCAGATCTTCCTCATCGAGCTTCATCAGCTTTTTATAGAGTTGTGTCTCCATGGAAGACGTGGCGTCAGCAGCAGTTAGCAGCTCTGACTGTGAGGCGTTCAGGGTCAGCATGTAGCTGTCGGTCTCCATCATTTAGCAGCTCTCAGCACAAAGAAACAGACTGGAAGTGTAGAAACGACTTTCCAATAGATACAACCAGAGCTGATGATTATTAATATCTTCTGTGTCCAGACGTCGTGGAAACCAGTGTTGTTTTCTTGGAGGTAGAATACTGCCACTGATTCATCAGTAGGATGGTTCCATTAGAACCAGTAAAACCCAGAAAATAAAACTATTCTGATGTAAAACAAGAAAACCAGTCAAAAATACAAGACAGACCTGGACCATGAGAGCTCCTCATTCATGGTTTAGAGACCAGAACCTGCTCACGGTTGCTCCTGACATGAGTGGAATATAAATTATTATTAGATTTATAACCAGGATGGTTCAGTAATCTGCTTTAGAGTGGTCTGTGACGTGCCACCCAGGATATAACTGTTTGTTTTGTGCTGGTAGGAGATGAACATGGGCCAGAGGTGCTCCGACACCAGAGGAATCACCTTTGAAGACGTGAGGATACCGAAGGAGAACGTTCTGATCGGAGAGGGAGCCGGATTCAAAATCGCCATGGGAGCCTTCGACAACACCAGACCTCCAGTAAGTCTAAAGCTTGTTTTCTGCTTGACGCGTCTGATCGGCTCCGTGCAGACGAGTTACGTCATTTATCCTCCCCCCCGTCGGACGTTATGAGCCGAACCGATTATTCAGGTAGTCGTCATTAATCGGGCCTGAATATCTGGAGCCCAGAAACTGCTATTCAGGCCCTAGTTGACAGCATTAGTGATCCTGGTAACTGTCCTTTCAGTCAGTTTATAGAGAAACAATCAGCTCTAAAAGTTTCTAGAAATTGTAGTTTAACCTGCAGAAGTTTCTGAAGTATTATGGGATGCGTTTCGCTGCCACAGAGGAAATTAATTCATGACAACAGATTATTGACTGCAGAAATGAAGCGGAGAGAAAATCTGTCCAAAGAATTCCGACCGTCATTCAGACATGAGAAGAAAAGCTCTAAGAACGAGGACTTTCCTCTCCTTGGATTAATTGTATCTCAGTGATGTTTTATTTATTGTTAACTTTCTGTTTTCTCTCTGTGGAAGTCTCCTGTCCTTGGAGAAATCAGTGTCCAGCTACCAGCTGTCACAGAAACACAGGACGGATCGTTGTGTTGATAGTTTGGTTTGGTGGAACGTTCTGTTTGTACGTTTCATGATGCTTTCGGTGCATCTCAAACAGTCTCAGAACCTTTTCTGTTGTGTCTAACTTATGGACCTGTGTGGACGTAAAATCTGTAAAAGACGACAGATTTCCGCTTATCCAAAATGCAGAATATTTCAGGACATTTCAGCCACATCTCCAGTATAATACCTGTGCTTTAATGCACTTTTTGTCTGTTTTTCAGGTGGCAGCAGGAGCGACTGGTCTGGCTCAGAGAGCTCTGGATGAAGCCACCAACTACGCCCTGGAGAGGAAGACCTTCGGCAGAGCTATAGCTGATGTTAGTTAGTAGACTTTGGTGTTATGTTCCATCACTGGCATTAAAGAGAACAGATCTTTACTGTCATTAATAAACAACAATGAAGGGCAGATTAGCAGCAAAAGATCAGAACCAAAGAGTCATTAGAAAAATAAAGGTAAAACACAGTCAGAAACAGGAATGCACTGTGTAAAAACAAGAGTAAAGATAAAATAATTAAGATCAGAGCAGCTACTAAACAGGAGGCAAACAGTCTCCTGAGTCTTTTCTTGGTTAATTCTAGTTGTTGGCGTTTCTAAGCTGACATCTTTAGCTGGAAAGCTGCTGTTAAAAGCCTGAACGTACCTCCTGACCACCAGACGATCAGGACCAATGAGCTCCTGTCTCCTGTCCACAGCACCAGGCCGTGTCCTTCCTCCTGGCTGAGATGGCCATGAAGGTGGAGCTGGCCAGGATGGCGTACCAGCGGTCGGCCTGGGAGGTGGATCAGGGCCGCAGGAACACCTACTACGCCTCCATCGCCAAGGCCTTCGCCGGAGACATCGCCAACCAGGTGGCCACCGACGCCGTGCAGGTGTTCGGAGGCAACGGCTTCAACAGCGAGTACCCGGTGGAGAAGCTGATGAGAGACGCCAAGATCTACCAGGTGGGTGACGACGACGATGATGATGACCAAACCAATGCCTCTTTGGTCAAACTTTATTTCATTGCTGTCTCTGATTGCAGATCTACGAGGGCACAGCTCAGATCCAGAGAATCATCATCGCCCGAGAACACCTGGGAAGATTCAAGAAGTGAGCGCGGCGCCACGTTCTCGTAGCTTTTCTATACGTAACACGAACAGATAGAGCTGAGCATCTAAACTCAGAATGTTTGCCTTAATGTTGCTTCATCCTGCTGCTCTTTGACAGTAAATCTTTCTGTCCGGGGACTCGAACCCTGCAGAGCACAGCCTTCATTTTACTATCAGTCAATTTAAATGTTGTTTAAATAACAAAATATCACATTTCTATATTCTGCTTGTCAAGTTTGCTTTCGGGTTAATGTCGGTTGTAAATAGAAGTTCCAAAAATCCTCTGCAGGCTGTAAATACTGGCAGCAGGACTCAAACCACACAAACCGTTTATTAATCTGGTGCTATTTACCACTTATCTGCCAAGTTAGACTGTAAAAGTGCTGCATGTACGCTACCAGTAAAGGTTTTTATTTAGTTATTTTATACATTACAGATTAATACTGAAGATGTCAGAACTACAAAAGAACACACATAGAATTATGTTGTAAACAAAACTGTGTTAATCTTCAGTATTAATCTATAATGTAGAAAATAATACAATTAAATAAAAAGCGCTGAATGAGAAGGTGTGTCCAGAGATTAGACTAGTAGTGTGCACGATAAGTTTTAGGGTTTTTTGTGAGGACAGATGATCAGTTTGGATAAGAAGAGCAGCCTTCCACCCAGAGGGTTAGAGTTTGCAGACTTGTGTTGATTTCTGTCGCCGTCCTGATTGTCAGTAAACAGATGATTTATTTTCTCCATGCCTTATTGCATCTTCCACATCCCAGTGAAGCTCCTGCGTTTGCTCTGAAGATCAAATTGTAAAATAGTCGTTCAAATCCATTTCTGGACAGATTGTTTGGAGACGTATTAATGATTGTAAAACTGCATGGTTTCCCCGTTAGCTGCTGTCACTTTGAAACGTGTCGAACATCAGTTTAACGGCTGATCTGTGTAGACGTAGAAAGTATGGAAGTCACTCGACATAATGGTGAAATCTTCTGTCTGCCACCTGTTTATTAAATTATTCCATTCATCTGAGATGCTGTGGTCATTTTTGGGACATTTATGATGCAAATAAACATGTTTTATTGAAAGAACTGACTTGACTTGAGTTAAATTTGCTCAAAGATGACAATAGAAGTAAAATATGAGGAGATTTCTTGCAGATGTCCACTCGTGAGTTAAACCTGGAAATAATAAAAACTGTGATAGAGTGGGACACTCTGAAGGGATGTTTCTGGTCTGATAGCTACTATGGACAGAGCTCCGGTCAGAGAGAAGGGCATGGAAAGTGTTTCCAAGAACTTTAATATGAAGTTGGACAGGACAGGATGGATGCAGTATGAATATGGTGAAGGAGTATAGGGGTGTGTGTGGTCTACAAAAGAAACAAACAAAACAAAATATTACAATATTGTACAAATAATTAAATTATATAATACAATCATAAACATTGTAGTTCTGAAAGAAAATATAATACTTTGGTCAAAAAAACCCAAAAGATCATCTCACAAAAAAGAAAAAAATAATAATTTTACAAGCTATTTTACAACATCCTCTCCTGAACGTGCATGAAAATAAAGTACTTCAGTAAAGTAAAAGTACCTCAGTTTGTACTTGATTCATGTACTTCCACTAGTGGGCACATGATGGTTTCCCTCCAAAGCTGAAGGTGGCAGTAATGCACAGAAACCAGCTGCTGTAAAAACTGCAGTAGAAGAAGAAGAAGAAGCCTGATCATGTCAGAATGGTAACTAACGTCCCGTTTCTAATATTCGGTGTATTTTCAGATAAAAACCATTACCATAGCAGTTCTAGCTGTTTATTTATCTCATTTATGTTCAAACTTTATCCTCTCGTCGACTGATTGTCTGTGAAAGCGGCTAGCTAGTGACGCTAAGTGTAGCATCGTTAGCATGTAGCTAGCTAACGATAACAAGCCGGTTAATGTTTTCATTTTCTGTCGTTTAGTGTCATAACAGGAGTTAACTTAGTGGCGGAGGGTACATATGGCCAATAAGACACCAGCTCAGGCCGCAGACGTCCTGTCTTCATGTTGGTTAATGTGCAAGAGTTCAAAATCACCTCGAATTAAACCTGGATGAAACAGAGTCTATGTGTTTCTCAGTTAGGAAATCAAACCAGCGATGCTTGAACCTTCCTGTTGTCCTCATTCACGGTCACCAAAAAATATTGTTTTCTTGTCTGAAAAAAATCTCCCAATTTCTGAAAATTTGCAAAACCTTTAGGAAGAAAATTCCAGTAATTCTTAAAAAATTCCATTGAAAGTTTTATTTTAAAAAAAATCCCCCAAATTTGGCAAGAAAATTCTTGTAAATATCTTCGAAAAATGAGTAAAAAGCTTTCAAAAAATCCTAAAAATATCTAAAATGATTACATATCTATTAGTAAAACTTCTAATATTTTCTTTAAGAGCATTCACATTTTTGCGAATGTTCTTAAGAAGCATTTTTAACATTTCTTTTTTTTCCACCAAAAAATGTTGAAAGATTTCCCAGAAATGGTGAAAATGTGGACATCAGAAGTTTCACTGTGAAAATATTTTTTTCCCACATTTTCAAACTTTAAAATGAGTCAATTTGACCCGCAGGACGACACGAGGGTTGAAGTTGATATACAAAACCAAGAAATCATTTCAGTGACAGAATTCAAGTATCCTGGGGTTGTATTAGACCCTCAACTTCAATTTAATCTCCATGTAAAGAAGATTTCAAAAACAGTTAAAAAAAAAAAATCTGAACTGCTTTAAGTTTATCAGACATTATATTCCTAACCAGGCAGCCCTACTGTACATGAAGCTATGATCTCCTTTCATATCTCTACTGTCTGACTGCTGTTTATTGGTGTTGTTGGTCCGCTTTACACTCTATATGTAATGCATCAGATGTGTTCTATGTTGATTCCATGGTCCCTGATCAAAGAAATAAATAAATTAAAGTAAATTACTGAAAGTTTGCGGCATGTTTGACAGCTGTTTGTGTGTGTTTGGTACCAGGGGACCCAGGTGAAAGATGTGATCATTAAACCCGATGCTCCGAGCTCTCTGCTGCTGGATAAACATGGAGATTACATCGCAGCCTACGGCTCCAAGAAGGACGACTATGTGAGGAAAACAGTCTCATTGGTCTTTATTTTCTGCTCTGTCTGCACTAAGTGTATTACAGTGTATATATATATGTGTGTGTGTGTGTGTGTGTGTGCATATCTGTACTACTATGTATATAGTATCTGTGTGAGGAATTGGGTCAGTCTCCAACTGAGGGACTTTAGAAGTACATGATATATATAACTAAACATGAATAAAAGTGAGAGTTTTCATGGAAAACAGGAAATTGTCTGGGTGACGGTAGTGTATTTAATTAAATGTTATTATGAGTTACTGTGTGTTACTGTGTGCATTCATCCAGGAGTACACGCTGTCAGAGTACCTGAGGATGAGCGGCATCTACTGGGGCCTGACGGTGATGGACCTGATGAGCCAGCTGCCTCGGATGAACCGACAGGAGATCATAGACTTCATCAAAGCCTGTCAGCACGACTGTGGAGGCATCAGCGCCAGCATCGGACACGACCCCCATCTGCTGTACACCCTCAGCGCTGTCCAGGTGACTACTGTTATTAGTATTGTTGTTGTTGTTATTATTATTATTATTATTATTATTATTATTATTATTATTATTATTATTATTATTATGCCCTTCACTCTGGTTTTATCTCACCGTGTTTTACCTCCTCAGATCTTGTGCTTGTACGACAGCGTGGACGCGCTGGACGTGGACAGAGTGGTGGAATATGTCAAAGGGCTGCAGCAGGAGGACGGCTCTTTTGCTGGGGACAAATGGGGTGAGCAAGTTTCTCATCCATGTTATTCCTGAAGCATTTTCTCATTAATTAAAAAATAATGAATGAAAAGCCACCTGAGGATTTCTGTACAGTTGGGAACACAACCGGAAAAATCCAGTCGCACTTCATATTTTCTGTCTTTCAAATATAAACTAAGTCAAGCTGAACTCATTGTGTCTTCTGGAGGTTGGAAGCATCTCACTAAGTTGATGCTTTATTATTTCAAGGCGTATTTTTCTCATTATTTGTCTGTAAATGTCATTTTAGTGTATAGTTATAATGTCTTGGATTCTCATTGTTTTATCAGATTTTATCCATTTATCCAACGGAGTTCTAGGAATTTTTTCTGGAACGAAACAGTTTAAATGAAAAAATCTGACTTTCATGTAAAATGAAAAGACTTAAATATAAGAGTTGTCATTCATTCATATTCCTGCTTTTGTTAAAGTATAGTTTTAGTATAATTGGAGTTGTTTGTCTTTACAGGTGAGATAGACACGCGGTTTTCTTTCTGTGCTGTTGCTACTCTGGCTTTATTGGTATGTATTTAATATTCTTCAAGTTTGTGTAGTGAACCACATAAAACTCAGTAGTTTATTATTAAAATACAAGGAGGTTAAAGTACTTTGTCGAATCATGGAGTAGATCAGTTTAAACTGTTGCAGAGAACTCTTCCTTCACCTGTGATTAGTTTGGATGGTTTTATATCAGAACACAATGCAGACCTGCAGTAAACTACAGTTAATTAACATATTTATACCTGGACTGTTGTAGAAAACTGCTCTAACTGTAGCTATTATTAGATAGATTTATCTAATAAACTGATAAATGAGAATACAGATAATTCAACTCTTAAATAATTTGTTCTCTCCAGGGTAAGATGGACATGATAAACGTGGACAAAGCCGTGGAGTTCGTCCTGTCTTGTATGAACTTTGATGGAGGTTTTGGCTGCAGACCGGGTTCAGAGTCTCACGCTGGTCAGGTGAGTTTAGACTGCAAAAGACTCAAAGAGAAAACAGATTTCTACTCAATAATGTCAATTATTAAAACGTAAAACATGATGAGTAAAAGCCGTCCTTAAAACTGAATCAGCATGTAGGAAAGAGACCAGTGAGGGAGGCCACCAAGACTCCTATGACTCCTCCGGAGGAGAAAGTGACTACTGAGGGAGGCCACCAAGACACCTGTGACTCCTCTGGAGGAGAGAGAAATACATGTGCAGTCATGTATTTTAAATCTTGTCTTTTTTATTGTGGTGTTTTTCTGAGGAAATCTGTTTTTACTTTGAGATGAAAGAGTTTTTGTTAAAATTCTTGTCAAAAAAGAGAAATTCAACTGACTTCTGTTTAATCCTGACCAGCAGTAAAGGAGGAAACTTCCATGAATGCTTTTTATTGTTCCTGTCAAGCAGCAGCGTCCTTCAGAAACCCTGAGTGGAGCTGCTGCTCTGCTCCTGGTCTGAATGTTCAGGATGGTTTCATCAGACAGAATGTTCTGTTGTTCTACCAGATCTACTGCTGCACCGGCTTCCTGTCTCTGACCGGCCAGCTCCACCAGCTGAACGCCGACCTGCTGGGCTGGTGGCTCTGTGAGAGACAGCTGCCGTCTGGAGGCCTCAACGGACGTCCTGAGAAGGTTTGAGGTTCCAGATGTTCAGTCAGACACCCCCATGTCTCTCAGCTGTAAACAGAAGAACAGCTTTCTGTGCTCTGGTGGTTCACATTTCTGCTTTATTGGGAGTTAAAGTTTCATTTACAGTTTAACGATTTGAACCACAGTAGTATAGATTTAACAGTAGATGGAGAATAAAGCTGTTGGTGTCGCAGCATTTATCCTCACAAATAGAGGCTTTGAAGCAAACAGACAGACAAAGAATAACTGATGATGTATTGAGGAGCTTTCTGTTCTCTGCACTGTTTATTTATTATCATCGTGCTCCACTCAGCAGAACACAGATTCAGTAAAAGCTCTTTGCTGACAAGCTGAGATGTTCCTGGATGTTTCAGACTTCAGCTAGACAGTTAAAGTTCTGTCAGAGTCGTGGTGAACCTTCGGTCTCCTCCAGCTTCCAGATGTTTGCTACTCCTGGTGGGTTTTGGCGTCTCTGAAGATCATCGGTAGGATTCACTGGATCGACAAAGCCAAGCTGAGGACGTTTATTCTGGCCTGTCAGGACGAGGAGACGGGAGGTTTTGCTGATCGACCAGGAGACATGGTGAGGTGTTCCACCCAGACGGGACAGAAATCACACTTTATTTTAATGTCAGTACATGTCATACTTCCTCACGAAGTGCTTCTGATGCTGTACAACAGAAACACCACTTTGTCCTCATATTGCTCCTTTAACTTTGTCCTTCCGTTGCATGAATAATAATCATAGCAAGAAAAACACTCAGAGAGCGCAGTACTCCTCCAAGGCTGCTCATTCCCCCATATGGCATTGTCAGAAATGCAGCATATTTTTGTAGAAATGCAGCATTTTATGATTATTATTATTATTACTATTGATGATCAGAAATCACAGCACCATAGAATATAGATGGACCCACAAACAAAATGACCTGAGCACAGGCGTGTTATGCATGTGTTCCAATAGAGCTCCTTGAGTTTTGTTGAGTTGCAGTAATTGCAAATAATAGTTTATTTTTGTTGACATGTAAAGGTCCAGTCAATGCAGTTTTTATGTTTGGAAATGAGATTATTTTTAAGTTTTAAGTAATCTAAGTAGGGATGTCTGATACTGGCTTTTTTGCCGATAACCGTTATGCGGATATTGTCCAACTCTCAATTTCTGATTCCGATATCAACCGATACTGATATCTGTGGTCTATTTAACTAATTCTAGGTAACATCTCATATCTCCTGTGGTGGAATTAACACATCATGCCTCATTTTACTGTGATGCTCCATTGGATGCATTCTCAGATGCAACAAGGCTTTCAGATGGAAACATTGTCTGTGAAATAAAAAAACTACTTCAACTGAACTTATGGAATTAAATGCCATATTTATGCCTTTTTTAATGTAATTGTCTCAAACAACAATTCACACTCTGAGTCAGTAAATGCCGGCAAAATCCAGGCGTTATTTTAACTGTTGTCATGATAGATAAAAAAAACCAGTGAAGATATTGACTGATATTACATTTTTATGCCGATGTTGGGCTGATAATATCGGTGGGCTGATGTTATTGGCCCTGCATCCCTACATTTCAGCTTGTTTTACCTTGATATCTCTACCCCCCTCTGCAGGTGGATCCCTTCCACACTCTGTTTGGAGTCGCTGGTCTGTCCCTCCTCGGAGACGAACAGATCAAAGCAGTGAATCCAGTTCTGTGTATGCCTGAAGACGTCCTGCAGAGGATCGGCCTGCAGCCAGACCTCCTCAGCTAGCCGCCTGACGCTATCCCACACCCTCACACACACACCGTCACACACACCGTCACACACCTCCACAACACCACTCCTGTCCCTCAACAACCACAGCCAGGTGATGGTAGCAGAGAGAGGACCACAGCTGGTCGTAGCTGGAGAGGACCATTCAGATGGAGGACATCAGTGGAGACCTGGAGGACAGACGGAGAATCTTTAGTTTAAATCCTGCTTCTCATCATCAGGTCACTTTTCCTGTTTGACTGCAGCAGAACGAGGCGTTTAAAGCGTCACTGTACTTTCTAAAGCCTAGAAATCGTAAACCAACATTCCTTAACTTTGAGGGAAATCGTGCAACAGCGGAGATGTTTCCTGGTCTCATCAGCTTCCAGCTTCCCAATAGATTTATCAAGCAGTGTATCGAGACGCCTGTTTGGTGCTTTAGGAGGCGTGGCGGTTAAATACTGAAAGCATGGAGTGTAAAACGTGTGGCAGAAACAACCCCCAATGTTTCAATCTGCTCCAGTTACAAGAAATGATGTCATTCAACCCTTTGATGCACAACATGGGTCAAAGTGACCCAAATCCAACAGAAACTGGGTTCTCCTGACCCACACATCAAAGGGTTAACATCAACAGCTGAGCATCAGGCTGTCTGAATAATAACCTGATCAAATGACACATCTGACCTTGAAAAGTAGAAGCTTTATTCAGTCAGGTGAGTTCACTGAGGGAGACTGAGGGTAAAAGTCAGATTTACAGTTCTATTATTTATTTTATTACACACTGACCGTGGTTCAGTTTAAAGGCTCCACATCTGTTTGTTTCCTCCCTCATCGGTCTGCTGTTTCATATTAAACTAACTTCTGTATCTGAGGAGTGTGAAGGGCAGCAGGGTAACCACTGACCCGGTGGACGGAACACCAGCAGCTTCAGTCTCTGCATTAGAATTATTCCTGGCGGGCTTTAGAGGAAATGTTCTGTATGTGAGGAGGTCTGCAGCACATTTCACCTCTATCCACTGCTCCTCTCTTTATTTAAATCCATGTTCCTCACTGCAGCTGCTGTTGATCTGCCTCCACACCATGAAACACACAGGAAAAGTTTCCCGTTTCAGATTCCGCGGAACATTGGGAATGTTTCCGGATTCAGATTGTGTGGAACAGCTTCTAGGAAACTCATGTTGTCTGTCTGGGTGAAGTTTTATCTGTTAATGAACTGTTCAGTGTCCACATTGTTACAGAAAGTAAATAAATCACATTTTAATGCATTAATCTTCAGTTTTCTGTGATCTTTAGGTCGCTTTCAGGAGGAGAGACGCCAGAGAGACATAAAGGAGGCAGAGATTTATTCAGAGCAGCAGCTGAAACATAACGGTAGAAATGTGCAGCATCACTGAACCACTGAGACGTTTATCTGTTTTATCAGGAGGATAAATACTGATAGTTCAGGTTAACATTATATCTGTGAATGAGTTTCAGCTATAAATAATAATGACTCCTCTTCAGAGAGTCTTATGGTGAATAAAAACGCTTGCATGGTGAATTAAGGCCAGAAACGATAATGAAGTCCAGTCTGATGTTTTGTAATCTAATCTGTGGTCTGGTTCAGATATCAGACAGGAAAAATAAGTTTCTCCCTAATAATGCTCTTTATCGCTGAATCCTGGTTCATTAAATGTAATTTGTATTTACAGCTTCTAACTCCTTTTATTTCCTTCTTTTCTCCTTTGACACCTAATATCTAAATTACTCTGCATATAATAGACACAGCTTTATATTTATGTACTCACCAGAATTTCTGCTTTTATAGATCCTAAATGATTTTTTCTAAAACTAGATCAGCCTTTGTGTTGCTTTGCCACTAGGTGGCAGCGTCAGCATTCCACATCATGAACCAAACATCTGATAAAAATCGATTTCCTGTTATTTTGGTCCAAACTACCGACTGAATGTGACATTTTCTCACCAAACATCCAGTAAAACACTGATTGTAAGCGATTACAAACAGATGAGTATCTCCCATGTGGAGCTGATGGAGGTAATAAAATCTGTTCAGCTGCTCCAGCCTCCTTTTATTAACTCACCTGTTGGTCCAGTACAGCACCTGACAGGTTCTGGCTTCACTAGAGAGATGTTCACATTCAGTCCTGAGGTTAGAACTTCAGGGGATTTTATTCTTTACTCTCAGAAACATGAAACGTTCTGTTGAAGAGTAGAAAAACCTGAATGAAAAGTAGACTGGTCCTGATTCTGGTTTTGGTCCTGGTTCTGATTCTGGTCCTGGTTGTGGTTTTGATCCTGGCCTTGATCCTGGTCCTGGTTCAGGTTCAGGTTGTGGTCCTGACCCTGGTAGGGGGCACCAGAGGGTCCAGTCAGACTGTCTCTGCTCTGCTGCATGTATTTTCCATTCTCCGTGTTCTCAGAGAAACCCTCAGAGTATTTATTTGTGTTTATTCAGAGTCTGCTGGTCGTTAGATTCTCCAAACCCCAGCGGCTCTCATTAGTGGGGAAGGAAGACAGAAGGAAGGAAGACATGAAGACAGAAGGAAGGAAGACATGAAGACAGAAGGAAAGATGACAGAAGGAAGGAAGACATGAAGACAGAAGGAAGGATGACAGAAGGAAGGAAGACATGAAGACGGAAGGATGACAGAAGGAAGGAAGACATGAAGACAGAAGGAAGGATGACAGAAGGAAGGAAGACGAAGACAGAAGGAAGGAAGACATGAAGACAGAAGGAAGGATGACGGAAGGAAGACGAAGACAGAAGGAAGGACGACAGAAGGAAGGAAGACATGAAGACGGAAGGATGACAGAAGGAAGGAAGACATGAAGACAGAAGGAAGGACGACAGAAGGAAGGAAGACATGAAGACAGAAGGAAGGAAGACATGAAGACAGAAGGAAGGACGACAGAAGGAAGGAAGACATGAAGACAGAAGGAAGGAAGACATGAAGACAGAAGGAAGGACGATAGAAGGAAGGAAGACATGAAGACGGAAGGATGATAGAAGGAAGGAAGACATGAAGACAGAAGGAAGGATGACAAGGAAGGAAGACAGAAGGAAGGATGACAAGGAAGGAAGACATGAAGACAGAAGGAAGGATGACAAGGAAGGAAGACATGAAGACAGAAGGAAGGAAGACATGAAGACAGAAGGAAGGAAGACATGAAGACAGAAGGAAGGACGACAAGGAAGGAAGACATGAAGACGGAAGGATGACAAGGAAGGAAGACATGAAGACAGAAGGAAGGATGATAGAAGGAAGGAAGACATGAAGACAGAAGGAAGGATGACAGAAGGAAGGAAGACATGAAGACAGAAGGATGACAAGGAAGGAAGACATGAAGACAGAAGGAAGGAAGACATGAAGACGGAAGGAAGACATGAAGACGGAAGGATGACAAGGAAGGAAGACATGAAGACAAATGAAGACAAGGAAGGAAGACATGAAGACAGAAGGAAGGAAGACATGAAGACAGAAGGAAGGAAGACATGAAGACAGAAGGAAGGAAAACAGAAACGTGTGAATGAACGACGGAGGAGACGGACGGATCAGGGCTTCCACCTCTGTCTGGTTTGTTTCTCCTCCGTCCTGTCGTCCTCTTCTGATCTGTCCTCACAGAACACAGGATTCGTCCAAACGCTGATGAAGTTAATGAAAGTTTAATTAAAGCACAGCAGCAGCGTTAAATGCAGAGAAAACAATGAAGAAAGGTTGGACATGTTTAGGCTTATTTCACACTTTTTTAAAAATTTCCTACATAATTCCGTATGTGTTTATTCATAGTTTGATGCCTTCAGTGAGAATCTCCAATGGAAATAGTCACGAAGATAAAGGAGAACCATTAAATCAGAAGGTGAGGCTGCTAGTGTAGATGTAAAATTATTATGTTTGAATTTATTGAATTTATCTTAAATGTTCTCTCTGACAGATGCTGGCCTCAGCTCGTCTCCACATCTGCTTCTGTGATGCAGATGTTCACATTTCTGTAATATTTCCTTCCATGACTTTTAGAGGAGATCCTATCAGGGCTCCGTTTCCATGATAAATGTGAAGACGTGGAATGATTGAAGCTCCCTGACAGCTGCTAAATGGACCTGAGGCGCCTCATCTGTCCTCAGTGTGTTTAAAAGCAGCTCGGATGTCCTATTTATTGCACTGCAGTGTTTCCTGATTATCTGACACTTCTTCTGTCTGTCGCTAACGTTCAATTCTGCTTTAATTATTCAGTAGGAAGCAGTGAAGCGTCATGATGTGGATCAGAGGTTCTACACATATAGATATTTTATTGCATATGTAGGTATTTTACTGCATATGTAGGTATTTTACTGCATGTATAGATATTTTACTGCATATGTAGATATTTTACTGCATATGCAGATATTTTATTACAGATATTTTACTACATATGTAGATATTTTACTACATATGTAGATATTTTACTGCATGTATAGATATTTTACTGCATATGTAGATATTTTACTGCATATGTAGATATTTTACTGCATATGTACATATTTTACTGCATATGTAGATATTTTATTACAGATATTTTAATACATATGTAGATATTTTACTGCATATGTAGATATTTTACTACATATGTAGATATTTTACTACATATGTAGATATTTTGCTGCATATATATTTTAATACATATGTAGATATTTTACTACATATGTAGATATTTTACTACATATATACATATTTTGCTGCATATATATTTTACTACATATGTAGATATTTTACTATATATAAAGATATTTTACTGCATATGCAGATAGCATTTTAAAAAAAAGGTCCGATCTCCACCTCCAGACTAAAGAAAACCACCAGATTTCAGAAATTCATCGTAACTTTTCTGAATTTTAACTCTATAAACTCATTATTAAGCTGCTCCTCTCATCTGTAATGACTAGTATGGTATTAATTTTTAAAACAAATGCAGACTAGAAGCTGTACGTTCTGAGATAGACTCTCCAAACTCTCCACACGTTTTCAGACGAGGTTTCTGCTGGAACAGATTGGTCTCCATCAGCCGAGCCTCCGTCTTTGTGTTTCCGTCTGTCAGCAGAGGAGGAAGGTTTCAGGAGCATCACTGGACTGAATCCTGGGAACCAGACCGGCGTCTCATCACACAAATGGACTGAAGCTGAAATCAGAGTGGGCTTCACAGTGAGTGTTCAGAGACAAAAGGCTCTCAGAGAACAGGATGAGCTCAGCTGTCTGTTAGTTGTTCACGTCTTTACATACGTTCTGAAACCAGGCAATGAGTTCATCTGTCGCTGCTGTTTTCACGTTTTACTTTAACCCTCGTGTCGTCCTCGTGTCCTCATTTACAGGAACCAAAAAATATTGTTTCCTCCCCTAAAAAAAATCTAAAAATTCAGCAAAAAAAATTCCACAAATTTCTGAAAATTTGCAAAACCGTCAGGAAGAAAATTCCAATAATTCCTTAAAAGTTTTATTTTTTTTAAAAAAAAATCCCCCAAATTTGGCAAGAAAATTCTTGGAAACATTTTCAAAAAATGAGTCAGAATCTTCCAAAAAAATTTTTATAAAAATATCTAAAGTGATTCCATGTATATCAGTAAAACTTATATTTTATTTAAGAACATTAACAAAAAAATCTACCAAAATCCAGTGAAGTTTGCTGGATTTTGGTAGATTTTTATGTGAATGTTCTTAAAGAAACATTTTTAACATTTCTTTTTTTCCATCAAAATGTTGAAAATGTGGACATCAGAAGTTTCACTGTGAAAATATATTTTTTTCCACATTTTCAAGCTTTAAAGTGGGTCAGTTTTGACCCGCAGGACGACATGAGGGTTTATCATCCTCAGGTAATTCCAGATGCAGATGACCTCGACTTTTCTCTCTTCTCGGAGAACGAATTGAATCCTCCATGTGGCTCTCTGAGAGTTTGAGGATTACTGTCTTGTTTTTTTCATGCTCTGTTTGAAAAGCTCCAAAAAAGGAGAGACTGAGGGATCGAAAGAAATAAAAAGGGTGAGATTTGGCGATAACCCTGATGGAGATATTGATCTGGAGAGACGACCTGCTGAAGGAGTTTAATCAGTGCAGCAGCAGCAGCGAATCAGAGAGCTGCAGCTGATCAGAGCTTTAGAGAAATAAAAAGTTTGTACCTTTGTGGATTTAAGCTGTTTGTGTCTCAGTAATTACAGCCTCCTGTGTAAATCAGTTTTTATATTTATTTTTTTTCTGCATGTTTTTAAAAAACGAAGCAGAGATTAGTTTCTTTCATTTTCAAACAAGACTGACATGTTGGTAAATTTCTGTTTCCTCCAGGTGTCACTTTCGTCTGGCAGGAAGCAGCAGAAAGCAGCTGAACTCAATTACAGCCTCCGAACATAAAGACAGCGTCTGAATGACGTGATGGAGGAGACAGACAACATGTCGACCAGCTTCCATCGCTTCCTCCAGCCAGCAGATACAGAAGCCGCTATCTCAGACTGAATCAGTTCCCCCAAAATCCAGCGATCAGGTAAGGTTAAACTGAAAACGGTGGAGCTTAAATGGGCTGATAGAACTTCAAGCTGTCAGGATGAGGATGGAGAAGAAACGCTGGATTTAGTCATTTTCTCCACATTATGGCAGATTTCTCCTTTTATGTCTGTTTAAAATCCCCATTAAACCACATGTTCTTCATTTCTACTGATATTCTGAGGCAGACAAAGAAAAAGCTGCAGATTATGGTCCTTAACTGACGAGATATAAACTCAGCTACATCTTTAAGACGTCACTGGTGAAGATACAACTGCTTTTTACTTAAAAACCGGAAGAAAGTTAAATATATACGTAATAGAAATATATGCTTATTATGAGGTCTATTTTCATACTCTAATTGGACTTTTTAACCCTCGTGTCGTCCTGAGGGTCAAATTGACCAAGTTTAAAGTTTGAAAATGTGGAAGAAAAAAAAACATTTTCACAGTGAAATTCTGATGTCCACATTTTCAACATTTTTGGGAAATCTTTGAACATTTTTTGGTGGAAAAAAAGAAATGTTAAAAATGTTTCTGAAGAACATTCACATTTATTTGAATGTTCTTAAAGAAAATGTTAGAAGTTTTACTGATATATATGGAATCACTTTAGATATTTTCAGGATTTTTTTTGGAAGATTTTTACTCATTTTTAGAAAATATTTACAAGAATTTTCTTGCCAAATTTGGGGGATTTTCTTAAAAATAGAACTTTTAAGGGAAACTTTGAAGGAATTATTGGAATTTTCTTCCTGAAGGTTTTGCAAATTTTCAGAAATTTGGGGAATTTTTTTGCAGAATTTTTGGATTTTTTTCAGACAAGGAAACAATATTTTTTGGAGCCCATAAATGAAGACAACAGGAGGTTAAATGTGTCGTGAGGTTGAGGTCAGATGACTGGAGTAAAGTTCATGAAGGTCACCACTGTTTGGATTTCTCTGGTCTTTAGGTCAAAGCTTTGGTGTGAGTCTGAGCTCGTTGTCCTGCATAGTCCTCTTAGAAACTTCCAGTCTTACTAGGACAAAGACCCACATAATACCACTTCTTAGACGTCCTTGCAGTTCTGATGCCATCTTTCCCATTTTAACAATGCTACTTAATGAGCACCGTTCTTCTGTAAAGTCCAGGCATATTAATAACAGGTGAATGGCTGCTGCAGGTTGATCTACTTCAACAAACCTCTGATGAGTGGATCAAATCCCCCTTGAGCGTCTGAACGCTGCCTGAATGGAAATCTGACCTTTTGTTCAAAGGAGCTGACATGATTACTGCCGCTAATCTGCTTCATTTCCACCGCTGACCTCGCAGCAGAGCAAAATCTGAACTATTTCCCCTTCAGTTTGCATCTCAGACCTTCTTCTTGTGTTTTTAAAACCTCAAACTTTCTCATTATTTCCAGATTTTCCGTGTGGTGTTTTGGACCGGGCTGTAAATGGCTCATTTCCTTCAGCATTTTAAATATTTATCATATTGCAGTCTTCAGGTAAAGGTCAGATTCTCCGTAGAGTTTATTTCGCTGACGGTTGCCGTCCAGTCGTCCTCTGGTGGAGGGTTTGAGTGCGGGCGTTTCTACGTGATTGTTTTCCTACTTAGGGTTTAATTCAGTGCAAATAGAACAGAAAGAACCACCAACCTGCCATAAGAGACCAAACACTCAGATAGTAGACTTCATGTTACGACGGGTATCAGGATTGTACACATCATGTCAGATACTAAAATGACTCAACAGCTGACGGATGCAAAAGGATGATTATTAATCAGAGTTTTAAATCTCTGTGAACTATCACGTCTCTTCAGTGGTGAATGAATCAGTGGTTTTCGATGCAGAATAGAGGAAACTGTTTTTATTTAACCTCCTCCATGAATGAAAAGAGCAGACGGGAGTCGACGGTTCAAACATGTCTGTTTCAATAAACTTTGCTGGAAAGGGTTTATTTTCCCTTTTCAAGAAAGTATTTACTGGATTAAATGTGAAAGTGAACATAGAAGAGATCAGATGGAGGCTAATGTGAGCTAACTGTTAGCGAGACTAGAACAGGTCACCCCTTTGATTCCATCTGTTTCCTGTGGACAGGTAAAGGCTCCGTTAACTATACTACATGAAAATAGAACCAAACATGGAACGTCTTGTTAAATTCTGTCCATTCTTTCTTATATCAGGGTTTAAAAAGTTGTTGTTCCATGACACAGCATCTCTATAACAGAATGGATGTTTGGAAGCAGCCAGATATGCATTTTATAGGAAATGATAATGATTAGATGAAGAGTAAGGTTAGATCAGAAACTACTAGTCTGCAACAAATAGAATTAATGAGGCTGTTGGTGTCGCTTGTTGGACATTGTCCTCCTCCTACTTCAGGACTCGGTGAAGTTGGTGGACATTTTAGGGGACTGGATCTGGTTGATGGACATTTAGAGCTGTCTGAAATGGTTTCTTAGATGAAAAATGGTAGAGATATGGATGTTTTAGGGGACAGGATCAGGTTGTTGGACATTCAGAAGATTGTCTGTCGTACCACGCTGCCTGAAAGAATTTCCTCTAGATACGAAATGGTGGAGTTTTGGACATTCAAGTGTCTGACTGCGACCATAACTGACATGTAGCATCCAGCAGCCTGTTCTCGTCTTTCTTTTGTCATCTGTGGCTTCGTGTCATTTCAGTAAAGTTGACATTTAAAGACGACCTTTTACAGTCAAAGGAGTGTCGGTGTTCTGGTCACGCTATCTGATCAGTGTCCTTTAAAGCCACACCTGACGATATCACAAAGGAAATAGAACCCAAACACACTCAGCGGGCAGCTGGAAGGAACAAAGAAACTTCAATGAAACTGCCTCATAAGGTGACAGCGAACAATAGAAGGTGACTGGTGATCAAAGGGACTAATCCAAGAAAACTGACTGTAAAAAGGTACAGAAACACAAACCAGAAGGTACGAGGAGCACAGGAGGGGATCTACAAACCAAAACTAGAATTCCAACCTTAAACCAGGATGTGGATGAACTCACTGGTCAAGAATCTGCTAGTCATTGAGCAGCTTTAAACCTTTTCGCTGCAAAAACTCTAAAATTTACCAAGTCTATTTGTCTCCTTTTTAGTCAGAATGTCTCATCCCACTTGATTTAAGATAAATTCACTTAACAAGAGACATTTCAGCAGATGGAGGGACTTGTTTTAAGACAATGCATCTTAAATATCTTGTTAAGTCAAATGATTTTGAAATTATCTTGTTTTGAATTGAGTTTTACAAGAAAACTCAAAATAAGTTTAACCCTCGTGTCGCCCTGCAGCAGTATTTCTGCTATAAAAGGATAAAAATGACATTCTAACCCCCTAATATACTGTATTTAAAGTAGTCTAAGAGGAAACTAAACTCCTTCACCTCCTCATGGCTCCATTTTCAGGCGTTAGAAAATAAATCTATCTTGTTTTCGGATATTTTGTTAATTCCAGGTTCTCCACATGGACTAACAAAGTCCAAGCACTTTTACTCAGAAAGAGCTGAATCCAGGCTGGACTAGTATGTAAATAAAGATTCATTTTCCATGTTTGAAGCATGTTTGCGTGGTGAGAGAAGCTTGGAGCAGAGAAAAGAGACGGAAGAGCCGCAGGAGGGGTTTATATTTTCTCATTCTGGCTTTTTTTTTTGCCTCCTGCCAGATTTCTGCCCGCTGCAGCTTCAACAAATAACAATAAAACCTAAATTATCATCTAATTTACAGTAATAATGCTCCTGCAGAGCCACAAACACTGCAGATAGTTTTGAGTAAAGGGCAGCAGGCGGTTGGTTTTTCTTTACAAAAACAGCTTTTGTTGCCTCCGTTATAAATCGTAGCAGGAAACCGAACACAGAGGAAGTAAAGGAGGGAAGGAAAAAGGGGACAATAAAACTGCAGCACTCTCTGTAGGAGTTAGATGGGAGTATTTTACTCCTACGTGGACGATAAAAACAGGATCATTAAGGACACTAATGCCTCCTCGGTGGCGGCGCCGTCCTCCAGCATCACTCATCCTGTTGGTTGTTTACAGGCGGCTCCACACTGGAAAAGGTGCTCCTCTCAAAACAAGAAAAAAGAGCTTATTTCAAGGAACTTTTAACTTGAAATGAGTGAAAAAAAATCTGCCAATAGAACAAGTGAAAAGATTTCTTGAAATAAGATATGATATTTAGAATATTGAGATCTTAAAATTAGCTGGGAAATTTTATTTTAAGCTCTATTTTACCAGGATTGTCAAGCTTAGGTGTCTTAAAATAAGCCAGATATGCTAAAAAATAGTAATTTTTTCACTCAAAAATAGATTTTTGCTTTCATGTAACCTCCTAATTTGAGATGTATTAACCCTCCTGTTGTCCTCATTCATGGGCACCAAAAATATTGTTTCCTTGTCTGATAAAAATCCAAAAATTCTGCAAAAAAATTCCCCAAATTTCTGAAAGTTTACAATACCTTCAGGAAGAAAATTCCAATAATTCCTTAAAAGTTTTCCTTAAAAGTTTTATTTTAAAAAAAAATCCCCCAAATTTGGCAAGAAAATTCTTGGAAATATTTTGAAAAAATGAGTAAAAATCTTCCCAAAAATCCTAAAAATATCTAAAGTGATTCCATATATATCAGTAAAACTTCAAATATTTTCTTTAAGAACATTCACATAAAAATCAACCAACATCCAGTGAATTTCATTGGATTTTTTGCGAATGTTCTTAAGAAACATTTTTAACATTTATTTTTTTCCACCAAAAAATGTTCAAAGATTTCCCAAAAATGTTGAAAATGTGGACATCAGAAGTTTCACTGTGAAAATATTTTTTTTCCCACATTTTCAAACTTTAAAACGGGTCAATTTTGACTTGCAGGACGATACGAGGGTTAAGCTTATTATGAGTTTTCTTGCAGTGCAGTTTCCTGACTAGAGTTAGGGTTTCCTAGTTTCCTCCACAGATGTAAAACATGCAGAGTTAATGTGTTGTTCCTGCTGCTAACGGACTCTGAAGCCGGACTGAGTTACCCTTGAGTCCTCCTGCGACCCTGAACCGGAAAAACCCAACATCTGTTTCCCGGGATTTCACTGCTTTTAAGGAACACAAACAGAAACTCATTTGGCTGATTCTGTAACATCAACTCTGAGAAGTTTCCCAAATGCAGCCCTGAATGCAGCTCCGGGACACAAATGATAAGCTGTGTTCACTGCAACGCTTTCAATTCAAACATATCTGAGGAACAGAGTTTATCTCCCCACCAGAAGCAGATAACATTAATATTCTGGTACAAAACAGAGCTGACATCCTGCAGAAACAGCAGCCGAACGGTTTTCATTTTATCAGCGTTACTGAACAGATACCACAGTACAATGAGGTGCTTTCTTTCTTGCAGGATTATGGCCACGTTTATCGAATTATTGTAGTAGATATTTCATGTTTTAGACAATATATGTGAGTTTAATACCACTGTCACCAATAATATGCAATGATATAGAAATAAATTGTGTTTACTGGTTGATTTGTGGCCAAATGCAAAACAGGACAGTCAACAGAATGACAATAATTATTTTATCAGTCAACCAGACTTTATTCACAGTATATAGCACTTTTCTCACAAACACAAAAATAAAAATGCAATAAAACGGTACAAACAACCCCAACACCACTCATCACCCAATCATGTGATCATCAGCAGGCAGCTGATGTTGTGTTCACTTGTTGTCATGGTTACAGTGACACTGTGCCGCTATCTGGCAATGATACAGAAATCTTTAACAAATCCATGAATCCAGACTATAAGCTGCATCACTGCCAAAATCCATTCACCTGGTCCTTGGGTCATTTCTGACCTTCCCTGAAAATTTCATCCAAATCCATTAATCTGTGTTTGAGTAATGTTGCTAACAGACAGACAGACAGACAGACAGACAGACAGACAGACAGACAGACAGACAGACAGACAGACAGACAGACAGACAGACAGACAGACGTATGCCAATCATTACATTACTCCACCACATTCCTTGGCGGAGTAGAAATGATGCTATATTTGGAACAGTGACCCAACAAAAGGGTCCTGTTCCTATTAGATAACAATTCTTGTTCCCAGAAGTTAAAAGGAGATGTTATAGTATAGTATAGTATAGTATAGTATAGTATAGTATAGTATAGTATAGTATAGCATAGCATAGCATAGCATAGCATAGCATAGCATAGCATAGTATAGTATAGCATAGCATAGCATAGCATAGCATAGTATAGTATAGTATAAAATGAAAGCATCTTTTAGAATCCTTGTTCAGTTCTACTTCCTGTCACATTAAACTACACATTATTGCGTTTGTACAACATCTGGCATCCTGAATGAGTATTAAAAAGTCATTTGTTCTTACTACTGTGATACACTTTACATACCACAAAAATAAGAATCTACTTTAAACCAGAGGGATGACGTCACTCTACATTTAGTTTTCGTGCAGAGCTAGTGCCTGTTAGCTGACCTGTACTGCAGGAGAAGCTGCATCCCTCATGGTGCAGATTTCATTTTGTTTGTGCCGCCTCGAGTAAAAACACTTTTTGATTTAATAATTCATCCGCTTTAAGAGGCCTGCAGCTGAATATTTTAGGAGAGTAATGAAGCATATCGTTATGTGATGTTAGTGTGTCTGAACGGTACTGAAAGCTGGAAACACCATCCAGAGCTTCAGATTGCTATATGAAGCAGTAAATGTGGTTGCACAACACGCCTTGCTTGTTTAGGATAATGCTTAACCCTCCTGTTGTCTTCATTTATGGGCACCAAAAAATATTGTTTCCTTGTCTGAAAAAATCCCAAAATTCAGCAAAAAGAATTCCCCATATTTCTGAAAATTTGCAAAACAAATTCCAATAATTCCTTAAAAGTTTCCCTTTTATTTAAAAACAAACAAACAAAAAGAAAAAACAAATTTGGGAAGAAAATTCTTGTAAATATTTTCAAAAAATGAGTAAAAATCTTTCAAAAGAAATCCTAAAAATATCTTTTAAAAAAAATAAATAAAAAATAAAAAATATATATATTTATATATACCAAAGTTCAATGGAAATCAGTTTCTCTTCATTTTTCTGACCCAGTATTACATCTTGACAAGTGAGTTTTATTTTGTATTACTGTGACATGCAGCTACTTGTGGTTCAGAAAATATCAATAGTTTACTTCTACATTATCCATATCTTTGTTAAAGATGAGCTAAAAATGAAGGCTTCAACTGTTTTTCATTTATCAACTCACCCACAGTTGGAAACTATTTGATCTACGTGCCCCAGAACCAAAGTCATGATGAGAAACAGTGAAAATTCTAACTTTTATCTGAAAAAGTTCCTGAGACACTCCGTTGGAGGAGCTTTAGTTTGAACAACAGACGGAGCCAGGTTCTAATTTCTCCAGGAATCCTGTGGTTTGTCGACACATTTCAGGAGAAATAAGCTGAACATGGAGCTGCAGCGTGATTTATCAGCAGCTGCTATATGAGGGGAAATGTGACTCCACGTACGAAGAGAACAGCTTCTTCATGGAAAACCTTATAGATATGGAACTTTGATACAAACAGATGTTTTTACAAGTTCCTGATTTCATATTTAGCTTGATTTAGATTTTTAACAGTCCAGACTGAAGCTGGAGGGCCTGTTAGCTGCAGATCTGCTGAGCTTCAGCTTGGGTTAGCTCTGTTTATTTCCATTCTGCCTTACAGATTGTGGATCTACATTCTGTTTGAGCTGCCACTGGTAACAACACTTCTTGGTTTAATAATTTATCCACTTTCTGAGGTCTGCCGCTGAATATTTCAGGAGAGTAATGAAGCATATTTTCATATTATGTTCGTGTGCCTGAAAGGTTCTTTAAAACTTGAGACACTTGTTATTATATTTACCTGCAGTTTTAAGGTGGAAATGCTCAGAGTAGCACTGACTGCTTATTTTGCTCATCAACAATAGATAGGATGATTTATGTTCTCACCTCAATGCTTTAGTCACAGCCCGGCCTAGAGACCATTCTGGAGTCGGCAGACACCTCCCCTGGCAAAGTGGCCGCCCCAGCACCCATCGGTTCCCTTGCAGTGGCTGCCGGTTCCCAGTCCGGCCCTCAGAGGGGTCCTGTCACCGCTGGTTCCCAGTCCAGCTTCCAGTCCGGCCCCCAGAGGGGTCCCGCTGCCACTGGTTCCCAGTCCGGCTTCCAGTCCGGCCCCCAGAGGGGTCCCGCTGGTTCCCAGTCCAGCTTCCAGTCCGGCCCTCAGAGGGGCCCCGCTGCTGTGGGCCCCTGCCTGACTTGTTGGGGACCCGCAGCCTTCGGTCCCTCCTGCCTGTCCAGCCCCCGGCCGCCCACTAGACTCTTACAAACAGATGCGTCCCTCTAGCAGAAAGACAACCTGTAAAACTGGTTATTAAATTCAAATAAATTAATAAGAACACCCATCTCCACAAATCAGGGCGTTCCTGACTCTGACAGTGGCTAAAGCTATGCTAAAGTTAGCTATGCTAACAGCAGTTAAGTTATGAGGCAGCCTCAGATATGTTGGTGATCCTAAAGAAACTTGATTTTCACCAGAAAGGTCTTTAAAGCTGCAGTATTTTACTGTAATAACTTGATTTTTACCATACCTTTTGTCCACACTAAATGGATCTACAGACACTCAGTAACCTACTAACCTCTGATGACAAGTATTGTGAAGTTTTTATCATTTCCTGCAGTAAAAATGTTGCTCGCTTTGCAAAGAATGGGAAACAACGGAAATGAGGCAGCAGCGGGAAACCACAGATCTTCTGTTTCTGTTTCTCAGTTATGCTGATTTTGTAAAAAGAGAAATCAGGAAATCAGTGAGTCACAAAATACTCAGACATCATCACTCCTGTTTCAGTTCTAATCAGTTCCAGTAGTCCTGGTTGATGAAGTCTAACCTGGTTATAATGACAGGATCCTGCTATTCCTGCCTCTTTAATTTAACAGCTTTACTTAACTGGAAATATGATGATGGTCCGAGCACCGAACGGTGGGAAGACCTTTTGGAACTGAAGGAATTATTATTGTTCGTCCAGAAGAATGACATTTTTGAGGGCCTAAACATGCTCAAACTCTGGTGAAACTTTGCACAAACGTCAGAACTGGTGAAAAATGTTATCGGAATTGTGGAGGTGTGTGGCAAAATGGCTCTATAGCGCCCCCTACACTTTCCTACAGGCAGCATGTTTTACCTACGGCTACCAGGTTTGGTACACATATGCAGTACGTCAGGCTAAACAAATAAGTCAGTGACAGCCATATTCTAAACCCAAGGGAAACTTTTCAGGAATTATTGGAATTTTCTTCCTGAAGGTTTTGCAAATTTTCAGAAATTTGGGGAATGTTTTTGCTGAATTTTTAGATTTTTTTCAGACAAAAACAGTAATTTTTGTTGCCCAGGAGGGTTAATAAACTATTGGTCTGTCCATCCATCCATCTATGAGATGAACAGTCTTTATAGTCAGACTAATAAATCAGTGATCAGATGAACATGTCTCTTCTTGTTGTTTTCTTTCATGCTGATAATATAATATTCTAACCAGCCTCATAAATCATTTATTAGATGAATCTAATATCTAATTTCTAACATCTCTTCCTCTTCTTGTTTCTCTTCATGCTGCTGGGAGTCAGGAAGTCAGCGGGTCACGTGTCCCTCGGTGGGCGGGGCTTAGCGTCGACCGGCCAGTAGCGTTGCAGCGTCGCTCTGAGCTCCAGCAGCTCCACGGCTGGGGAAAAAAAAAAAAAAAAAAAAGAACCGGAGAGAGGAGACGGATAACGGTTCTCTGTCCAACAACATTTATGGAGCCCAAGGTCTCATCCAGCAGCTCCACCGGCGGTGAACCGACGCGTTAGCGGGAGGAGGAGAGCTCTGAGCGGGGCTGAAGGAGACGAGACGAGCCGTCGGTCCTCCATTGTCTGACAGGAATAAGAATATGGCCTGGATGTGGAAGGTAAGAGCTCCCTGTCCTCCTGGCTGGAAGGAAAAGGGGCAAAATCCACGGCAGGAGTCCCAGACGTGGCTGTCAGCAGGTTTAGATGGAGCTGGAGGAGGAATCAGAGCTGCTGGAGGTCTGGAGGTTTAGATCCTCTGTCTGTGGGCTTTTATTTGGACTGAGCACATGAGAGGAAAGAAGCAGGTCCTCTGTGTTTGTGTTGTTGTGTTGGAGGAAGCAGGCCGGCCAGATGTGCACAGTCCAGGTGTTCACATGATGGAGGGAAGGTAGAACATCTGGATGAGAACCAGCTGAGAGGCAGCTTCCAGGGTTTAGACGGGTTCACATCAACCTCAGGACTCTGGATTTGTGTTTAACCCTCGTGTCGTCCTGCGGGTCAAAACATGGTTTAAAGTGTGAAAATGTGGGAAAAAACATGTATTTTCACAGTGAAACTTCTGATGTCCACATTTTCAGCATTTTTGGGAAATCTTTCAACATTTTTTGGTGGAAAAAAAGAAATGTTAAAAATGTTTCTTCAGAACATTCACAAAAATCAACCAAAATTCTGCGAATTTTGCTGGATTTTGGTTGATTTTTGTGTGAATGTTCCTAAAGAAAATATTAGAAGTTTTACTGATATATATGGAATCACTTTAGATATTTTTTAGGACTTTTTTGGAAGATTTTTACTATTTTTTGAAAAGATTTACAAGAATTTTCTTGCCAAATTTGGAGGATTTTTAAAAAAAAAAAAAAAAAAAAAAACTTTTAAGGAAACTTTTAAGGAATTATTGGAATTTTCTTCCTGAAGGTTTTGCAAGTTTAAAGTTTGAAAATGTGCAAAAAAATGTATTTTACAGTGCAATTTCTGATGTCCATGTTTTCAACATTTTGGCGGAAAATAAGAAATGTTAAAAATAAATGTTTCTTAACACGTCTCTCCATGTTGTTTTCTTTCATGAGACATTTGCTAGATTTTTTTTGTGAATGTTCTTAAGAAACATTTTTAACATTTCTTTATTTCCACCAAAAAATGTTCAAAAATTTCCCAAAAATGTTGAAAATGTGGACATCAGAAGTTTCACTGTGAAAATACATATATATTTTTCCACATTTTCAAACTTTAAAACGGGTCAATTTTGACCTGCAGGACGACATGAGGGTTAAACCAGTTCATTTTCTAAGTCCCGCACCCTAATGGATATTTAGTTCATTATTTTTGAATTCATTTGAGAGAATATGTATTTTAAGGGATTTTTTCTGTAAATTTTACTTCTTTATTAGTAGGTTACAACCAGCTGCAGAAGTATTGACAGACTTTTCTTTAAAGGAAGTCACAGCCTAAAAGCAGTTTCATGTGTATTTCTTGTTTTTGCTGGACTGAAAACAAACTAAACCATGATTTTTGTGCTCCGTTACACTTAGAACTGTAACATTTTTTATTTCACATACAGAAAACTTAGTGTCTTAGTGTGTTTCCTACTTTTTACTTTACATTTTTATTACTTTTGGTCTTTTTAGTGAAATAAATAGTGAATGTTCAGGGCTCCTCAAACATAATTCTGTCTGTTTTTGACCCCAGTTTGGATTTTTCTGCAAGTTTTGAAGATGGATTTTAGTTTAGTTCAACAAAACTGCGTTTTTTTCTTCCTGTCTCCTTTATTCAGTCATATTTCTGCTGTAACGCTGTCGAGGAGTCAGGAACTATTGGGTTATTCAAGCGGAATATTTATAGATTTATTGGGTTAAAAAGGTGCAGAAAGATTAAAAATGGTTCAGTGGTTGCCTGAATAAGATCAAATGAAACATTATGATTACAGATTTCACTTTTCAGCTTCTCTGACCGAAGAATCAGTCATTTTTATCCACAATTGAACAAAATCAGCAAAGTTTTGTCAGATTTCTGTTTGTGACGCTGTGGAGGGTTTTAATGATGCTATGGTGTGTGTTTATACAAAAAAGCTGAATATTAACAGATTTATCGGCTCTAAAAGTTCTGTAACAGGAGACATATCTTTCTATTTGTGATAAAACGAAACATAATTGCAGATTTCCCTCTCTGTCTTCTCAGACTGAAGAATCAGTGATTTTAGTCCAGATTTTTACTAGAAAACTGTGTTTTCTTCTTCCTGTCTGCTTTATTCAGTCAGACTGTTGAACAGCAAAGCTTGAAACCTCAAAGGTATGCTATGATGTGTGTTAATGGAAAAAGTAGAATATTTAAAGTTTTATTTTGCGCTGAAAGAAGAAAAATGTCATAAATGTTGCTTAATTTTTAATCTATCTATCTATCTATCTATCTATCTATCTATCTATCTATCTATCTATCTATCTATCTATCTATCTATCTATCTATCTATCTATCTATCTATCTATCTATAGTCTATCTATCTATCTATCTATCTATCTATCTATCTATCTATCTATCTATCTATCTGTCTATCTGTCTATCTATCTATCTATAGTCTATCTATCTATAGTCTATCTATCTATCTATCTATCTATCTATCTATCTATCTATCTATCTATAGTCTATCTATCTATCTATCTATCTATCTATCTATCTATCTATCTATCTATCTATCTATCTATCTATCTATCTATCTATCTATCTATCTATCTATCTATCTATCTATCTATCTATCTATCTATAGTCTATCTATCTATCTATCTATCTATCTATCTATCTATCTATCTATCTATCTATCTATCTATCTATCTATCTATCTATCTGTCTATCTGTCTATCTATCTATCTATCTATCTATCTATCTATCTATCTATCTATCTATCTATCTATAGTCTATCTATCTATCTATCTATCTATCTATCTATCTATCTATCTATCTATCTATCTATCTATCTATCATCTATCTATCTATCTATCTATAGTCTATCTATCTATCTATCTATCTATCTATCTATCTATCTATCTATCTATCTATCTATCTATCTATCTATCTATCTATCTATCTATCTATCTATAGTCTATCTATCTATCTATCTATCTATAGTCTATCTATCTATCTATCTATCTATCTATCTATCTATCTATCTATCTATCTATCTATCTATCTATCTATCTATCTATCTATCTATCTATCTATCTATCTATCTTCTATCTATCGTCTATCTATCTATCTATCTATCTATCTATCTATCTATCTATCTATCTATCTATCTATCTATCTATAGTCTATCTACCTATCTATAGTCTATCTACCTATCTATCTATCTATCTATCTATCTATCTATCTATCTATCTATCTATCTATCTATCTATCTATCTATCTATAGTCTATCTATCCTATCTATCTATCTATCTATCTATCTATCTATCTATCTATCTATCTATCTATCTATCTATCTATCTATCTATCTATCTATCTATCTATCTATCTATCTATCTATCTATCTATAGTCTATCTATCTATCTATCTCCAGATTTCACTCTCAAAGCTTCTCAGACTGAATTATCAGGGTAATTTTAGTCCAGATTTTAATCACAGAAGCAGTTTAGTTCATTAAAACTGTGTTTTTGTGTATTAAATCAGATTTGTGTTGTAAATGGGTTGAAACCGCTTTTGAAGTGTGTGTTTGCATAGAAAATCTGAATATTGGCAGATTTATAGGCTCAAACATACTTTCAAAAAAGCTAAAATGACATAAATGTGTATTTTTCTGTGTGAAACTTCTTATGACTAAAACATAAAAGCTTTATATAAGTGACGATGCATTCAGGTGCATTAGAAGATGCGTTTATGAACCCCCATCCTGTGGGATTCGTTTTATTTCCTCCCTCTCTGCTACTAAAGAGGCCTTCATGGAGTGATTCAGCCTCCTCCTTTGTTAGCCGGTGCTTTAATTGGAGTGAATTCATCCGTGAAGAACTGAGCTGGGAAAAGGACGAACCTCCATTGCTTCCCGTCAGAATGCTGCTGGTCCTCCTAACTTCACATGGCAGAACAGGGCAGGTTTTTGTAGTTTCTGGGTCGTGTGGCGACAAAACACACAAGATTTTCTTGTTAATTAATACAAACAAACGGTGTGTTACATGAGGCGTAGCAGTGAATGTCCTGGTTCTTCAAAGGATGAACTTCTGGTGTTGCAGCAGAATTCAGGCTGATAAAAAAACACTCCATCAGTTTAGTTTGTTTCATTGAGACTACTTGTATAAATAAAGGCTAAATAAAATAGAGAAAACACTGGTAGGGTGCTGGATGAGGTCGATAGCTGGTTTATATCCTGGCCGATAGTCGGTTTATATCCAGGCCGATAGTCGGTTTATATCCAGGCCGATAGTCGGTTTATATCCAGGCCGATAGTCGGTTTATATCCAGGCCGATAGTCGGTTTATATCCAGGCCGATAGTCGGTTTATATCCAGGCCGATAGTCGGTTTATATCCAGGCCGATAGTCGGTTTATATCCAGGCCGATAGTCGGTTTATATCCAGGCCGATATTCGGTTTATATCCAGGCCCATAGTCGGTTTATATCCTGACCGATAGTCGGTTTATATCCAGGCCGATAGTTGGTTTATATCCTGGCCGATAGTCGGTTTATATCCAGGCCGATAGTCGGTTTATATCCTGACCGATAGTTGGTTTATATCCTGGCCGATAGTCGGTTTTTATAAATGGTAATACTGGCTTCTATAAAACCATTTCTAGTTTAAAAGGGTAAATGATTCATGTCTTCATGTTTGGGGTAATGAATGTTGAATGTGTCCTGAGAGCATGCTTTCCCCCTAAAATGGGTCTTCGTTATAGATTACAACTCTTCACCTGTGAAGTTAATTTTGTTCGTCTTTGCACTCGTGTGACACTGAGACGTTTACAGTCAATAGATGCTTCAGCAGTTTTCTGTTTTCGGGGGAAATGCAGCTAAATCTATCCATTACAGATTAATAACTTCAGTCCGTCCTCTTGTTTCGGGGTAATTAAAGAGTAAAAGTTCAGCCTCGATGCTTCGTCTCCGTCGCTGAAAGCTTGTCCAGTAATAATCAGGTCGTGGCCCGGAGCTTCCAGTGACTGACATCTAATTTTACGCTGTGGAGCTTCATTTACGGGCTTCCTTATCACCTCTTTCATTAAACTGGTTGTCTTTGCTTTGTGTTGAGTCCAACACGAGGTCAGAAAGAAGAAAACGAGCAGGAGGAGTTCAGTCCAAGTAAACTTTGGATTAGAGACCAGCTGAACAACATGAAGCTTTAACCCTCGTATCGTCCTGCGGGTCAAAATTGACCCGTTTTAAAGTTTGAAAATGTGGAAAACAAATATATTTTCACTGTGAAACTTCTGACGTCAACATTTTTAGTAAATGTTTGAACATCTTTTTGTGGAAAAAAGATGTTAAAGATGTTTCTTTAAGAGCCTTCACATAAAAATCAATTGAATTTTTTTTGTGAATGTTCTTCAAGAAAATATTAGAAGTTTTACTGATATATCTGTAATCACTTTAGATATTTTTAGGATTTTTTTGGAAGATTTTTACTCATTTTTTGAAAATATTTACAATAATTTTCTCGCCAAATTTGGGTTGTTTTTTTTTATTATTTTAAATAAAACTTTTAAGGGAAACTTTTCAGGAATTATTGGAATTTTCTTCCTGAAGGTTTTGCAAATTTTCAGAAATTTGTGGAATTTTTTTTTGAATTTTTTTTCAGACAAGGAAACAATAGTTTTTTGGTGCCCGTAAAAAAATTTTGTGAACGTTCTTAAAGAAACATTTTTAACATTTCTTTTTTTCACCAAAAAATGTTCAAACATTTCCCAAAAATGTTGAAAATGTGGACATCAGAAGTTTCACTGTGAAAATATGTATTTTTTTTCCCACATTTTCAAACTTTAAACAGGGTTAATTTTGACCTACAGGACAACACGAGGGTTAAATGGACACATTTTATGTTGCTGTGATTTCTGATCATCAATAATGATCATAATAAAATGCTGCATTTCTGACGATGCCATGTGGGGGAATGAGCAGCCTTGGAGGAGGACAGCGCGCTCTGAGTTCTTCTCTTGAATCTGTTTCCTTCTCTCCGTTCTCCTCTGGTTCTTGTTTTAATATCGGTTGGTCTCAGGTCGTTATCTGTCAGATAATCAGCAGCAGCAGCATTATCTTCACCTGTCTGATCTGTCTCTAACCTCTGACACGTTCTGCAGCTCTCCACCAGCGAGGCTTCAGGGATTACAGGGTCACACTCCGGTTTAAGATTAAGACGGGCTTCTTAACACTCTCTGCTCGGATCTGAACTCCGCTGGTAGATAAAGTGAGAGTGAGTCAGAGACGGAGCTGCCAGGATCAGATCGCTGGTGGTCAGATGGCTTCATCCGGCCCTGATGGTTCCCTGGACCAGAGCTGCAGTTCTGGGTTAGAACATGATCCAGGAGGCCGTCTGCCAACTGAACAGAAGCGCTGAAATGACGAGCCGGGGACGGACACGCTGTGTATGTTTGAATCTGATTGGTCTGATGACTGAACACCTGCTGGAGCTGCTGAGATACGAGGAGATCTGAGATGAAGGAGGCCGGAAAAGACAAACAGCAAAGCACCAATCTGAGTTTGTGTTGCAGTTTGCAACAGATCAAACTGCAAATTCTCATTTTTAGGACCGAAGACTTTTATTCGACGGGTAGTTTAGTACTAATGAGAATCACAGCAGATTGTTTTCTCTTCATTTACTTCTCAGCGAATCATCTGGTTGTTTCAACCCTCCTGTTGTCTTCATTTACAGGCACCAAAAAATACTGTTTCTGTGTCTGAAAAAAATCCAAAAAAATCAGCAAAAAATTCCCCGAATTTGGCAAGAAAATTCTTGTAAATATTTTCAAAAGATGAATAAAAATCTTCCAAAAAAAAATATCTAAAGTGATTCCATGTACATCAGTAAAACTTCTAATATTTTCTTTAAGAACATTCAGAAAAAAATCAACCAAAATCCAGCGTTTTTTGCTGGATTTTGGTTGATTTTTTTTTGTGAATGTTCTTAAGAAACATTTTTAACATTTCTTTTTTTCCACCAAAAAATGTTCAAAGATTTCCCAAAAATGTTGAAAATGTGGACATCAGAAGATTCACTGTGAAATTATTATTTTTTTCCCACCTTTTCAAACTTTAAAACGGGTCAATTTTGACCCGCAGGATGACACGAGGGTTAAGAAAAGCAGAATTCCAGATTTTCATGCGTTTCAGGTTTTATGATCCAACATAACAACACGTTAAACGTAGTCAACACCTTCATGGATGAACGGTTTCTGGCTTCTGTCTTTCAGATTCTTAAACACAGATTTCTTGGCAGTTTTATCAACTTTTAGGAGCATTTATGCGTTCCGCGTGTGAACATGAAGCGGCTACAGAAGCAGCCCTCCAGCCAGTTGGATCCGTTTGTTGCTCTGTTGCTGGATTACATTTGGCTCTCTGAACACTTGGCAGAGCTGACAGCTTGTTGTCGTCTTGGCGAGGCCCGGCTGCCCGTTGGCACCAAGAAGAGACGGATCAGCAGAGGCCATGTTTGATAAGGAGGTCCGCTGTCCACGGCTCAGAAACGCTGCCCGGATGACAGAGAACCAGAATCAGAGGGCAGTCGGAGGCGTGGGGCCGGGTGGGAGGACTGTACGTTAACCGAAGGTTCAAGTGCTGCTGGACTTCCCTTGAGCTGAACTGGATCCCAGCGAGCTCCATGGTGCTGGTTTGTACCGGACCCTGACCGTACAGCTGCTGGAAAAATCCTCCTACAGAGTCTCAGTTTCATCTAAAACCTGCTGGAGGTCGCAGTTTGCATCCCAGCTGCTAATTTATTTACTAAATTCAAGATTCCAACCAGCAGATGTAGTTTAACCCTCCTGTTGTGTTCATTTATGGGCACCAAAAATATTGTTTCCTTGTCTGAAAAAAAATCCCAAATTTCGGCAAAAAAAATTCCCCAAATTTCTGAAAATTTGCAAAACTTTCTGGAAGAAAATTCCAATAATTCCTTCAAAGTTTCCCTTAAAAGTTGTATTTTTAAAAAATCCCCAAAAAGCCAAATTTGGCAAGAAAATTCTTGTAAATATTTTCAAAAAAATTTGTAAAAAATCTTCCCAAAAAAATCCTAAAAATATCTAAAGTGATTCCATATATATCAGTAAAACTTCTAATATTTTCTTGAAGAACATTCATATAAAAATCAACCAAAATCCAGCGAATTTCGCTGGATTTTGGTTGATTTTTATGTGAATGTTCTTAAGAAACATTTTTAACATTTCTGTTTTTCCACCAAAAAATGTTCAAAGAGTTCCCAAAAATGTTGAAAATGTGCACATCAGAAATTTCACGGTAGAAATTTTTTCCCCCCACATGTTCAAACTTTAAACGGGGTCAATTTTGTCCCGCAGGACGACACGAGGGTTAAAGCAGGCTGGAGTTGATCTGCTGTAATCCTGAGTGTGTTTTATATCAGGTCTGACTGTTTCCCTGAGTAACGGCTAGTTTACTGCAGCTTGCCTTCAAGCTTTCTGCTCTGCCCTTGAACTGAGCCTCTGAGCAAGCAGAAAATCCCTGTAATTGCATTAGTGTTGTCCAGCTGAGCGCCACGCCCGCTCCCTCCTTCATTTACGGCCCTGACAGGTTAGGATTTATCCCCTCCTCCTGCTGCAGGATCGTGGACGACAGCATCAGATGTCCTGAAGAACCTCCTGGCTTCTGTTCAGTCAGAGATGTGTTCAGGTCTGATGGAAGCATCGGTACCAAGCCGAGGTAATAAAAGGCAGCAGCCAGCGTGATTATCCCCCATGGAAACCCAGCCAGAGCTCTGCACTGCAAAAACTCAGAATCTTACCAAGTCTGTTTGTCTTATTTTTAGTCAGAATGTCTCATCCCACTCGACTTAAGATAAATTCACTTAACAAGAGACATTTCAGCAGATGGAGGGACTTGTTTTAAAACAATGCATCTGAAATATCTTGTTAAGTCAAACAATCTTGAAATTATCTTGTTTTGAGTTGAATTTTACAAGAAAACTCAAAATAAGTTTAACCCTCGTGTCGTCCTGCGGGTCAAATTGACCCGTTTTAAAGTTTGAAAATGTGGAAAAAAAAAATATTTTCACAGTGAAACTTCTGATGTCCACATTTTCAACATTTTTGGGAAATCTTTGAACATTTTTTGGTGGGAAAAAAATGTTAAAAATGTTTCTTAAGAACATTCACACAAAAAAAATCAACCAAAATCCAGTGAATTTCGCTGGATTTTGGTTGATTTTTTTCCTGAACGTTATTAACAAAATATCAGAAATTTTACTGATATATATGGAATCACTTTAGATATTTTTAGGTTTTTTTGGAGAATTTTTGGATTTTTTCAGACAAGGGAACAATAAGATTTTTTGGAAGATATTTACTCATTTTTTGAAAATATTTACAAGAATTTTTTTTGCCAAATTTGGGGGATTTTTTTAAATGAAACTTTCAAGGGAAACTTTTCAGGAATTATTGGAATTTTCTTCCTGAAGGTGTTGCAAATTTTCAGAAATTTGGGGAATTTTTTTGCTGAATTTTGGGATTTTTTTTCAGACAAGGAAAGAATATTTCTTGTTGCCAGTAAATGAAGACAACAGGAGGTTTAATACATCTCAAATTAGGAGGTTACATGAAAGAAAAAAATCTGTTTTTGAGTGAAAAACTGCTATTTTTTAGCATGTCTGGCTTATTTTAAGACACCTAAGCTTGACAATCCTGGTAAAATAGAGCTGAAAATAAGTTTTCCCAGCTAATTCTAAGATCTCAAGATTCTAAATATCATATCTTATTTCAAGAAATCTTACCAAGTCATTTTTCACTTGTTCTATTGGCAGATTTTTTTTCACTTATTTCAAGGTAAAAGTTCCTTGAAAGAATTTTTTTTCCTTGTTTTTCGAGGTGCATTTTTTCCAGTGCATTAATTCAGCTGAAAGCCAGCAGCTCTCCGTCCTCAGATTTAGCACCACAGAGCAGCAGCACCTCAGAGAGGGAACACCTGTGAACACCTGTGAACACCTGTGAACACCTGCCTCCTAGCGACGGCCGTTTGGTGGCTGTGGGTTCACCTGTCTGCTCTGTTTATCGGGTGCAGCAGCTGCTCCACTTTAGTTCCACAATGCTGCTGCTGCTGCTGCTGCTGCTGAGGCACCTTCAGTCTAAGAGGATTAATGAAAAACAAAAAGCCGCGCTGGCAAATCATCCGCTCGCATTCGTTGTTTGGAAAATCTCTGAGAGTTTTTCTGCTGCTGTAAACAAAGCGGCTGTGGTTGGTTCAGATGTAAAAATACGTCCTGAATGCATAAACACATCTTTTATCTGACGGATCCTGTTGGTTCCACAGCTCAGGAAGATGAGATTCCTCCGTCTGTAGTTCATGACTCTCTTGAATCAGCATTAATTATAGCATGAAGCTGCGCTAATTAGTATTTTCATGGTTTTTCCAATGACTGGAAATGAAGGAGACTGAAAAACAACATTCAGGACCGATAAACATCTGCAGTAAAACATCAACAAGTCAGAATTTGGAACAACACAAAGTACAAAACAAACTGTTGAAATACCAGTTTATATTTAGAATCCATCCATCATCCATCCATCCATCCATCATCCATCCATCCGTCCACCCGTCCATCCATCCATCCATCCATCATCCATCTGTCCGTCCATCCATCATCATCCATCCATCCATCATCCATCCATCCGTCCACCCGTCCATCCATCCATCATCCATCCATCTATCCATCCATCCATCCATCTGTCCGTCCATCCATCCATCATCCATCCATCCATCCATCTGTCCGTCCATCCATCCATCCATTCATCATCCATCCATCCATCCATATGTCCATCCGTCCATCCATCCATCCATCCATTCATCCACCCATACGTCCATCCATATGTCCATCCATACGTCCATCCATCCATACGTCCATATGTCCGCCCGTCCGTCCATCCATCCATCCATCCATCCATCCATCCATCCATCCATCCATCCATCCATCCATCCATCTATCATCCATCCATCATCTATCCATCCATCCATCCTTCCACCCGTCCATCCACCATCCATCCATCCATCCATCCATCCATCCATCCATCCATCCATCCATCCATCCATCCATCCATCCATCCATCCAACTATCCATCCATCCAAAAAAAAATGTTAAAAAATTTCCCCAAAATGTTGAAAATGTGGACATCAGAAGTTTTCACTGTGAAAATATATTTTTTCCCACATTTTCAAACTTTAAAACGGGTCAATTTGACCAGCAGGATGACACGAGGGTTAAAATAAGTTTTCCAGCTAATTTTAAGACCTCAATATTCTAAATATCATATTTTATTTCAAGAAATCTTACCAAGCCATTTTTCACTTGTTTTATTGGCAGAATTGTTCACTTATTTCAAGGTAAACGTTCTTTGAAATAAGTTTTTTTTCTTGTTTTGAGAGGGGCATTTTTTCCAGTGTTTTGCTGAACCACTTGAAAACTCACCGAGCACGGCGACCTTCTTTCTCCGCTTCCAGGAGAACTTTCCTTGTCGGACACATTTGCTGAACAAAGCAGACTTTTAGGGAAATCTCTGGACTCGGCTGAGTGATTAGGGAAGTTGGCGTGGCTGTTTGTCCAGCTGATGATGTTGGGCATCTGTCTCCTAAATCCTGCCAGATGCCCTGTGGAGTCGTCCTCTGGATATATATATTTATATACACGCTGTGTGTAATCACTATCAGTGAGATGAGGCTCTATTATGGACTTATCGAGGGATACTATTGAGTTTCAGGGGAAATATCAGTTGCTAAATGTCAGTAATCCTGCTCTGGCATTTGGCAAATTGAAATGGATTTTCTCTGGTCGATGTTTTCCTCAACAGCCAGATTCCCGCTGCTGTGACCCTTCAAAGAGACGGAGGGAATAACTGCTGCTCTGCTCTAAAGTTCTCCATAGAAATCCACAGCTGTGCGTGCAGCATCTGCTCTCTTGTGCACGTTGCATTTAATTGTGTTTTTTTTTGTACTAAACTTTTCCTTGCCAGCTGCCTGCAGCCTAAAGTTGGAACATCTGTGGAGGATGGAGAGCAGCTCGTGCTTTATTGTACAGTAGCTTTGTCCTTGGCTGGTCTGCTCTGCCCGGCGGCCATCTGGAGCACAAGAGCCGCCCTTAAAAGCTCCCATATTACAGACGGATAACGCTAAAATGACTCTTGTTATAAGTGAGCAGCAGAAGTTATTTTCTGGGATTGCCGGGAGATATTCTGGCTCGACGGTCCGACTCACATTCTCTAAAAATAGCAGTGGTAGATATTATGGAGCAGGGAACGTTTAGTCATCATTTTTTTCATCATAAAGCCCGGTGCCTTGAGCAGGTGATCTGAAATGTGGAGTTCTTCTACCTTTATAGCCGGCTGGGGTCGTTTATTTATGGCTTTTAATTACAGCTTAGTGGCTTTAAATGGGGAGAAAACGATTTGGGGAAAATATAAAAACTTGATTATTTCTGACAGATGTGATTTAATTTGCAGTGTCATTGTCAGGCTTCACGACAGTATTAAAATAATATATTTAACCCTCCTGTTGTCCTCATTTACAGGCACCAAAAAATATTGTTTCCTTGTCTGAAAAAAATCTAAAACTTCTACAAAAAATTCAAATCCAGCCACAATCCAGTGAAATTGTAAATATTTTCAAAAAATGTGTAAAAATCTTCCAAAAAAAAAAAAATCCTAAAAATACCTAAAGTGAAAGAAACATTTTTAACATTTCTTTTTTTCAACCAAAAAATGTTCAAAAATTTCCCAAAAATGTTGAAAATGTGGACATCAGAAGTTTCACTGTGAAAATATTTTTTTTCACATTTTCAAACTTTAAAACGGGTCAGTTTTGACCTGCAGGACGACATGAGGGTTAATAATCTGACTCTGAGAAATAACTGAGGCTTTTAAAGACAAACTGTGGAAAATAAAGTAGATTTTGCTTTAGAAACTGGAAGAGTAGAAGTATACATTTCGAGGTTTGCGTTGTTGAGATGGATCAGTGTGTCTTTCCCAGTCTTTATGGCGACACAACAACTTCCAGTCAAACCTGAAACTTGGGCTCTTCGTTTCTGGCTTTCAACTCCTCAAAGCAGCATGAAGAGCAGCTTCTTCCTCTGTTCTCTCTGACAGATTCTTCTTTCTCCTACGCAGCGGAGCGTCTCCGAAGCGTTCCTCTGAACATATGCTGCTGTGCTTTTAGTTGTTTTTTCCTCGTCCTGGAACTTTGCAGCATCCAGACGAGAGTGAATGCCGTGGAGTGTTTAATCCTTTGTACTTGTGGGGATTATGTTCCATTTGATATCAGATATGCATTAGTCAAATGGGTTTGGACTGCTTTCCTGTCGCAGTCACGCACCCCAGAACACGTGTGCAGAGACACACATGTGCACACGCACACGTTTAGCGCTGGTTTTCAGTGTTCCTGTGCGTCTATGGATGGGGTGTTTCCTCCTTATCGCCCCCTGAAGACTCTCGTCCTCATAAAATCAAACAGATTCCTGTTTTTGGGTCCAGATTAAGATTCTCCGTGATGCTCGGCTCCATAATGATCCAGTTTAATGCCAGCACAGTAGATTAGTGTTCATTTGACCTGGATTGAAGGATTTGCTTTCATATGTCACCGCTGATAGGGGTGATAGCGTGGAAGCAGCGTGCAGCATCAGGACATGTTGTTGTTGTTGTTGTACAACTTCCTATTGTTACTCATGCACAGCCTATATCCTCCTGCGTGGGTTCAGGGATTATTATCATGACTTCCTCTTCTACAGATTTGATCTATAAACAGGAATGGGCATCGTAGAACCCTCATCGTTAGATCTATTCAATGGAAAACATCACGGAGCAGTCAGACTGGTGGATGTGGTGGTAAAGCAATCGAAACAACATCATGTTTTATGTTACACACTCACCAGTCAGCATGTGAGCGGTCAGCTAGAGTCTGCTGCAGCTTCTGTTTAACCCTCGTGTCGTCCTGCAGGTCAAAACTGACCCGTTTCAAAGTTTGAAAATGTGGAAAAAAATATTTTCACAGTGAAACTTCTGATGTTCACATTTTCAACATTTTTGGGAAAATTTTTGAACATTTTTTGGTGGAAAAAAAGAAATGTTAAAATGTTTCTTAAGAACATTCACAAAAAAACAACAAAAATCCAGTGAATTTTGCTGGATTTTGGTTGATTTTTTTTTTTGAATGTACTTCAAGAAAAGATTAGAAGTTTTACTGATAAATATGGAATCACTTTAGATATTTTTAGGATTTTTTGGGAAGATTTTTGCTCATTTTTTGAAAATATTTGCAAGAATTTTCTTGCCAAATTTGGGAAATTGTTTAAAATAAAACTTTTAAGGGAAAAAGAACGTGGGCATCAGAAATTTCACTGTAAAATACATTTTTTTTCCCACATTTTCAAACTTTAAATTTGCAAAACCTTCAGGAAGAAAATTCCAAAAATTCCTTAAAAGTTTCCCTTCAAAGTTTTACAAAAAATCCCCCAAATTTGACAAGAAAAATCTTGTAAATATTTTCAAAAAATGAGTAAACATCTTCCAAAAAATCCTAAAAATATCTAAAGTGATTACATATGTATCAGTAAAACTTCTAATATTTTCTTGAAGAACATTCACATAAAAATCAAACAAAATCCAGTGAAATTTGCTGGATTTTGGTTGATTTTTTTGTGAATTTTCTTAGGAAACATTTTTAACATTTCTTTTTTTCCAACCAAAAAATTTTCAAAAATTTCCCAAAAACATTAAAAATGTGGACATCAGAAGTTTCACTGTGAAAATATATATTTTTTCCACATTTTCAAACTTTAAAATGGGTGAATTTTGACCTGCAGGACGACACGAGGGTTAAGAAAGTTATTAAAAATGTGCATGCCTTCGCAAAATATTATCTTTTTCAGTAGAAAGAGAGAAAAGCAGAAGACATTTGAGAAGCAGGACTGAGACATTTTGCTTTATTTGCTGTTTAAAAGAGTCTGTTGACAGATTAATCCTCTCATAACTAAATATTATGGTGCATAATATTATATAGTATTATAATTTTATATTCCTCAATCCGACTGTTTCCTGAATCCCACACTGCTCATCACCAAAGGGACCGTCAGCGAGCAGGAATTCTGCTTTCTTCTCAGTTTTGGGATGTTTTTTGGACTCGTGCTGTAAAGAAATTATAACTTAGTGAAGTTATTCAGGTTAAAAATGTTCCAACGTCTGGATCTGAAGACTGGAACAGAAGCTCTTTTATTTGTTTTTCTCTGGTTATGGAGAGCAATGGCAATAGAAATGAATGGGATGCATTTTTCTGGTATTTTCAGAGTAACTAAGACCGTGGTTCCTCTGGTGATGAATAATAATCATAAGCTTTAGTGTTGACATGCTGTAAGTAAACCAGTAGTCCATGGGCCCAGACCCAACATCTCCAGTACCAGTACCACTCCAGGTGACCAGTTCTTTTTGGTCTTTTTAACCAGCTATATGTCTCTAGTTTACATTTTGACATGATGCCGTTACAGACTCACAGCTTAATGAATGATATCACTGGTTTAATGGACACAATGAAAGAGTCTGAGCCTAAAGTCCCATCAACACGACAGAACGGAATTCCATAGGAGTTTTCCTCATTACGGAAAAATAAGAAACGCCACATTCTACACATCATCATCTGTATAATAACTTTACAGCACAGAACAATACTGTAACAAACCTGAGACTGAGAAAGATTTTGTTGCTATGGTAACAAGATTGTGACAAAAACAAGACACAAAATGACAAAGCAAGACACAAAACGACAAAACCGAGACACAAAATGACCAAAGCAAGACTCAAATTGACCAAAACAAATAAGCATGAAATGAAAGTACAAACAAGAAATGCATTCATCTGGATCTGATGTTTAATTATTATAATATATTACCGTTTCTCAAACAGTTTTATTTGATTATTGACTCACATTAGATGTGATCTTTGCATACGGTGAGATTTAAATGAATTGTGGTGAATGTGATCGTTCCACTAATCAGTGATAAAGCTGCCAGAGTGGAAAGACTCTCACATCCTGATGTACTTATATTAACCCAACGTACATTTTAGTACCACTTAGGTTTGGTCACCTGAGGTGGAACCAGTATCTGGTCTGGTTCATGGACTACAGTGGATGTTTAGAGGGTCTCTGCAGACCAGAGGCTCAGTAAAGTAGATCCACAGATGCTTTTTGAAGATGCAGGCTGACAGCTGTGAGGTGACTGCTCCCTCTGCTGGCCTCAGCTGGGATCAGCAGCCTTCAGATCAACCGTGGACCAGGCTGCAGCGAATGTTCAGGCTTCCCCAGCTCAATAATGCACTGAAAGGAGAGGGTTTTAAGATGCTGACTGGATGAAGACAGACCTTTGTCAGATTTTACTGACGTTCTAGGACGCCTGCAGAAGGATCTGTAATTACTAGACTGCTGCTCTAATAATTTAGTCTGGAAATCATTGAAGAGTCTCCTGAATATGAAGATTTCAGCCTGCTCTCAGCACGAATCCACCTGGGTCAAAACTGTTTTTAAAATGGTTTTCATAGTTCTATTTTTATTTTTCATTCCTCTTTGAGTAAAAAACACAAAGAATAGACACAGAATAGGACTCAGAAATGGTATTGATCCATCACATCTCAAAACCTTCCTGTTTAAAATAGCTTTTCAGAGCCAGAGACATGGTGACACTACTTTTATTTCTTTTAGACGTTACATTTTAGTGCTGTTTTATTGCTGTTTATTTAATAGTTTTATTGTATATTTTACGGGCTGCACAGGGGCTCAGTGGTTAGCTCTGTCTCCTCACAGCAAGAAGATCCCTGGTTCACATCCCGGCCTTCCTGGGATCTTTCTGCATGGAGTTTCCATGTTCTCTCTGTACATGTGTGGGTTTCGTCCCACAGTCCAAAAACATGCTGAGGTTAATTGATGGTTCTAAATTTGCCCGTAGGTGAGTGTGATTGTTTGTCTTGTTTTAAGTTCCTGTAGTGTTTTTAAGTTATTTTCTTGTTGTTGTTGTTTTTTACTGTGAAGCCCTTTGGTCACCCTTTGGACTGTTGGAAAGGAATAGAGATAAACTTTGATTGATTGATTGATAAAAATCTCACCTTCATAGAGCTGCTTCCGTAGTTTGTCTGGCCTACAGTCTTGTTTTGCTCAGCAAACAACAGAACAGTTTATAGAAAAGTTAAAGTGCTGCTTCTACTTTGAGAACATTTTGCAGTATGACTGTTTATTTCACCTGTAACTGGAATAATACTGCAGCTGAAATGCACACATGTAATGAGGAAAAGCCCAAAAGACATGAATAAATGCCTCATGAATGGAATGAATCAGACATGAACCTGATCTAAATGCAGCAAGGTTCCGATTATTGCTGTGCCTCCTGTGGGTTTAGAGGGCATCTCGTGCGTGACGTGTAGCGTTCAGCGAAGCCTGCGGGGAATCAATAGTTTCTGATCTCGTTCCTGGACGACTTTTGAAACCAGAAATACGACACGAATGAAGTGTGGAGCGACTCTCAGTGTGGAGAGTCTGTGTTTACGCTGCCGTCTTATTGCCTCAGAAAGTCTTTAAAAGAGAGCAGGAAGACTGAGAGAAAGACTCTGTAAATATTTTCTCAAACGCCTTAATTGAAATTGGATTTTAACTGCTCGCTGGACCGTGGTGGAGGAATCAGGTGCCAGCGAGGTGGCGTTTTTGCATTGCAAATGTAATTTTCAGTTTTTTGCCCATTGCCCAGGAGAGCCTGGAAAATAGCTAGCAGATATGTTTTTTCATGAGCCATTTTCTTCAGGTTGAGCCTCTCATTATTGCAGAACCCATCGCCATTAGCGTTTTGGATTGAACTACAGCGCGTTGTTTACTGAGCCGTTATTCTTTGTGGAGAATTGTATTCTCTTCATGCCAGGATGGAGCCTGATGGAGGTGAAAGTCTGATTGCACAATATGACTGAGGGAAATAAACTGCTAATTTAGCTTGAATTCTCATTCATCAACGTGTGAATTGAGCACGACCTGTTGATTTTTCTGCAATTTTCAGATTTATTACCTATTTGGTGTCGATTAAGTCGTGATTGATACAGATAGTGATGTTTGGAGGGAAGCTTTAGATCTTTTTCTGTCAAAATACACCTTTCTGATAGAAAAAGACCTGCACTGCAAGTAGAAATATATGAATATTATTAGGAAAATGTAGTTTTAACATAAAATACCACATCAGTGCTTTTATTACTGCTGTACACTGGGGCCATGTCGTATTTATAGTCTGTGATAATGTGACTTTAACCCTCCTGTTGTCCTCATTTACGGGCACCAAAAAATATTGCACATTAAACAGGCAATAGTTAAATATTAACTCAAACTGGTAAAAAAAGTAATAACAGATGAAGACGCCCTGCTAAAAGCTAAGTAGCCTAGCTTAGGACTGTATTTAGCACTGATTTAACCCTCGTGTTGTCCTGCAGGTCAAATTGTTGAAAAAAAAAATTTTTCACAGTGAAACTTCTGATGTCCACATTTTTAACGTTTTTGGGAAATTTTTGAAAATTTTTTGGTTGAAAAAAAGAAATGTTAAAAATGTTTCTTTAGAACATTCACATAAAAATCAACCAAAATCCAGCGAATTTCGCTGGATTTTGGTTGATTTTTTCTGAATGTTCTTAAAGAAAATATCAGAAGTTTTACTGATATATATAGAATCACTTTAGATATTTTTAATATTTTTTTGGAAGATTTTTACAATTTTTTTGAAAATATTTGCAAGAATTTTCTTGCCAAATTTGGGGGATTTTTATTTTTTATTTTTTTTTAAATAAAACTTTTAAGGGAAACTTTTCAGGAATTATTGGAATTTTCTTCCTGGAGGTTTTGCAAATTTTCTGAAATTTGAGGAATTTTTTTGCTGATTTATTTGGATTTTTTTCAGACAAGGAAACAAAATTTTTTGGTGCCTGTAAATGAAGACAACAGGAAGGTTAAAGAATAATTTAATAAGCTAGCTCATTAGTTTCAACGGAGAAAGCAGTGAAAATTTAGAAATTAGACTCATAAGAAGAAATTAGACTTTTAAGATAATTCTTAAAATTAAGGTTTTACAGCTTTCTATTTCTTTTAGCCAACAAACTGCTGTTTGATATTTAATCAGCTGCATTTTACTTTTGTAGCGGAACAGGTGGAACTAATTGGAACTATTTAGCATCTGCAATATGTTAAGCTAAAGCTGCTAAATAAACGTTTTCTCTCTGAAATGCAGCATCCAATAACACAACATGAATATACTGAAGTAGAGCATTCTGTACTTGAGTAAATGTACTCGATTACACCGCTGGCCATCGCTCAGTGTCTGAACAGCTGACGACTCCGTTAGGTCATCGTCCCAAATGGACGGAGCGGCCGTCAATAACGTTCTCCTCTTATATGTAATCTGGTCACACAGACGGCAGCAGAATTATGGCTCTCTGGTGTCCAGGTCCCAGCGATGCCACACAGAGTTTCTGTGAACTGAGATCGATTCCCCTCCAACTGGGTTTAGCACCTTTAAAAATAGCCCTCAAAGCTGCTGTCGTCAAGCGGAACGTGAAATGAAACGTCCCGACGGCTGCAACCGTAAGCGGCGCTGCAGTCAATGGCCATCATTGTCTGATCTGATGGTGGCAAACAAGGTCGCTATGGCCTCATATGGAGTCGTATTCCTCAAGCAAAATGTTTAACATTGACCGAAAGCCGTAATGGTGAAACTTTATCGCCGTCGTCCTGCTGGTGTTAATGGTCCCGCTCACTCCTTCCTCAGCCCCTCAACTTTCAGCGTCTCACGGCTCAACAGGCCGCCTTGCGATCGCCGTGATGGATGGGCCAACGAGGAGAGGTGCCGAGTCTCTCGCTGGAGCTGGTGGAGGTTCAGCGCCCCGTGACGCCCCAGCCGAGCCTCCAATCGCCTCCAGACGTTGACACATCATTTCCCCCGTGATTTGTGGCGGCTTTGAGATTGAAGGAGACAAGGAAATTTTCCATCCTCATGAGAACAGATGGATGTTGCAGCTCTGCAGACTGAGCTGAGGGCTGTACTTCTCCCCCTCTTGATGAACCCTCCTGCTTTAAAAGGAATTGGTTTCATGCTCCATAATGGACTCTTGATGACTGGCCATTACAGCGCATTTCACAAAACGACCTGCCACTTCTTTTTCCTCTTTTTTTATGTGGATGGCATGGAGCAGACTGACTGTCCTTTCAGGAAAGTGCTGCGTGTTATTTGTAAAATACTTGGAGTGGAAAAATAGGATCTCTCATTTGTCCTCTTTGGTACTAGATCAAAGCTGAGACCTTGTGTTTGTGATCAAAGACGTCCAGTAATGCCATGAAATGATGCGTGATGTAACATGCATGCAACTGGTAAACTGTGATACGCCTGTCAGTGCAGCAAATGGTCACCGTCCTCCCTCCCCCCCGCCGAAATAACATATGTTTGATCTGATCCCGAAGCCGCCGGTGCCTCCTGGGGACGTTTGATGTTGGAGATCAGAGGTGGTGATGGTGCAGCTCTTTGGCTGTGGGGGGGCTTCACCATTACAACATCCAATCTTCTCACCATCAGATAACTTCAAAAGCATCTGCCAAACACCACCTTCCTAAAAACCCAGAGTTTCCCACCAGTGCTGTGTGTTAGATTAGCAGCATGTTATTGAAGTTTCCTGGAAAAAATAAAAAATAAACCGTGTCTGGTGCTGCTGGAATCTATCATCACCCCCAGGCTCCGAGATGTTGTAGCACACCGCAGAGTTTTTCTTTTTTTTTTTCACCCCGGTCTGATTCTTTCTCTCCTCGGTGCATTGATCTCCCGCCCTGCTCTGCCAATAACTTCTCCTCTGTGAGACCTTTCCTCGTCCTCCGTCTCTTATCCATTATTCATCACTCTCGCCTCTTTCTGTCGGCCTGTAATACCTTTTACCGGCACATTTCTGCAGCGTGTGAAACAATGCCGACCCAGCTGTTGCTTTAGCGGCAGAAAAGTAGATTATTGTGTTTATGCACAGTGAACAGGGGCCCTAATCCTCCGACAAGACAAGTCTACAGCCATGTAAGCAGCTCTGTGAGGTTTTATGAACACAATAAAGAGACGGATCCAGTGTTGGTGCCACATTTGCCCAGTGGTCTGCAGGAACTGGAAGAAGGCCGTTTGGGGAAACACTCACGGTCAGATGAAAGCAAATCCAGGAAGCTACGAAACTACTCAAGCTGAAAGCTCGGTCATGTGACCACGTAGCGGCCCGCTGAAGCTCCAGCGCTGTCATGTGACCTCTAGTGGCCCACTAGTGACCGCCCACCATGCGTGTGATTTTCAGATGCGGTGCGTTTACATGCAGGAAAAATGCATCTAGTGACACGTAGCTTCACTGGATGTTTTCTGTAAGTATTCAGGCACCGTGCCGGAATTCCAGCGTGCAGCGCCGGCGTTTGGCTTGAAAAAAAAGAAAGGACTACATTGCCAATCTACCAATGGAATGAGGGGAACGCAGCTTTTGCTCTCAGCCAAACTAATATCACTAGCCAATGGGAGTAGAGTGGGTGTCCAGGACGGTTATTTCTGTTGCACAGCGCGCTCACTTCCACTTTTAATGTTATAACGGACATGCCTAGTGCGGAATCCGATTACTTGATTAATCGCCAGAATAATCGCTAGAATACTTGGTTACTAAAGTAATCGACAGCTGCAGCGCTAACCAGAATGTAGCATAAGAATAATGGTTCCACATGGTACTTAGACTTTGGTTTGCTGAGTAAACGTCCTGCTGCTGACTGATGTCTTCATCCTCCTCTTCCTCTTCCTGACATCCTTCCAACTCAAAGCCTTTCCTATTACGTCAAAGTCACAACTATCTGGGGAGAAAAGATGATTTCCAAACATAAATCTGAATGCATTTTGGTTGTGTAATAACATAATTACACAACCAGAGTGAACAAACCCATGTTTAATTCAATTTTCTACTTGCACAGCTTTAAAAAAAAAAAAAAAAAAAAAAGCATAGAATCCAAACGACAGAAATAAAACCGATGTGACAGAAGAGGTCAAGAAACTATTGGCTCATACGACAGACTTCCTCTGAAGGAGAAAACATTCACCACCGTCACCAGCGTTCGGATTAGTGAACAACTGGATGTTTTCCACTGCAACAACTTCAGACTGCAGGAACAACTTCTTCCAAGGTCACTTTGGTAGAAGAACAAAGAAAATACTCCAGAATGGGTTCTGAGTGAACAACAGCTGATTGGTTAAAATCAGAAAACAAGAAGAAGCAGCGTTTTTCTACCTCATTGATGTCCTCTCAGAGCAGCAGTCTTCTCTCAAACATCGCCATCAGCAGTGGAAAATTTGCCAAATGGGCTCAACAAACAAACACCGAACATCTCAGTTCTCCTCACTGTTGTATTTCTCAGATAATGTTTTATAACTTCTGTGTGTTGTCCTCTTGGTTGAAGCCATCGCAGCATGATTGGTCACCTCGTAAGTGGGAGTTTCTCCTGAAAATGTTTAACAGTAGTACGTACTATAATATGTTTGGTAGAATGTGAGCTGAGCCTCTTCTGTGTAATAAGAACAGGAGAATTTAATTTGAGGATGTTTTTAAAAGGTGATAGTTGAGTGGCAAAGACATATATTCACATACAAACATATCTGATGAATATTTATGTCACATACTGGCAGGATGTAGAGTTTACTGAAAGGCTCAATAGAGGTCAGTCATACAAATCTTTTTTCCAACACTTAAAATCTCTGCAGATTCGCCCAAACAATACTGCTATAAGTCATGAGGGTAAATCCTTGAATTATTCAGAGGCCAAAAGACTCATTTAACAGACGGTTTAGCTTGCTGATGATCCCCAGTGACTTTACAGTTCTCCTACACATAAAGTATGTTTTCTGATTTAATTACTTATCATACAATACCTAAACTAATATGCTGTTGTTCAGTGGTTTTACTTTATCAGTTCCATCTGTGGCTGAATGTCATTGTTTTGAAGGTATTTGGAAATAAAGTGGTAAAGTGAGAGAAGTTAAAATATCAACATCATCTGGGAACCATGAATGTTTGTATTAATCCATCAGATATATAGAGAGATATTTACATCAATAAGCAAGAACTTTTGTTTTCATCTAATAGCTCAAGCAAAAAAAACAGAATCACAAAAGTTTGTAGGATTTATCCTCTTGAAACCTCAAATATTTCTATGAAGTTTTATGGCAGTTCGTCCTTTTTTTGTCAGAATATTTCACTTCTCCATCTGCTGGTGGGAATAAATGTAAAGTCTAGGGATAACCAGAGTAAGAAGGGTTTGTCCTCCGGGCAATTCATCCTTTAGTCGCAAAAGGGTTTCACTCTAAAGCAGAAACTTTAAGCTGTCCATTGATAACCAAAGTGAGGAAGATTTATCCTCTGGAGACCATGAATGTGTATTCAGAAATGTCACAGGGAGTCATTTTTTAGTTGTCAAAATATTTCACTTTATGGTCTGCAGGTGGTAATAAATGTAGAGTCTACTGATAGCCAAAGTGAGTAGGATTTATCCTCTGGGAACCCTGAGCGTCAGGATACAATTCCACAGCTACTCGTCCTTTAGTTGTCAAAGGTCCACTCTGAACCAGAAAGGTCAGCCTGCTGAAGATGAAATGTTATTGGTCAGCCAAAGTCAGAGGGGTTGATCCTCTGGGAGCCATGAATGCCTTTTTAATGTATTGATTAGAAAGTTGAGTCTGGACCGGAGTATTGGGCCGACTGACTTCCTTTCTTGGAGCTCTGCTGCTTCTCTAACATGATGACAGCCTCAGAGCTGTGTGAAAGCGTGACGAGTCGATCACGTCTGAAAGATGAAACCGTGTCAACGAGCTGAGATTAAGTGTTAATCTCTGCAAATTGACTATCTAAGAAGAAGGAAGACTTCAGAGAGATCGTTCTGTTCTCGATACATTTGAAGTGAAGGCAGGAGGTTACAGCGAGTCGTCAGCCTTGGATGGAAAACAGAATGATTGAATTCAACACTTTCTTTGTATTGCTGCTCAGGAAATAACTCCTCACAGAACAAGGACATTTTTCTCCCTATTCAGACGGTTTTCTATTGACTCTCTTGAAATGCATTCTTATGAAATCTCACTTGTCCTGTTTCCATGAGAAAGTTAATATTTTTTTTTTCCCACATTTTCAAACTTTAAAACAGGTCAATTTTGAGCCACAGGACGACACGAGGGTTAAAGAACCTACAAGACAAGTCCAGATGTTTCTACTGAAGCGCCTCCGATTACCATGACCTGGATGACCGAGAATCTATACAGACATAGTGACAGATAAGACCCAAGAAAGTGAACAAAATTTGTAATAGTTTTCAAACTAAAACAGGCTCAACAAAGCGTTTCCAAAAGTGTTGGCTTCAGAGGGTCCAGACACTCCAGAGGTGTGGATGATGGTAGCAAAAGTAACATATTTTTAAAAACGAGAGCATATTAGTTTGGCTGTTGTGCTAAAATGCACTGATATTATTTCTGAAACACGACTAAACCACCTGTTTGGAAGGTAAAATGCAGTTCTGAAATGTGTTGATGTGAATGTAGTTCAGGTGAGCCATAGTCCTGTAAGAGTAAAAACATCAGACAAAATCAAAGAAATATGAATAATTCCATCTCAGGTCTTTAAATTTTAATAGATATTTCTGCTCCAACATCTGTCATTAGCCTTAAATTTGTATAACCTACAACATGGATATTTATGAAGGAATCTTAGCTCGATATTTCAAACACTTCTGAGATAAATTTCTTTAAAAACTACCCGCTTTCAGCATGTTTTATGCACATTGAAACTTGAGGCTGTTTGCATGAATATCTCAGGAACTATTAAAGATGAATTTGTTTTTCTTATGTCATTGATTCAGAATTCTAAATATCCATAGTTTATGGTGAAAAAAAGTTTCTAGCAAACCACAGATGGTCGGACAGAAAGTGTCTGGTGGTTTAAGGTGGAATAAAGCAGATCAGAGACAGAGATGTTTAAGGTATGATACAGTGTTCCTGCATTTTTAAATAGATTCTGTCTCTACGAGTGGAAATTATTTGTGCAGTGTATTTACTGTGTTCTATTCGAGCATATTTACTATATATTCGCAACTTTTTAACTGAAATAGTCGAGCTAAAGCTTTCGCTTCTTGACTTTAATTCTCCAAAGAATAAGAGAAAATAAAGCTGAGGATTTCATTTTACACTTTTATGAAACATTGAACTTTTGGAAAGAATCGTGTCTCTGTTGGATAAAGTTGTTTTCAGCTCTTCAGCTCAGTGGTACTAAAAGTTTAAGAGGCTTTTTCCACTAAGCTTTATGTAATTGTTCCTTTTTTAAACTACGGTGCACCTTTATGTGTAAAGTTTGTCTTTAAATGTGCACTAGAGTTTCCTTTTGTCGTTCTACGCTGTACATTTGCTTCGTTCTGTGACGTGTGTGCGTTAGTCGGACTCGTCCTGAACTGGTTTTCTGTCCGTCCACAGAGGAAGTCGCTGATCGCCACCAGTCTGATCGTGGCCGTCTCACTCTTCGTGGTGGTGGTGAGCTACTCGGAGAAGCCCTACTTCCTGCTGCAGCCGGTGTTCGGCCAGACGTTCAGCAGCCACTGGATGTTCTCCAAGCAGCCGTACAAGGCCTTCAAACCTCACCTGGGCTACGTCAGCATCCCCAGACAGGAGGTGAGCCGCAAAGAAAAACTCCAACCTAAGACTTCTATTGGCGAATTTACTCCTCAACGTCTTTCGGTTCATTGTTTCGTGTTTTTTGAGCCACATTTTCACACTGCAAAAACTCAAAATCTCACCAAGTCTATTTGTCTGATTTTTAGTCCAAATGTCTCATCCCACTTGATTTAAGATAAATTCACTTAACAAGAGACATTTCAGCAGATGGAGGGACTTGTTTTAAGACAATGCATCTTAAATATCTTGTTAAGTCAAACAATCTTGAAATTATCTTGTTTTGAGTTGAATTTTACAAGAAAACTGAAAATAAGTTTTACCATCGTATCGTCCTGCGGGTTAAATTGACCCGTTTTAAAGTTTGAAAATGTGGAAAAATATATTTTCACAGTGAAACTTCTGATGTCCACATTTTCAACCTTTTTGGGAAATCTTTGAATATTTTTTGGTGGAAAAAAAGAAATGTTAAAAATGTTTCTTAAGAACATTCACAAAAAACATTTTAGTATATATATATACTGATATATATGTAACCACTTTAGATATTTTTAAGATTTTTTTGGAAGATTTTTACTCATTTTTTGGAAAATATTTACAAGAATTTTCTTGCCAAATTTGCTGGATTTTTTAAAATAAAAAATTTAAGGGAAACTTATAAGAAATTATTGGAATTTTCTTCCTTAAGGTTTTGCAAATTTTCAGAAATTTGGGAATTTTTTTTACTGAATTTTTGGATTTTTTTCAGACAAGGAAACAATATTTTTTGGTGCCCATAAATGAAGACAACAGGAGGGTTAAGGGAGGATATTTTAAGGGAGGAGAATGTAATTTTCTTGACCAGAACTTCTAAATATGCATCTTTGATCCGCAGACTGGCGTTCTTAGAGTTTAATCGATGAGCTTTAATGTATTCAGCAGCTCAGAGCACATTCTGTGCACCGTCGGATGTTTTCTTCTCACATACGTCTTACTTTGTGAATCATTTCTCCTCTGCAGTCTCCAGATGATGTTTTACCAGAAACCTTTTCTACATTTGTCGTATTACCTTGTGGGTGTCATTCCTGCATCAAACACGAGTAACCTTTTCTCTTCATTAACATTAACCTGTCAGCTTCCCCTCCATAATGACGGAGCATTCAGAGACACTCAGGCAAACGCTGCTCCTCCTTCAGGATTTTCATCATTCATTATATCGGCTCTCTTTGATGGATCTGAAAACGCCTGTTTGATGTCTCCTGTGTGCATTATTTCTTTGTAATTCCAAACAGCCATGTCCGTGATCCTATTCTTCTGCCTTCAAACAGCTCTGTGCTGTATATTCCCCGCACAATTTATGGAAATTGAAATATCAAAGCCTTTTAATTCCCACCACATCAAAATGTAAAAACCAAGCTGTGTGTTTGTTGTTTGGGGAGGCAGCTCAGACTGGCGGTTCTGTACGAGAAAACCTGATATTTTGCATGCAGTGTTTCCGGCTGACGGAAGAATGAAGGATTCTCTCGTTCTGGAGTCTGGGATTTGGAGCTGCAATGGATGCGTTGGTCCTTCGCCACAAGTGGATGCCTTATATTCTGCAGGCTGATATTGGCAGATTAATGTGGGGCGTCATCCTCGGCCTCCGGAGAGCCTCATCCACACAACATGGGCCCAGAGGCAATCAGGCCTTACAGCAATCTGTACGTGAGCTCCTCCCTCTGCCTCCAGACAAGCCTGCTTAAATCACTGCCCTCTCCCCGTGGACATTCATGTAAATCAGGAAAAGACTGGCAGCTTCTGCAGACTTACACTGGAAAAATGTCCCTCTCAAAACAAGAAAAAAAAACTTATTTCAAGGAACTTTTACCTTGAAATAAGTGAAAACATCTGCCAGTAGAACAAGTGAAAAATGTCTTGGTAAGATTTCTTGAAATAAGATATGATATTTAGAATCTTGAGATCTGAAAATTAGCTGGGAAACTTATTTTAAGCTCTATTTTACCAGGATTGTCAAGCTGAGGTGTCTTAAAATAAGTCGGATATGCTAAAAAAAAAAAAAGAAAAAAGAAAAAAAAACCAGTTTTTCAATCAAAAATAGATTTTTTGCTTTCACGTAACCTCCTAATTTGAGATGTTTTAACCCTCCTGCTGTCCTCATTTATGGGCACCAAAAAAATATTGTTTCCTTCTCTGAAAAAAATCCAAAAATTCAGCAAAAAAATTCCACAAATTTTTTAAAAATTTGCAAAACCTTCAGGAAGAAAATTCCAATAATTCCTTAAAAATTTCCCTTCAAATTTTTATTTTTATTTAAAAAAAAAAATCCCCCAAATTTGGCAAGAAAATTTTTGTAAATATTTTCAAAAAATGAGTAAAAACCTTCCAAAAAAAATCCTAAAAATATCTAAAGTGATGACATATATGTCAGTAACACTTCTGATATTTTCTTTAAAAACATTTGTATAAAAATCAACCAAAATCCAGTGAAATTCGCTGGATTTTGGTAGATTTTTATGTGAATGTTCTTAAGAAACATTTTTAACATTTCTTTTTTTCTAACAAAAAATGTTCAAAAATTTCCCAAAAATGTTGAAAATGTGGACATCAGAAGTTTAACTGTCAAAATATATTTTTTCTCCACATTTTCAAACTTTAAAACGCGTCAGTTTAGACCCGCAGGACGACACGAGGGTTAAACTTATTTTGACTTTTCTTGTAAAGTTCAACTCAAAACAAGATAATTTCAAGATTGTTTGACTTAACAAGATATTTAAGATGCATTGTCTTAAAACAAGTCCCTCCATCTGCTGAAACGTCACTTGTTCAGTGAATTTATCTTAAATCAAGTGGGATGAGACATTCTGACTAAGATTTGGGGTTTTTGCAGTGTAGGCCTCCTGTTGGCTCAGATTCCGCCCCACTAGCGAGTCCTCTGTAGTGAAAGAGAAACGGCAGCGATCGGCCCCAACACGAATGTCAGAAGTGGTTTGAGTTGAAATTTCTGGCAAAGGATGGACAGAATTGCGAAGGTCTGGTCAAGGTGATGCTCCTGTATCTCCGCTGTGCCGCATGTCGTAAGTGATAACGTCCAGAGTGAAGGCCGGCTGTGCGGCTGTCAGCCTCCGTTAAGCACACAGCAACACCTGAAGAAGCAGTAATATGTCTTCCAGACAGTAAGGCAATCTTACACGATCTGCGGCGAGGTGTCATTGGAGGTGTTATAGACCTCTAGCAAGCATATATAATGCATAACCCGGCAGCCTGGGAATGGGGAGCCTTATTTTCCTCATTTGATTGAGTCTGTCTGCAGGCGTGATAAATCGTTGCTGCTCTGCTTTTCAGGAGAAATAGAAAACATTTGTCTTGTGGCACTTTACATTCATGCCTCTGGTCTGTCGCAAACCCAGAGAGAAACTCAATAATTTCATTTGGACCCGAACATTTTGAAGTCAGGCCCTTTGAAAAGAACACAATAGGCGACATGATGGGAAAGTACTTCTACTCTGGATCGCTGTGGATAATGGTAATGAGATATCCTCTGGTTTTGGACTGTGTGCCAATGGATGGTCATTTAACCATTATTATAGAGTTCATAAAATCCTCTCTAAGCTATTATTAGCTACTCGCTAGTTTCAAAAATGTGAAACTGGGTTCTACCTTCAAGACTTCTTTCAAACAGTATGTCATTACAATTAAAAATAACAGATTTAGAAGATTAAATGATTAAATAAATGTACCTATCCAACTTTTGTTAATGTACGCAAACTTACTAGCATCTATCATGTTTACCCTCTCAGTTTAGCCTGTTAGCATGCTAATAGCGACAATACTAGCAGCTGTTGTGTTTACCCTCTCAGTTTAGCCCATTAGCATGCTTATAGTGACAATACTAGCAGCTATAATGTTTACCCTCTCAGTTTAGACTGTTAGCATGCTACTAGCGACAATACTAGCAGCTATAATGTTTACCCTCTCAGTTTAGACTGTTAGCATGCTACTAGCGACAATACTAGCAGCTATAATGTTTACCCTCTCAGTTTAGACTGTTAGCATGCTACTAGCGACAATACTAGCAGCTATAATGTTTACCCTCTCAGTTTAGACTGTTAGCATGCTAATAGCGACAATACTAGCAGCTATAATGTTTACCCTCTCAGTTTAGCCTGTTAGCATGCTACTAGCGACAATACTAGCAGCTATAATGTTTACCTTCTTAGTTTAGCCCATTAGCATGCTTATAGTGACAGTACTAGCAGCTGTTGTGTTTATCCTTTCAGTTTAGCCTGTTAGCATGCTAAAAATTGCGAATATGTAGTTATTGGATGCATTTTAAATAAGCCAAAGTTGTGAACAAACTAATATTTTGAATTTCAGTTAGTTTGGTGTTAGTACAAGAGTTTCCCCAGTGGAGCTTTTGGAATTAATCAGTTTCCTCCACACAGACGGATAAAGCTAATCAATTAATTTTTAAGCAGAAGGACTTGCAGGTCCCAGAGAGGCGTCTTACACTGAGATACCTGGCATGTTAATGTAATAATTATTTCTTATTAATTAGTCGTGTTCAGAGGAATGTTAATGAACGTCAAGGTTAAGTTCACACCCCAGTGCTACAGTTTAATGATAGCTGTGTCCCGGCATTAGGGCTGCTTTAATAAATAACCCAGTTTTATTTTAAACACACTCATGCATTCAAATAGGAGGCTTTGCTGAGTAGATCCTGTTCTTATCAGAGAATTATTGGGATTATAAAAGTGCTCTCTGTTTGCGATTACTGCGCGCTACGCTCAAACGGCACCGTCCAGAACATGGAAGTGGAACATGAATCACGGCTGAGGAGGCCGTAACTTTTTATTGATCTACAGGACATAAATTCTGGGGTTTGCTGGGAGCTGGATTCCAGCACATGCTAAACAAAACCGTGAGGCTTTTAGCCCTTCGATGAGGTTTTATACACTTCCTGGTATTAGAAGCAATAACATTCACTGCTTTTTATTTATATTTGTGTGGCTGTAAAACCTCATTGAACCTTTTTACTGCAGTGAAATGCTCTTTTAATCAGTTTTCTGCTTTATACAGCTGCAGGTAAAGCTGATTTTTGTCACTAAAAGCTTTGCTCAGGGGCTCCTCAGCAGCAGCTTTCCACTTTAAATCTTTACATTTATAAGTCAGTGTTAAACCTCAGAAAACTCTAGGTGTCAACGAGACAACCAAACAGTGCTGAAAACACATTTAGAGCCTTTTGTTTGTTTTACATTTATACACAAACTCATATTTCAAACAGAAAAGTGACACAACTAGAGAGCTAAGTGGAGCAAGCAAAAGAAAAGCACTACCGTTGGAGCTAAATTAATGAGAGTTGTAAAAAAAATTAAGCAAATCCTATTTTTACTGCAGTAAACTGGTATTTTAAACAATTTTCTGCTCCATACTGCTGCAGTTGAAGCTGTTTTTTGTCACTAAAAGCGTTGCTCAGGAGCTCCTCACTGCAAAAACTCCAAATCTTTGTCTTATTTTTAGTCTAAATGTCTCATCCCACTTGATTTAAGATAAATTCACTTAACAAGAGACATTTCAGCAGATGAGGGACTTGTTTTAAGACAATGCATCTTAAATATCTTGTGAAGTCAAACAATCTTGAAATTATCTTGTTTTGAGTTGAATTTTACAAGAAAACTCAAAATAAACTCAAAGTAAGTTTAACCCTCGTGTCGTCCTGCAGGTCAAATTGACCCGTTTTAAAGTCTGAAAATGTGGGAAAACAAATGTTTTGACAGTGAAACTTCTGATGTCCACATTTTCAACATTTTTGGGAAATCTTTGAACATTTTTTGGTGGAAAAAAAGAAATGTTGAAAATGTTTCTTAAGAACATTCACAGCGAATTTCGCTGGATTTTGGTTGATTTTTATGTGAATGTTCTTCAAGAAAATATTAGAAGTTTTACTGATATATATGGAATCACTTTAGATATTTTTCGGATTTTTTTAAAAAGATTTTTAAAAAATTTTTGAAAATATTGACAAGAATTTTCTTGCCAAATTTGGGGGATTTTTTTAAAAATAAAACTTTTAAGGAAAACTTTTAAGGAATTATTGGAATTTTCTTCCTGAAGGTTTTGCAAATTTTCAGAAATTTGGGGATTTTTTTTGGCTGATTTTTTTCAGAAGGAAACAATATTTTTTGGTGCCAGTAATTGAGGACAACAGGAGGGTTAAAACATCTCAAATTAGGAGGCTACATGAAAGCGAAAATCTATCTTTGAGTGAAAAACTGCTATTTTTTTTTTTTTTTTTTTAAGCGTATCTGGCTTATTTTAAGACACCTAAGCTTGACAATCCTGCTAAAATAGAGCTTAAAATAAGTTTTCCAGCTAATTTTGAGATCTCAATATTCTAAATATCATCTTATTTCAAGAAATCTTACCAAGACATTTTTCACTTGTTCTATTGGCAGATTTTTTCACTTATTTCAAGGTAAAAGTTCCTTGAAAGAAGTTTTTTTTTTCTTGTTCTGAGAGGAGCGCTTTTTTTTCCAGTGCTCAGCAGCAGGTTTCCAGTCCCAGATGTGTCCCAGTCAGTTTTCCAGCCGGCGTTCCCTCAGAGAACAGCCAGTCTGAGTGCTGAAAGGCGTGATGGAGTTACGAGCCGGGCTGATGGGGAGAACGATGGACGAGCTGCTGACAGCTGAAGGCCGCGGTGATGTGTGTCTCAACCAGCCAATAAATGGAGAGTTAGCAGCCCACGTCCACAGATCATTCCTTCACCCATGACTGAATCCTAAAGGCTCTGCCGGAGTCATTTATGCAAGAATTACGTCTCAGAACAAGGAGAATCTGCAGTGTTGTAGTGCTGCTCTCGTCTGGTGGGATCCTGTTTGCTCCTGAAGCTCCTTGTTTGTTGATCAGAACACGCTAGAGAGGGTTTACGTTTCCCGTCACGCTGCAGCAAAAACACCATTATGTATTCAGACCAGTGACATTGCAGTTATTCTCCATTAAGCAGATGATGAACAGGGCTTAGTCATGACACAGTGCTTTTTCTTTCCTAACTTTGTCTTGCTTTCATTCACTTAAGTGAGTTTAATCTCATCAAAACAAACCGAGCATATTAGCTTCAATTAGTTCAATCTCCCATTTCGGATTCAGAGGAGCTTTCTTCCTCTCCTGGCAAAGCGAAGCTAAGAGCTCTTATTTGAGATACATTACAAATCCCTCCTGCTCCAGTAAATATAATAAGATGTATAAAAATATACACTAAGACAAATGACTCTGAGCTTCCCTGCTCTTCACAGTTACAACCTCTCAGGTCCCGAATTCAATTAAGTTAATCTGTGTTAGTTCTGGCCCAGCGTGACTCCAAATAAAACTAAATTATAGAGGCCAGTAAAACTCTGGGATTAATAATTACCAAATGCATTTTATTTAATGTTCTGACCACACCAGCCTCCTGCCAAAACATCACTTTAATATTGTTATTGAACACACATAAAATCCACCACAAGTAAAACATCATGAGATTAAACATCGGCTGCAGCATATATCAGCAGAAAACCACTTATTCAGGATTGAAAATGAATTCATTTAATTAGAAGAACACGACAAGCTTTATAAAAGTCTGAGTCTTAATGTGATTTTTGTCTTTGAAAAAAATCGTATCGTTTGTCATTTTTTGCAAGTTAGTGAAGAAAAATTAGGATTCTTTTGTTTCTAAACACAAACATTTAAGTGACAAAAAAAATTAGACTAATTTGAAACTTCAGCAGAAACAAAAACCGACACTTTTTACTAAGAATTTAATACAAAGAAGACAGAAAGTCTATATTTAATCACTCCGCCAAGGAACAGAGATGTGATGATTAGTGTCTGTCTGTCTGTCTGTCTGTCTGTCTGTCTGTCTGTCTGTCTGTCTGTCTGTTCACAACATCACTCAAAAACAGACTAACGGATTTGGATGAAATTACCAGGGAAGGTCAGAAATGACACAAGGACCAAGTGATTAGATTTTGGCAGTGATGCAGCTTAAAGTCTGGATCCATGGATTTGTTAAAGATTTCCACGATATGTTTTGGTGCCCATAAATGAGGACAACAGGAGGCTTAACTGTTTAATATTTAGTTGATGGTGAATGCTGGGAGCCTTTTCTGACGCTCACATCTGACCTCTAACCTCCCTGTAGAGAGCAGAAAACACACCAGCTAAATCCGACTTTGTGATTGTAACGGAGCCGTTTCCTCCTCTGCAGCCCCTGAAGCTCCACTGTGAGCTGTGCAGCATCGTGTCCAGCTCCGGCCAGATGCTCGGCCAGGCCGCCGGCCCTCAGATCGACCGCTCGCCCTGCATCTGGAGGATGAACAACGCTCCCACCCGGGGCTTTGAGCGCGACGTGGGCCGGCGGACCACTCTGAGGGTGGTGTCCCACACCAGCGTCCCCCTGCTGCTGCAGAAGCCCCAGTACTTCTTCGGCCAGGCCAACGACACCGTGTACGTGGTGTGGGGGCCGCTGAGGAACATGAGGAAGGACGGGAAGGGCATCGTGTACAACATGCTGCGACAGGCCTCCGAGAACTACCCCCACGCTCGCATCTACGTCACCACGGAGGAGCGCATGAACTACTGCGACATGGTCTTCAAGAAGGAGACGGGGAAGGACAGGTGAGTGCAGCTGTCTGGGTTTCTCTCGAACGTCAAACGTCCAGACGGCTGTTCTGGAGAGATCAGTGGGTTAGCAGGTTGAGTCTGTGGATCTGTTTTAACCTGCTGCATCGCCATGGTAACAGATGCTGCAGAGCTGACCTGGTCTGGAGCAGGTTCTGTCTCCTTTTTGACTAATTATCTTCCGATGATTGTTTCTGATTGATTCAGTTTTTTCTGTAAACCTGTTGATCTGTACGCTGCTAAAACCACTGAATGAAGCCGTGTTAGTTTCAGTATCACACACTGGATGGATCGCGTTCCATGGGAACCAACATATACTTGGTTGGTGATGCAGAAATCTTCTATATATGTTTTTATGTTTGGTTTGTTTACTGCCAGTACTGCAGCTGACAGAATACAGATTAGAACATTGATTATTTATAAGTATTTATCACACAGAATATTCAATCAGTAACATTAGTTTCACTTTGATTTGTCCAAAAATTACAGAATATCTTTCATTTTGGGACAGTGTCAGACCTAAAGGCACTTTAATACAACATCATGTTTAAATATATGAAGTTAAAAGTTGAACAGCTGTAATATGCAGCTGTCAGTCAGAAATAATCAGCTGCACTGAGCAGTAAAATAAATATATTCATTTAACAGTTCCCGACCAGCATCAGTTGCAGCAGCAGCTTTTTACCATCATACATTTATTATTCCTCATAGTTGTCCATTAAAACAACCTGTTGACTGAAGCAGCTGAACACGATCCTTTTATTTAGGTCAGAAGAGTCACTGGAAAGCAGCGGAAAGTCTGACTTAAAGATAGTTGAAACTCATTCCTGTTTTCTCTGACTGAGGTTTTAGTTTCTGTTGAGCCGACTCACAGAGAAAGCTGGACTCTGTTAAACCTGCTTCACTTCATCCGTCCTGACATCTGATCCTCTCTGACATCCGCGGCTTCGTTCATATCGACGTTTTTTTGATCTCGTCTCTTCCTTTCATGAGGCTCCATCAAAGCGCTGCTTCGCTTTGCCTCTACAGAGGTTCTACACGGCACCGGAGGCTTTTTCTTTAAATGAGCTCTTATGAGGAGCCTCAGAGGGAAGGCTGGGTTACAGACAGAATCCAAATGCTGGTCCGGGGAGAATCTGGTTAATGAGGTAGCAGCATCCTGGCAGTCCTTCTGAAACCCTGGAAGCAGCTGGTTGGACGACGTCTCCGACAGCATCTGAGGTCCAGATCAGTGTTGGTTTCTGTGAGATTCATCGTCACGTTGAAGCGTTCGCTGTATTTTAAGGACAAACTCAGCCAGTTGTTGCTTTTCTCCATCGCTTCCCCAAAGACAGCGGCAGGTTAACCCTCCTGTTGTCCTCATTTACGGCCACCAGAAAAATATTGTTTCCTTGTCTGAAAAAAATACCAAAATTCAGCAAAAAAATTCCACAAATTTCTGAAAATTTGCAAAATCTTCAGGAAGAAAATTCCAATAATTCCTTAAAAGTTTCCCTTAAAAGTTTAATTTTTTATTTTTTTTTAAAAATCCCCCAAATTTGGCAAGAAAATTCTTGTAATTATTTTCAAAAAATGAGTAAAAACCTTCCCAAAAAATCCTAAAGATATCTAAAGTGATTCCATATATATTAATAAAACTTCTAATATTTCCTTTAAGAACATTCACCTAAAAATCAACTAAAATCCAGCGAACTTCGCTGGATTTTGGTTGATTTTTTTGTGAATGTTCTTAAGAAACATTTTAAACATTTCTTTTTTTCCACTAAAAATGTTCAAAGATTTCCCCAAATTGTTGAAAATGTGGACATCAGAAGTTTCACTGTGAAAATATATTTTTTTTCCACATTTTCAAACTTTAAAACGGGTCAATTCTGACCGGCAGGACGACACGAGGGTTAATGACTGGGAGCGAGGCCGGAGATCCGCTGGTGTTTGGGAGATGAACCTCATTTCAGCTCCGTGTTCTCCTGCCTCTCCCAAATGTCATCAGGACCTCTCAGCTTCTTAAGAGGATTAACATGTTGGGTAATAGGCGTAGCATCCTTTCCATTTGGGCTCCATTGTCTCGCTCTCATTCAGGACGACGAGGTTAACGCTGAGTTTCATGTAGAGCGCCTGTGTTCGGCCCACAGATAGAGGCCTGGGATTAGGAGGAAGAATCTCATTACAGGACAGAATGCTGCCAGAGGTTCCTACATATGTTGGTCTGTTCCTCATGTTTTTGTCTCCAACTCGATTGCATGTGTTCAGCATTGAGAGCTAGCCAGTGTCCATGGAAACGGCTTTAAAGACAGCAGCTACACATTTAATGTAATCAGAGGGAGAAGAGTGAATAACTGCTGTCATTACGTTGAGCTAATACGTAAGATACGACCTGCTTAGCCATACAAGGTAGGAATGAACTCTGACAATTTATTTTCTTTGCTTATCCGTGTGAAATGCTTTTATTATGGCGATCCTGAACTACTTCTCTGCAGCAGCTCGTCTGCCTGTAGCCTGTAATGTGTGTTGTCTGGTTTACTGTCAGCGGATGGATAATCATCAGCCCATAGACGGAACCGTGATCGAACACAACTCTAATTAGCCAGTTTGCCTCCAGCAGCCGAGGAGACGTCTCGGCTTCGACTCGCTTCCTTGATCAAGAGGAACGCAGCGTCGGGACTGAGACCGAGTAAACATCTCAGCAGTAATTCAGTCGCTGTCAGGAAGCTCAGTCATTCCTGGACGGAGGAAATTAAAGTGGAGGAGAATTAGAAGAGGGCTTATGATGATGGAAACAAGACGACAGGAAAGAGCATCAGGCTGGTTTAAATCAGGAGGAGGGGAGAGCAGAGAGAGCTGTTCAACCCTGCAATCAATTTAACCCTCGTGTCGTCCTGCGGGTCAAAACTGACCCGTTTTAAAGTTTGAAAATGTGGGAAAAATAATATATTTTCACAGTGAAACTTCTGTTGTCCACCTTTTCAACATTTTTGGAAAGTCTTTGAACATTTTTTGGTGGAAAAAATATGTTAAAAATGTTTCTCAAGAACATTCACCAAAAATCAACCAAAATCCAGCGAATTTTGCTGGATTTTGGTTGATTTTTATGTTTGAATAAAAGCGTCTGATGAATGAAACTATAGAACTGAAGAAGAAGTTTTTGGTTCAGTGTCCTGAAAATGAGCAGTCCTCCATGTGAATGCCTTTAACAGCCACTTCCACCTTTAGATCCTGTAACTGCTGGAGGATGTCAACCAACCTGTTAGCAGCCCTGTTAGCAGCCCTGTTAGCAGCCCTGTTAGCAGCCCTGTTAGCGGCCCTGTTGGTGGCCCTGTTGGCGGCCCTGTTGGTGGCCCTGTTAGCAGCCCTGTTGGTGGCCCTGTTGGTGGCCCTGTTGGTGGCCCTGTTAGCAGCCCTGTTGGTGGCCCTGTTGGTGGCCCCGTTAGTGGCCCTGTTGGTGGCCCTGTTAGCAGCCCTGTTGGTGGCCCTGTTGGTGGCCCCGTTAGTGGCCCTGTTAGCAGCCCTGTTGGTGGCCCTGTTGGTGGCCCCGTTAGTGGCCCTGTTAGCAGCCCTGTTAGCAGCCCTGTTGGTGGCCCTGTTGGTGGCCCTTTTGGCCACCCTGTTAGCGGCCCTGTTGGTGGCCCTGTTGGTGGCCCCGTTAGTGGCCCTGCTGGCGGCCTTGTTAACGACCCTGTTAGCGGCTCTGTTAGTGGCCCTGTTGGTGGCCCCGTTGGGGGTCCTGTTGGTGGCCCCGTTAGTGGCCCTGTTGGCGGCCTTGTTAACGACCCTGTTGGCGGCCCTGTTGGTGGCCCCGTTGGTGGCCCCGTTGCTGGCCCTGTTGGTGGCCCTGTTGGTGGCCCCGTTAGTGGCCCTGTTGGTGGCTCTGTTGGTGGCCCTGTTGGTGGCCCCGTTAGTGGCCCTGTTGGTGGCTCTGTTGCTGGCCCTGTTGGTGGCCCTGTTGGTGGCCCCGTTAGTGGCCCTGTTGGCGGCCCTGTTGGTGGCCCTGTTGGTGGCCCCGTTGGTGGCCCCGTTGGTGGCCCCGTTAGTGGCCCTGTTGGTGGCTCTGTTAGCGACCCTGTTGGTGGCCCCGTTGGTGGCCCCGTTAGTGGCCCTGTTGGTGGCTCTGTTGGTGGCCCTGTTGGTGGCCCCGTTAGTGGCCCTGCTGGCGGCCTTGTTAACGACCCTGTTGGCGGCTCTGTTAGTGGCCCTGTTAGCAGCCGTAGATAACGGGCCGGACGTCGACACAGGACTTAAATCACGTTGTCACTTTATAGCGCTGCCACCGACGGCTCCGTGACCCGGGGCTCTGCTTCCAGCCAGCTTCCTGGATGTTCCTGTTTCCAGAGGTGTTTCTGACAGCGTGAGCGATGTTATTTATACCCCTGAATATCTTTATCCTCTCAGTGAAGCTGGACTCTCAGAACGCTGCTCACTGTTTCTGGTTTCTGTGTTTACATTCAGAAATGTGCAAAGATGGTGCACGTTTTATCTTTAGAAATGGTGACTCTGTGATCGTAGCTCATTCTAATCAGTTCAGGATCTGCAGTTTTCTAATCACCCTGTGCTGGTTTCTCTCTGTTGGCTGCCACTACAATTTAAATTACTTTTAAAATTATGGTTGTTGCTCATCAGGCTGTTGAGTCCAAGTCTCTGAAATCTGCAAACCGGCGTCTGCTGAGTTTACCAAGACCTCGACTGAATAGTCAGCCATGTTAATGATCAGTAACTGTTTAAATCTACATTTTAGAGGTTGACTACACTGTAACAATGAATGTTTTTTATTTAAATTAACTATAAATCTTTGAAAAATTTACAATTTTTTATTACAGATGTTCCCTAATGTGTTAAATTACAGACAATAATGAGTGAACATAAAAAATGTTAATTTACATGTTGACCCTTCAAAAAAAAGCTCCCTTGCAATGTTTGACTGTAAAATTGCATTTTATTGTATTTAAATTAGCAAAAATCCAATTATTTGATAATAATTGGCAACAAGGTTTTCTATTTAACACTTTTCATGTAGATTTGGATCATTTTACTGATAGAACAGCGCTTAACAAATGAGATGTTCAAAGACCATTAGAAAGTTGGAAATCTGATGATTCTTTCAGTTTTTAGTGTGTTCTTATGAGAAATTGTGTATTTTAGCAACTTAAAAACAAATAAGCCTGCCTTTCAAACCGGTTTTTGAGGTAAATGTCATTTTGATTCGCACATTTTCTTCTTGTCATCATTGTGCAGCACATACAGCCTGGAACCAGACCAACATTTACCTGTTAATTAACTTTAGGAGAACATGGACGTCATTTGTATGTGCAGCAGCACACGACTCCTCCCTGAGCTCCTCCTGTTCATCTCACCTAATCAAACATCAGTGGAAACCACAGCGCTGGTCAAACACTCCACTGGTGACCTCTCATTTCAGGGGAACTCAGGTGTCATTTAGTCACAGCTCATTTATTTCACTGTCGTCCAGTTTAATCTGACCGCATTAAATTACCTGGAATATTTGGTGGTGTCACATCCGGGATGTTTCAGCTGAATCTCAGGTGGACTGTTTCCCAGTGAGGACGTCTTTTAGTGGATCGTTTCCTAGTGAGGACGTCTTTTAGTGGATCGTTTCCCGGTGAGGACGTCTTTTAGTGGATCGTTTCCCAGTGAGGACGTCTTTTAGTGGATCGTTTCCTAGTGAGGACGTCTTTTAGTGGATCGTTTCCCGTTGAGGACGTCTTTTAGTGGATCGTTTCCCGGTGAGGACGTCTTTTAGTGGATCGTTTCCCGGTGAGGACGTCTTTTAGTGGATCGTTTCCCGGTGAGGACGTCTTTTAGTGGATCGTTTCCCAGTGAGGACGTCCTTTAGTGGATCGTTTCCCATTGAGAACATCTTTTATGTCAGATGTCAGATGAGAGTAATTGGAGGAAGTACGTATATGGAATAGGAATCTTCTAATTCTGAGAAACAGAAAGTCTTCAATTTGTTCCAAAAATACAGATTTCATCCTTAAAGACTTGTTGATGCCTCCAGAGAACCAGCAGCCGGAACCTAAAATTGATGTTTCACCTGCAGTTCCTCATCTGGAGTGAGTCACTGTAGTGTAGACGAACTCTCTGTGAGTTTTATTTGAATCTGTTTCTGTGAGTGTAAATGTCACGGCTGTGTCATCGTGCTTCGTCATCGCCAGCCGTCCACTCGGTCTAAGGACTCCGGCAGCCATCCCAGAATAGTTCCAATGAAACACCCGTCCTCCGTCTAGTAATCAGTCTGTTCAATATTTAGTGGAAGTGAACGGATCTCCAGCAGAGAGATGCTCTGTGATGTTAGAAACACCTGAAGCTGCAGAAATAACGAGCTGAAAATCACTGAGGATTTTCTCAGTTTTATGGGTTTAAACCAGCAGCAGCTCAAATGAAAACTCTCAGACATGAAAACACCCAAACGAGAAATTCATTCATGTCAAACAGACCCAGGCTTTAGTTCTGGATGGAATTCACGATGTTCTCTGGAAAACACAAAATAACCAACAACATCCAAACCACAGGAGCTTATCTGATAAATGCCCAAAAATAATAATATAAATGAAGGATTGCGATGCTATAAATCATATCCTCCATAAGATTCATATCGTACTAGATCTAGTGAATCCATGAAGCTCATCATCTCCAGTACTTCTACTATTTTTAACTCCTTTGGCTTATCTATATTTTGTAAATTCAAACTGTTCATAGGAGCAGATCTTTATTTTTCTGCTTGGTATATAGTGGTCATGCCGTATTCATAAAGTTTTTTATCTGTACAGAACTTTTTTTGCTCCGTACATCTGAATAGACGCAAGTGATTAGAGTCTGAATTTATTCTGTTAATTACAACGTCCCATAAACATACAGAACTCAGAATTTAATCACCCTGGTAACTTGTTATTGCTGCATTTGACATTAAAGGCTCTGAAAAACAAAATAATTAACGCATTTGAATAATTTAATTAATGTAGAAGAAGAATATCAAGTAAAAATAGTTAAAAAAAAAAAATAATCCAGATAAGTTGTTTTAGCGATACTCTGTTATTATTTATTCTACTTCTATTTTTATTTCCCAGTACAATGCACATTTTTATATTTTAAGCTCATACATTTTTACTTTTACAGTTTTTTTTTATCTGTTTGTCTGCTGCCTGTTTCAGAGGATTTCCATGAACTTTAGTGAGTTTATATAAAGGTTAAAACTAACAGTTACCAAAAGGGCTGTTTTTCTATTTACAGCTTTTATTTTACCTCTAAGAGGCCAAACAGGAGCGGATCAACACAGAGCTTTATACTGAAATAGGACCAAATGTTCTTCTGGAAATTAGAATTGGAAATGAAGTCCTCACTCACAAACAGGATTAATTAAAACGGAGGCATTTTATCTCCTGCCGTTGTGGTAAATAAAGGCCCCAGCTGCTATTCTGGGAAGTAAATAAATTTTCCAGAAATCCAGAATGTGGTTTAAACCTCCTGTTGTTCATTAATTCCACAAGCCACTTTATGATGATGTCATCTATAGTGTATTAATACTGTATTTATTCATTTTTCATGCTTCATTCTTCTATATATTGTACATATTATTGTTATTTTAACCCTCCTGTTGTCCTCATTTACAGGCGCCAAAAAATATTGTTTCCTTGTCTGAAAACAATCCAAAAATTCAGCCAAAAAAAATCGCCAAATTTCTGCGAATTTCGCTGGATTTTAAGAACATTCACATAAAAATCTTTTTTTGGTGAATGTTCTTAAAGAAAATATTAGAAGTTTTACTAATATATGTAATCACTTTAGATATTTTTAGGATTTTTTTGAAAGATTTTTACTCATTTTTTGAAAATATTTGCAAGAATTTTCTTGCCACATTTGGGGGATTTTTTAAAATAAAAATTTTAAAACTTTTAAGGAATTATTGGAATTTTCTTCCTGAAGGTTTTGCAAATTTACAGAAATTTGGGGAATTTTTTTGCTGAATTTTTGGATTTTTTTCCGACAAGGAAAACATTTTTTTTGGTGCCCGTAAATGAGGACAACAGGAGGTTTAAGTGACTCAACGTGTTCTAACCGACCTTCAGGCTCGGCCAGAACATTCATGCTGCTAAATAAATACATATTAATAATTTAAAACTAATTTCTGGAGATTTCTTTTTTGTTCTGACCCTTCAAGAGCGTTTCAAACCCTGCTGTCCAGCCAGTCAGGCTTTTACACAGAAACCTGCTGCATTAGACCATAAATCAGACTCCTGAGGAGATGTGAGTCTCCTGTTTGTGGCTGCTTCGCTTCAAGCGCCTCTAAAAGGCTGATTCCAGCGCAGCCTTGAAATGCGTCAGACAAAGAAGCTGAGAATTGCTGCTCGACCCTGGAACATCCAGCCTGAAAATGAAGGAATGTGACAGAGAGGTCCAGTCAGTGAACTCTCGCCGCTGGTCAGATAACTCCCTGGTGTTTACTGGCCTTCGTACGTGTCTCACTGTAATTGCTTTGTGTTTGGATGTGAGGAGAAGAAGCTGCAGATAGAAGGATCGCTGCTGTCAGTTCATGTTTGAGACAGAAACACGGAGTTTGTGTCGTTGCCACAGAACTGTAATTTCATCACAACGAGCCGTTTAATCCTCCTGTTGTCCTCATTTATGGGCACCAAAAATATAGTTTCCTTATCTGAAAAAAAACCCAAAAATTCAGCAAAAAAATCCCCAAAATTTCTGAAAATTTGCAAAACCTTCTGGAAAAAAATTCCAATAATTTCTTAAAAGTTTCCCTTAAGAATTTTATTTTTAAAAAATCCCCCAAATTTGGCAAGAAAATTCTTGCCAATATTTTCAAAAAATGAGTAAAAATCTTCCAAAAAAACTAAAAAAATATCTAAAGTGATTCCAAATATATCAGTAAAACTTGTAATGTTTTCTTTAAGAACATTCATATAAAAATCAACCAAAGTCCAGCGAATTTCGCTGCATTTTGGTTGTTTTTTTGTGATGATCAGAAGTTTCACTGTGAAAATCTGTTTTTTTTTCTCCACATTTTCAAACTTTAAAACGGGTCAGTTTTGACCTGTAGGACGACACGAGGGTTAAAGGACAAATAAAATCCTTCTGAACAGCATACAGTAAATCTTCAGCTGTGTGTGTTCTGAGGCCAGTTAACCTCTTTAGGGTGTTATTTTGTGAAGCCGTGCAGCATTTTGGTCTAATAAGATGACTGGTGATGCAGGTGTGTGTTTGGTGATCGTTCATGTGCAGCAAAGCAGAGCAGAAAATGCGCTTCCTGCCTTTGTGGCTGCGAGCTAAACCCTGATGTCTGCCTGCGTTACTGCCCAGCTGGAAGAAGAACCGGTTCACGGCAGTCTGACATGATTCTGTTAGCGTCCACCTCAGACAGACTTTATTCAGAAGGAAGCGTCTCTGAAAGGAGGCAGGACAAATGTGTGTCATTCTGGTGACAGAAACCTTAGAGACATGAAAGTAAAAGTCATCCTCTGGTTTTCTACCGCGAGGAATCCAACTAGACGTGAAATGTGGAAAGAAAAGACAGAAGAATAGAGAGAGAAGTATGTGGGCAGTCGAGTCAACACAACAAAGCCGGATCCTTTCAAGAAAACTGAGTTTGTTGTGGAGGACTGAATGCACAGAAGCATGACCTCGACTCCCTCCGGATCCTCTGAGATGAACGCAAAAAGCCGACTGGACTCAGGGCTGAAGCAGGTTAATAAAGGCGCTTTTCCACTAGCACCTACTGGACTCGAATTGGCTCAGTTTAGGTCGTTTTCCATTACAACTGAGTGCCTTAACCCTCCTGTTATCTTCATTTATGGGCACCAAAAAAATACTGTTGTCTGAAAAAAAATCCAAAAATTCAGCTTCATTACTAAACAGGAACCTGCTGCCGTACGATGTTTATGCTCTTTATTCGCTGTGGTCCAGACTGAAGGTCGTGGTCAGACCAAGGTTTGCAACTGGAATAGTTCCTGCTGTAACGCCGCTTTTAAGTCTTCTGTACGGCAGCTTTACCTAAAAAAAAGCATTCATGTGTGTCTGAACGGGAACAAACCTCGTGTGGAAAACGGCTGTAGCAGCAGCAGCATATTAATGTCTGGTGTTCGCTGTTCCACAATCACGTTCGGCGGCGAGGAAAAGAAAATGAGCCCTCTGGAATTATCTGCATTTAAAATGTGACCAGAAGTTAGAATTATGTTCCATTCAGGAGCAAACACAATCTATTCAACTAATAACACAGAATCATTGTGTTGTTCTTTTGCTCCATCATTCAAACCTCCACAGTTTGAGACGGAGAAACCATGAGAACCTCCTCGGCTACTAGCGTCAACAAAAGCTAATTAGAGCGAGCAGTTAACGAACCTGAAGTCCGATCGATGAAACAAGATTGCAGCAGTAACTCTGACTTGTAAAAAACATTTGAACATTTTTCAACTTCCTGATGAGAACCAGGCTTCAGAGAAAAACCCACCATGAAGAATTGTAGATTTACACAAAGTTGGACGAGGTTTCAAAGTAATCTCAAAGAGTTTAACGTGCATCAATCCACAAGTAGAGTCGCTCTGCAGAGATGGAGATGATCTGCTAATGTGGGAGGAAAACAGGAAAGATGAGGTAAAACCGGAGTCCAGGGTTTCAGCGAAAGGCCTTCAAAGATTCCCTGGAGCTTGTTAAGATCTCTGCAAACATCCACGGCAGGAACCACAGCGGAACCTGCTGGACTTCATTCCATTCCAGAGGTTTGCCAAAGAACCTCATGACACTCCACAGTGACGCATCTCTGTGGACAGATGGTTTAAATTGTTTGAGGCAAGCATACATGAGTCAAGAGGAAACATAAAGGCTTGTTTTTTGGTTCCTGCTCAAAAGGAATCCAGTCAGAACTTTGGATTTGTTGGGTTCTCTGTTTAAACTTTAGTGACATCAATAATTAGATCCGTCTGTCCGTCTGTCCCCCGCCGATTTTTCTTCCCAAAAAAATCCTAAAAATATCTAAAATGATTCCATATATATCAGTAAAACTTGTAATATTTTCTTTAAGAACATTCACATAAAAATCAACCAAAATCCAGTGAAATTTGCTGCATTTTGGTTGATTTTTTTGTGAATGTTCTTAAGAAACATTTTTAGCATTTCTTTTTTTTCACCAAAAAATGTTCAAAAATTTCTCCAAAATGTTGAAAATGTGGACATCAGAAGTTTCACTGTGAAAATATGTGTTTTTTTCCACATTTTCAAACTTTAAAACGGGTCAATTTTGACCCGCAGGACGACACGAGGGTTCATCACTCATTTCTCTTTTTCAGAATTTGGAGAATTCTGAATCGCATCTGAAACATTTTGGGTCGTTTTTGAACAGTTTTTTTTAACCATTTTTAAGACTTAACGTCTTCTCTGGGATTTTTACACTTTGAGGGCCGGATTGGACCCTCTGGAGGACCGGTTTTAGCCTACGAGCCGCATGTTGGACACCTCTGACTTAAACAAACTGAAGCTACAGTTATGTTTTCAAATAAGCCAAAACCCAAAATGCAAGCGGCTGCATAATTCTAAGACGATGTGGAGTAATGCTCTTCCTGTGGACAGACATGAATCCTGCCTTCAGCCTCCGGAGCATAAAGAACGAGTGCAGCTTTAATGCTTCCTGTCAGTGACGTTCTGGTTTACGTTCGCCTCTAAATTGGATGTGAACTCGTCACTTCAGATTATGGTTGTAGAACACTGTGGGGAAAAAAGGACCAGCAATCACCTCCTGGCAGCAGCATTACAATCTGCTTGTAAAATCATCAAACCCTCATCTCCTCCTGAACACAGCAGCTCTTCTGAGAGTTTAATCAGAATCCAGGCGTTTTTCTTTTGCATGAAAAACTTCTGGGGGTTCTTTTCAATCAGCCGCTTTAATACTACTTTTTTTTACATGAATCCCACCAGAGAGGCTTCCAGTGTGGAATCAGATGGTTCACTTTGTGATCAGGACATAATGTTGATCCCTGCCTCTACCTGGACATGTGCAGGATTATTCTCTGTCTTTTATAGTGCAGCAAACGGTCCTGGCTGCCTGAAACATCTTATTGTGTTCAGTAGATTCTTACATTTTATTACTCTGCAAAGGAACGGTGGAGTTATGTGACGATCGGTGTACGTTTGTCTGTGAATCTGTCTGTGTGAAACATTACTCAAAAACAGACCAACGGATTTGGATGAAATTTTAAGGGAAGGTCAGAAATGACACAAGGACCAAGTGATTAGATTTTGGCAGTGATTCGACTTATAGTCTGGATCCATGGATTTGTTAAACCTCCTGTTGTCCTCATTTACAGGCACCAAAAAAAATTGTTTCCTTGTCTGAAAAAAATCCAAAAAATCAGCAAAAAAATCCCCAAATTTCTGAAAATTTGCAAAACCTTCAGGAAGAAAATTCCAATAATTCCTTAAAAGTTTCCCTTAAAAGTTTTGTTTTAAAAAAAAATCTCCAAATTTCTGAAAATTTGCAAAACTTCCAGGAAGAAAATTCCAATAATTCCTTAAGTTTCCCTTAAAAGTTTTGTTTTAAAAAAAAATCTCCAAATTTCTGAAAATTTGCAAAACTTCCAGGAAGAAAATTCCAATAATTCCTTAAGTTTCCCTTAAAAGTTTTATGTCAAAAAAATCCCCCAAATTTGGCAAGAAAATCCCTGTAAAAATTTTCAAAAAACGAGTAAAAATCTTCCAAAAAAAACTAAAAATATCTAAAGTGATTCCATATATATCAGTAAAACTTGTATTATTCACCTTTTAACCTTCAGTGTTTTTCTACTCCTAAGCGGTGTGCTTTTAACAAACCTATTCACCTCTACAGACATTCAGCCACTCTGCTTTCTGAGTAAAATATATTTTCATAAATGGTTCGTGGACGTTGTTGCTCCGTCCAGTGAGTAAAACACGGAGCATCTCTTTGAGGATAAAGGCTAGAAGCTGTTGTGTCGTAAAGCCGTTCCTTCCATAAACCTCTCAGCCGGCATCAAGCCTTCATTTCCAAAACACTCCATCCTCACTTTGAATACGGCATAAATCAGACGCTTTTCTTTCTGCCAAACTACTGCTGTTTTCTGCTGTGAAGTGAGTCGGGTCTTGGTCGGGTCGTGGATAATGACGGATTCTTTTCCTCCTGGTTCTTTTGTCGGAGCTCTGATAAATGGTGCTAATAGGCTGATCAGCCACCAAGTCAAGGTTCCTTTGTGGAAAAATAATGTTAAACAAACCGCACTAAAGTGTTGCATGAATGACATTTAAAACTCAGTATCAGTGTGCTGAAGTAAATAACATTTTCATTCATTGCAGAAAGTATGAATTAGCAATGCATGATTTTTATAATAACTTCTCATTGATTTGTCTGTTAGTTAATGTAGAAATAAGCAGTGATTCATTTAGTTGAAAGTTGAAACTAATGAAAAGCTACTTAATCTTTTACTAAAGGACAACATGATATAAGAGAGGAAAGTAAAACATAGTAATAGCAGTGAAATTGGAAATAAAAACAGTAAATGTTGGCAGCTTTAGCGAAGCTAACGTCTGAGCAACAACCATGTTCACTTTTATGAAGCATCAGAGCAACATTTTAAAACTTGTTATGACATAATACCTTGATGAATATCTATCTATCTATCTATCTATCTATCTATCTATCTATCTATCTATCTATCTATCTATCTATCTATCTATCTATCTATCTATCTATCTATCTATCTATCTATCTATCTATCTATCTATCTATCTATCTATCTATAGTCTATCTATCTATCTGTCTATCTATAGTCTATCTATCTATAGTCTATCTATCTATCTATCTATCTATCTATCTATCTATCTATCTATCTATCTATCTATCTATCTATCTATCTATCTATCTATAGTCTATCTATCTATCTATCTATCTATCTATCTATCTATCTATCTATCTATCTATAGTCTATCTATCTATCTATCTATCTATCTATCTATCTATCTATCTATCTATCTATCTATCTATCTATCTATCTATCTATCTATCTATCTATCTATAGTCTATCTATCTATCTATCTATCTATCTATCTATCTATCTATCTATCTATCTATCTATCTATCTATCTATCTATCTATCTATCTATCTATCTATAGTCTATCTATAGTCTATCTATCTATCTATCTATCTATCTATCTATCTATCTATCTATCTATCTATCTATCTATCTATCTATAGTCTATCTATAGTCTATCTATCTATCTATCTATCTATCTATCTATCTATCTATAGTCTATCTATCTATAGTCTATCTATCTATCTATCTATCTATCTATCTATCTATCTATCTATCTATCTATCTATCTATCTATCTATCTATCTATCTATAGTCTATCTATAGTCTATCTATCTATCTATCTATCTATCTATCTATCTATCTATCTATCTATCTATCTATCTATCTATCTATCTATCTATCTATAGTCTATCTATAGTCTATCTATCTATCTATCTATCTATCTATCTATCTATCTATAGTCTATCTATCTATAGTCTATCTATCTATCTATCTATCTATCTATCTATCTATCTATCTATCTATCTATCTATCTATCTATCTATCTATCTATAGTCTATCTATAGTCTATCTATCTATCTATCTATCTATCTATCTATCTATCTATCTATCTATCTATCTATCTATCTATCTATCTATCTAATGCAGTGAACCTATAAAAGGCAGGAATAATCTGTGAGCTTTACAGTGGAACAAAAGGAGAATAAAATCCCAGTAGTTCTATTTCACCATGATGTGGTGCTTTGAGACTTTTTATTTTTGTTGTTGTTGTTTTTTCCTTTCCTCTCAGTCAGTTAGAATCCCAACCTGCCATTCATTCACAGTGCCTGAGTTCCTCCTGAGATAAAGTGGTGTCTGACAGGTGACAGGTGTGTTGTGGAGGGATGCTGGTTGACAGGTTTCCATGACGCCAGAGCTCACAGTGATTAGCGGCCCACCATGTAGGAGGGTTTATGTTTGGTCCAGATGCTGTTTGGCTGCTGAGATAAACTACATCTGCTCCACTTCAGATTCATTAATCATCTAAAAACCTCTACACTGGAAAAAATGCTCCTCTCAAAACAAGAAAAATAATTATTTCAAGGAACCTTTACCTTGAAATAAGTGAAAAATCTGCCAATAGAACAAGTGAAAAACAGCTTGGTAAGATTTCTTGGAATAAGATGTATATTTAGAATAAAAAATTCCCCAAATTTCTGAAAATCTGCAAAACCTTCAGGAATAAAATTCCAGTAATTCCTTAAAAGTTTAAACATTTGTATTTTTTTTTTAAAAATCCCCCAAATTTGGCAAGAAAATTCTTGTAAATATTTTCAAAATATCAGTAAAAATCTTCCAAAAAAAATCCTAAAACTATCTAAAGTGATTCCATATATATCAGTAAAACTCCAAAATCCAGTGAATTTCACTGGATTTTGGTTGATTTTTTTGGGAATGTTCATAAAGAAATATATATTTTTTTTTTTTTACATTTTTTTCCACCAAAAATGTTGAGAAATGTCCCAAAATGTTGCAAATGTGGACATCAGAAGTTTCACTGTGAAAATATGTGGTTTTTTTCCACGTTTTCAAACTTTAAAACGTGTTGATTTGACCTGCAGGACGACATGAGGGTTAAGATGAGAGACGAGGTCAGACCATCAGTCTGGAATATCTGCCTCGCTGTTAGAGGAGAAACGAGCTTTGAAGCCTGTCTGAGGAATGATCCGTGGGCGGTAACTCTGTAAAACGACCATCAGCGGCGGCAGATTGCTGCTGACTTTGATTCCCTTTTCGAATGCAATCAGCTGAACTCAATTAAAAGCAGAGATGAAAACAGTATTACGCCAACATGCTCACATTATTTCCCTGCTATGGTTTAAATATTATCTTCCCCTCCTCAGGGCTACACAGAATGAGAAATGAAGTATTTTTAATTACGTAGAAATCTTTCAAAGCGTTTTTCAGTCTTTGGATCTTTCCATCAAAGGTAACAGCACCTGGCAGCATCTGTTCTACAGTTAATTAGGATTTATTACTAGAGTCGTACGCAGAGCTGTGAGGGATTTAATCTCACTGAATGGCTCTGATTTCTGAATTAAACCATCTCAGAGGCTGGTAGGACAGAATTAGGCATTTATTTTGCCCCGGGATGTACACTGTAGGAAGAAACGCTGCTTGTAAAACAAACAGCAGAGACGCTTTCACCTTAAAAAGATTCTCAGATTGAGGCGTTAGTGTGTTTTCTTCTCCTCAGACTCACTGGGGTTCTGTGAAATTAATGAGAGAAAACTGCCGGGGTGGTGTTCAGATGCTTCTTCTGCTCTGAGAGAATTATTAAAGCTCTGGTTGCCGGGCGGAGACGAGGAGATCAGTGGAAGCCCCTCGCCGGGAGCTCCACCATGTCAGGAGGAGAAGACGTGATGCTTTCTGGGCTCCCGCCATTTAGCACCATCTGCTCGCTCACTTGGGTCTTCATGTTTGTTTTTGAGGGTTTTTCTTCTGTCAATGTGACGGGGGACCGATAGTGTGGAGCGTGTTAGGATGATGGATGCTCTCCACATGGATCATGCTAACAACACGGAGTCTGCAGGGGACAACATGTCAAGGGGAAGAAGAGATCTCTGGGTGAAAATTTACACCAGTCTCCTTCTGTTATCTTCACTTTTGTCCAGATTAAATTTACATCAATAAATCAAAGCGTTGTTAATTCTGAGAACCTGATTATTTCATTAACAATCAGCAGAAGTTACAGCAGCTACTGAGTTCACTGAAAACTGGTTTAGGGATTATTTTAATGTCATTAAAATAAACTAGAGATCCTCTGGGCGAATCAAGGGTCTGAAACTACTTTTCGGCTGCGTACAACTTGAACAGAGTATTTAGGTGCTACAAAGTGTTGGATTCTGACGTATTATTGGGATTTGAGCTCAGATTTAAATGTGGGTTCGTTCACTTATTTAATGAAATAATTAATGAGACATGAAGAACCTTTAGAGGGCGACAGGCGGGTCGTTTTATCAGACAAACTCCAAGAAGAAAAAAAACGACTACGCAGAGTCTGGAGGGAGGCCAGCCTTAATAACTTTGCCATGATAAATCTGCCACTTGAACTTCAGCAGCATTTCCTGGGGTTAATGAGGCAGGTTTTACTGTCACGCCACCAATCCTGGCTGATTTTACAGCTTTATTTTCCTAAAATATCAGTCATCTGCCACCTTTAAAGCTGCCAGAGTTTGTTTTTGGAGCTGATTATTAGGACATTTGAGAACCTGAGCGGGCAGACATTGTTCTTCATGAACACAGCAGGATCTCGCATTAGAGGAATGCTGAGTAATGATGACAGAGGAGGACAAAACACTTCATCATCATCATCAGCAGCAGCACGCTTTGAGATCTTTCTGGTGCACTCCAGGGGAGGTTTTAAAACCTCCTCTGGAGTGACTTTTTGGAAAAGAGGACAGAAAATACTCCAGACAAGTGGAAATGCATTGTATACAATGCATTTCCACTTGTCATCCCTACAATGCAGCATGATTTCCTCCAGAGGCAGAGAGCTTCCAGAGGCCAGGATTAGCCAGTCGATGGTCCTTGACTTTAGAAAATGTCGTGGCAGTGATGCCTGTTGACTGCTGGCTGGATGTCGGCCTCCACAGTTCAGAGCCTGTTTGTGTCTTTTTACCAGCCGTCCGTCCTCCCAGCGCTCGTATCGACATCTGCTGCTGGAAAACTGCGAGGCCATTAACTGGTGGTGGAGGGAAAGTCTGAAACAGAAGGTCAGAACGGAGACGAGACCAGGAAGGGATGAACAGAAGCGAGAGGAAGGGGAAGACGAGGGTTTAAAGGGTCAGAGAGAAACTGGATGGAGAGGATAAAAAAAAAAACCCAGCAGCAGAGATTGAGTGTGAACAGGAAACAGTGGAAAAGGGTCAACAGAGAGAGAGACAGAAAATTTGAACGAGTATTGAACCAGAAACCAGGGAAACCCGAGGGACTGAAATCCAATATCTCCAGGCCCTGAAGGACTACAGAACAAATGACTAATCCAAAGAAAAAGCGCTGCATATGTGAAGACAGAGCAGAGAAAAGCCACTGGACGAACTCCTTTTGGTGTCTTTGGAATAAAAGACAATAAAAGATAGAATGAGTTAGAGAACATTTCACAGTGACTGAGCCTGAATACAAATATTGATTCTGGTGTCATCACCCTCCAGCAAACACTAAATGTCCATTAACTCCAGAACAGAACGGAGGCCACTATCAGAACCTGCCTGTAGTGGAACATGCAGAAATAAACATCCTGCAGGCGGTTGGATCGTACGGAAACGCTGATAGAAACGCAGCAGATTTCCTCTTCAGTAGCTCGTTATCACAGCAGCATCTGGCCAGGAGGACGTCGACATCTTTCAGATATCTACAAAAAAATCTATATGTTTAACCTGAACCTGCACATTATTAACCCTCGTGTCGTCCTGCGGCTCAAAATTGACCTGTTTTAAAGTTTGAAAATGTGGAAAAAAAATATTTTCACCGTGAAATTTCTGATGTCCACATTTTCAACATTTCTGGGAAATCTTTCAACATTTTTTGGTGGAAAAAAAGAAAAGTTAAAGATGTTTCTTAAGAACATTCACAATAAATATTAACCAAAATCCAGCAAATTTTGCTGGATTTTGGTAGATTTTTATGTGAATGTTCTTCAAGAAAATATTAGAAGTTTTACTGATATATATGGAATCACTTTCGATATTTTTAGGAATTTTTTTGGAAGATTTTTACTAAATTTTTGAAAATATTTACAAGAATTTTCTTGCCAAATTTGGGGGATTTTTTTTTTAAAAAATACAAATGTTTAAACTTTTAAGGAATTATTGGAATTTTCTTCCTGAAGGTTTTGCAAATTTTCAGAAATATGGGGAATTTTTTTGCTGAATTTTTGGATTTTTTTTCAGACAAGGAAACAATATTTTTTGGTGCCATAAATGAGGACAACAGGAGGATTAATCACTATAAAACCTTCCAGCAAACAGTCTAGACCAGCTTGTATTGTGTTGACATTCTGAGACAGGTTTAGGGATGTGGACATAGAAAGGTTCAAACTAAAGACTATAAACGTGACAAACACAATAAAAGTCCTTCTGATGATGGTTTGTGAAAACCAAAACCAACCATGTGATCCATACTTCAGACGCCTCTATTCAGTCTGTTTATAAACCTCAAGACATGAACTGTATGAAAAAACTAACGTAGCCCCCAAGGCTGAAAACTGAAGCCTTAAACCTGGTTTGGTAAACGGTACGTGTCCACCGGGCGTTTTTAGACATGAGTGGGTTCCAACATGCTTCCCAACATTGGATGTGTGTTTGGTGTGTAACTAAGCAGCGTCTCGAACTTGAGTTTCATCCTCTTACAGTCATACAAACATCAGCTGCATCTGATTGGATGAACCCTTTATTCAGAGGCTTTCTGCTCCTGGATTTCTAATCAAATTAACATAATTTGGAAATTTCTGCTTATATTCTGAAAACAGTTCCCCCAGAAATGGGTTTGAGGCAAGAAAACAGTCATGCCGATGCTGAAAATGTTGTTATTTTAGTTCAAAACCGGCTGTTTTTAAAGTCTTTTGGGAGTTTCCATTTGGTGCCAAATGGCGTTAGGATGTCTAAAGTTTCTGGTCTTCGCTGCTAGTTTTAAGACTTCTTCAGTACAGGATGATAAAGTTAATGTTGCTTATCGTGTTCTCACTCAACACTGGACAGAGAACAAATATATTTTCCTAATTATATCCCAAAATCTGGGGAAACAGATGTAAAAATATAAAACTTAGCCTTCAACAGGAGTACACTCTGTGGACAATCGTTCTATATTGGAACAGGATTCTGATCTGCAAAAGTAAAACCAGAGCCAGTAAATCTCACGTTTTTCAGGATTGCCAGAAAATACTGCATGTGGAGCAGAAGAAAGTTCAGAAAAGGCAAATTATAGTTTGGGTCAAACAAGACATTTGTATTTGTCGTGTTCAGAGAATAATCAGCTGATAGTTGAAGTGGTTAAAAGAGTTGTTTCTGCACATAAAACCTGGATTCATGTTTATTTTTCTGAAGTTAACCCAGTGGAACATCTGGTTCTACAAATCAATGAAACCTTCTCTTTACATTTTACGCATTTCAAATCCACTGAGAGCAGAAGGACAGCACAAAAACGAAGAGAATAAAATGAGAAATACCATCTCAAAATTAAAAACTAAACAATCTACAGGATCTACAACCATGAACTTTATTGAAAGAGATTTGAAATTGCAGAATAACTCCGTGGACCTTGTCTGTGGCCCGTCCTGCACGGATATTTATATATATATATAACTAGCTGAAGTACATCTACTGTACTGAATACAATACCACGACAAAATGCTATCCAGCCTCTGAAAAGCTTATTCAAGGATTCATTGCCTTGCAGGAAGATGAAAATCAGAAGCTGCAGGGCTGGCGGTTCCCTTTGTGTCCTGCTGCTATGAAAAAGCAGAGACAGTCTCCGATCGTACATTATCTGCCTCCATGTTGGACTGTAGACCCAGCAACATGTGGAAATACACCCAGAATACTGCAGTTTCACATGGACAACACAGTTTACAACATAAAGCAGCATGTTTTTACAGCAAGTCACAGCACAGAGCCTGAAATGTTGCTTCTGGGCTCCTGCTTAGATCCGTTTGTTTTATTCTCAGTTTAATTAAATGGAATTCAGACAGTTTTATCCATTAAACTGTCGTTGCAGTAAAATTACGTCAGCAGTTCTATCAGTAACTAATCAGTTTGGTTTATTGTCCAGCTGCGCTCCAACATATTTCCAGTATTTGATTCCTAATTTCTTTGCTTTTATTCAGCCAACAGAAGTGATTTATGGTTTAGAAGGAGGCAGCAGACACTGTGTGTGTTTAGGTCCTGGGTAAGACGTTAAACTGCAGCCACATAGGATGAATAGTTCGTGTACGGGTTAGTCAGTCCCATGCTAACGTCTACAGGTGCCTGCTATTATTCACTCTATGACTGGCGGGGGGGGTCGGCACCATGAAACTGAGTTTCCCCGGATATCTGGGGTTAGGGACTTACATATGGACAAATAGGCAGCTGTGGGACCCAGGTGTATCTCACCAAGCGTAAGAGCTGTCCAGAGGGCCATGGATGGATTGAGAAAGGACGGCAGGCAGATGTTTCATGAGGAACGACGGCTGGCACACATCAGTCAGCTGAGTACTGCAGGTTGTAGTAGTTCTGGGGGCTCTTAGTACACTCCATGGATCTGGAAGTAGTGGAGATCTATGGTGGCCAACCTTCAGAACGAAGACGCTACATGCTGATGATGATGGTGATGATGATTGTTATGGCCACAAGTAATTGTGTACCGTCTTGTTGATTGGATGGTTTCCTTCTTGGCCTTTTTTCCCCCCACATTTTCAAACTTTAAAACAGGTCAATTTTGACCCGCAGGACGACACGAGGGTTAAATTTATTTTGAGTTTTCTCTTAAAACTCAACTCAAAACAAGAGAATTTCAAGATTGTTTGACTTAAGAAGATATTTAAGATGTATTGTCTTAAAATAAGTCCCTCCATCTGCTGAAATGTCTCTTGTTAAGTGAATTTATCTTAAATCAAGTGGGATGAGACCTTTTGACTAAAAATAAGACAAACAGACTTGGTAAGATTTGGAGTTTTTGCAGTGAGAGGAGTCGAGCCAACAGGCGTTTAACAGAATGAGACACGGTGGCCTCAGAGCTGTTGTTTTAAATCGACGTTCTTTAAATCTGACATGTGGCTCTGCTCAGTGTGTTCCAGCCTACCACTGCTTTATGATCTGTCAGATGAGAACAGCAGTGTTCCTGACAGCTTACCGCATGTATGACTTAAAATTCAACTCACAGCGTGGCATAATGTGACAAGAATGTACGGATGGCGTACGTTTGTTTTTCTATTTAGCACACACATGTAGAGTGAAGAATAAACGAGGTGAAGCACAAAGAGTTCGACACAAATAGAGAGCATATATGGTACCATTCAGCGATACATGTACACATGTTCCAGATGTGCGTCAAGCTTTTTATATGGGAAGGCTGCAGAAAAGATGACCACAAAGGATACATCAAGGACATGTGTGCATCCTTCTGGCTTTTTTTGATGAGCGTTGACAAAAAAAGACCCACATTAAAGAGAAGACAGATTTCTTCACAGTATTGTCTATACATTTCTAAAGCAGTCTCACAATTCGTGAAATGGAGATAATCTGAGTGCAGGTAATGTGTCTCAAGTGACTGTAGTATAAATACGCGTCTATCTGGTACGTCCAGTCTCTGGTGAACTCATTCACTTCTAGATATAACTACACCATAAAGACATAAAACACATCGACCAGCTCTGTGAAAAGGTTATTAAAGAGCATAATTCAGGGGATGGATACAAGAAAACTTCCAAGTCACAGAATATCCCTTGGAGTCCAGTTTAATCCATCATTAGAAAATGGAAGGAAGATGGCACCGACAGAAATCTGACTAGAGCAGGACGTCCAAAAGCTGAGTGACTGTACAAAAAAGAGATTAATGAGGAAGGCCACCAAGACACCTATGACTCCTCAGAAGGAGTTACAAGAAAAATTAATGAGGGAGGCCACCAAGACATCTATGACTCCTCTGAAGGAGAAAGAGACTAGTGGGGGAGGCCACCAAGACACCTATGATTCCTGACCAAAACAACTTTTTGGCTATCAGGCTAGACAGTATGTTTGGAGGACACCACACCCTGAACATCATCACAAACACACCATCCCCACTATGAAGCACGGTGGTGGCAGCATCATGATGTGAAGCACGGTGGAGGCAGCATCATGATGTGAAGCATGGTGGTGGCAGCATCATGATGTGAAGCACGGTGGTGGCAGCATCATGATGTGAAGCATGGTGGTGGCAGCATCATGATGTGAAGCATGGTGGTGGCAGCATCATGATGTGAAGCATGGTGGTGGCAGCATCATGATATGAAGCATGGTGGTGGCAGCATCATGATGTGAAGCACGGTGGTGGCAGCATCATGATGTGAAGCATGGCGGTGGCAGCATCATGATGTGAAGCATGGAGGTGGCAGCATCATTATATGAAGCACGGTGGTGGCAGTATCATGATGTGAAGCATGGTGGTGGCAGCATCATGATGTGAAGCATGGTGGTGGCAGCATCATGATGTGAAGCATGGTGGTGGCAGCATCATGACGTGTAGCATGGTGGTGGCAGCATCATGATGTGAAGCACGGTGGTGGCAGCATCATGATGTGAAGCATGGAGGTGGCAGCATCATGATGTGAAGCATGGTGGTGGCAGCATCATGATGTGAAGCATGGTGGTGGCAGCATCATGATATGAAGCATGGTGGTGGCAGCATCATGATGTGAAGCACGGTGGTGGCAGCATCATGATGTGAAGCATGGCGGTGGCAGCATCATGATGTGAAGCACGGCGGTGGCAGCATCATGATGTAGGGATGTTTCTCAGCAGCAGGCCATAGAAGATTTATAAAAGTAGAGGGTACATTAATGCAGCAAAGTCTAGAGAAAATCAGAGAATAAGAGAACTGAAACTTGGGAGAAGATTTGTTTCCGGCAAAAAAATGAGCCGAAGCATCGAATCAAAGATTCACAGAAATGTTTTAAAGGTGGTGAACGCTGTGGAGGAGTCAGAGCTCAGACCTGAATCCAACCAAACATTAGTGTAGGGACTAGAAAAGGTCTGTTCAGGATTCAAGAGTCTTTATTTGTCGCGTCTGGATTCAGTCTGTGCAGTGAAAAGCTACATGTCAATATAAACCCAATATAAACATTTTTTAAATATATATAGAAAAACAGAAACCTGACAGAGCAGACTGATGGGCGCTGAGTTAATTCAGCTTCTTAACATGAACACTACAGTAAATTACTCTTCAAAAACAAGTCATGCTTTTAGAATCGGTTCAGATGGAACCAGAGGTGAGTTCATAGTCAGCTGGAAGTCAGGAGAAGACAGAAGCAGCAGGAATGAATTAGCAGCTTTGTCTCTGCATCAACAGGCATCTGTTCTCCTCCTGGTTATTAATCAAGTTTCAGACAAAACTAAACAAAAGTAGAATTAAACAAAGCAGATTGTGGTTTTCGTGATGCAGGTTGTGGAGGTTGCACTTCCTCCCAGCAGAATTAGGAAACGCCTCAGCGAGCCGACACAGAGCTTTGTTGGTTCGTATCGTTAAAATAAATTGCTGTGTTCTGTGGTCTGTGCAAAGAGAAAAAACACAAAAGCCAGTTTTCAGCCCACGGCCTGCTCAGGATTTAGTCCCTGTTTAGTCCCAGAGGCTCTCAGACGTTGTTCCTCTACGCTGAACTCACCCACGGGCAACACTACAACTCGTCTCTATTCCTGTTTGAAGTAATCAATTAATAACTAGCTCTCATTTGCATGGTGCTGCATCCTGCCGAGGGAAGAGGAGGGTCCGATGTTGTCGCTGTTTGCCGGAGCTCAGATTGATTTCCAGCAGTACATCTGCTGAAGGAGTCATTCCATGGAACAGCTTTGTGTTTCCACACAATATATATGTGAAGCTCGGCTCGAGTGGCAATTTCTTGGAGCCGAAACAGAAGAGAAAAAAGAGATGAAGAGAGATGGTTGATATAATGCCCACCCTCTTCTCACAGAGGAGGACTTGGTCTGATGAAATGCTCTTTCCAGATTGTGTCTGAAGTAAGTTGACGGAGGATGGATGTGTGGGAGGCTGGAGTGGATGAGGCTGAAAGGACAGGAGGTAATTCACTGATCCCTCTCCTCAGCACCGCAGTACTGATACAACTTTATTTATACTCACAGCTACACGATGCTTCGAAGGTAGAGGAAAACATCAGAGTAAAAATCACCAGCTGAAATCTGATTGTGGTGCAGAAGAGACTAGTCGGCATCGTTTCGCTGATTTGCAAGTCAAAAAATCAGTGAAAAGACGTCGGGGTTAAAATGAGTCATTTGGTGGGTTTTTGTTTTCCGTCAGCATTAAAGCAGAGATGATGTTAAAAAGCACAAAGCAGAAAAAGGTTAGAGGGCAAAAAGCAGGCAGCGTTTCACTGCAGGAACTAGAAGCGAATATTTACACCCAAGATTACTCAGAAATGATCCAAACTCACTGAAGACACAGAGTTAGTCCACGATGCTTCAAAAATCATAGAAAATGACTCAAAATGATCCAAAATGACAAGAAATTTGTTGAACATGAAATGGATGGTTTTTATTTCAAAGTCTCAACAACATGCTTCATACTACTAGACTTCTCAGGACAAAAAAAGGAGGAAAAACCAACTGGCATAAGTTAAAATAGCATGGTAAATAAATACTAACCTGGTACCAGAACAAAACAGGTCACAAATAATGTTGGCACATCAAATAAAACGTTAAGTGGGCTACAGCGATTTCAAATCACAAGGCTGAAATGTGCTACTCACACTGCTTAATGGCTGAAGTTACATTTCCCCTCTGACACCAACTTTTCCACATCAGGCTTGGCCGCTGTCAGACTTATGAGCAAACAGTCCTCCAAAGACTGGTTTGACAGTCGGTTCCTCTCAGTGTTTTTATCGAGTTCATCTTGGAGAACGCAGCCTCGCAGGTGTAGGTTGAACCCAACATGGTGAGCAGATACATAGCCAGCGTCTTCAATGTGCCATAGTCCTCGGGACAAGACACCCAGAATGCTCTGAGGCTTTCAGCACCACGGACAGCGGCCTTCATGTTGCCTATTAACCCCTAGGTCCTAGGGGTTCCTTTCCCCAGCTTGGTTCTTTCAAATGCATGTAACTCTGTTAAAATATGGCTTCAATATTTCTCAGTTTGTGGCTTTTCCTAAAAGGTGTAAATCCTCTGAACCCCAAGCAGTTTCTGGGTGATGTGTTTTTGCTCCGTGGGCTCATTTTTACTGCAATGTAACGTCCTGTAGATCTATAGAAACAGCACAACCATGGTTAGAAGTAGAGGGAGCTAAAAATATTTGCTGTTCTGTAAAAGACTGTATTAACACACCTAGTCTCAACCTGCACAATATTTTTCCAGTGCTTCTATAATTCTTAGAGTTTTTAATTACTTTTCTTACTCATCTCCTATCTACTGTGAACACTGCCTGCAGTTCACCAAAAAATCCATGAATTTTATGCAGCTGTTGGTTTCATCTGAATCAGTCGAGGCTGTCGGTTGCAGTTAGGAGCAGAGAATTTTCATTTTTTACAGACTCTGGTTTGAGTTTGTTTTTGGCTTTTTAAAGAACCAAAAGAGAGACTTGTAGTGGAAATGATGTGAATGCAGAGCCGTTAGTTTAAGCTCACGTTTGGTCAGGTTTTCTGACAGATCACAGATGGATGGTATAAGAACCATCAGAGAGCAGAAAATCCACTGAATCTGTGTTTTTACAGTTTCTGGCGCTACGAAATGTTGTTTTAATTGAATATAATGTGCTTTGGGGGTTCAGAGTATTAATTAGATATCCAGTGAGTTAGATGTGATGTGCTATAAAGAGAAAATAAAAAAGTCCAGCAGCTTTAACTCAAACTACCAACCGACCAGTTTTTAAAAAGCTGAGGAACATTCATGGCACGTCTGCTTATGTTTCAACACCTGCTGCTCAGGCGTCTTTGATAAAGACTCTATCAGGAGCTAGATCTGATAGAAAGACCAGATAAAGAGACAGAGAGGTGAGGAGATAAAAGATAAAGACTTCTAGCAGGCTGGAATGGATGTTGAGCCGGAGAAGATCAGGTCAGAGTGGAGGACTGAATGCTGAAGAACCCGGCTGGTGACTCGCTGCGCAGAACTAAAGGAAAACCATGGAAGTCCAGAATGTGGGAACCTCAGAGGTCCAGAACCTGGGAGCAGCTGGAGCAGCTGGACCAGTAGAAGGTACAGGACGGATGGATGGAGCCAAGCAGATGTGATTAAAGGAAGGTCGGAAGGTGGATGTGGCAGAACGGAGTCTTGATCTGCTCTCACTCTGACACACCAGTCTCACCTGTTCCACCTGTAGGCTCATAAAAACAGCCTAAAGCAAAATTAATAGAACCACAAGTACTTTGACTGCTACAACTACGACTAACTACTACTACTACGACTACTACTACTACGACTACTACTTTGAGGGGAACTTTTTGCTCACTTCCCATTGAAAGACTAAAATTTAAGCAGTAGAAAAAATACAAGATACACTCTACCAGTCAACAGTCTGGACTCACCTTCTCATTAAATGCTTTTTATTTATTTGTATTATTTTCTACATGGTAGATTAATACTGAAGATGAACACGTTTTTGTTTACAACAAATGCTCTCCCTTTTAGGTCCAAAACCATCTAAATATTAATTCAAAGTGCAAATAAATACTTGAATCAACCCGTACATACCCAGTGTTACTTTAATTAATTATAAATATCATTGTATTATATTATTGTTATAGCATTTAACTTTCTCTAGCTTCTTAAAACCCTAATTTCCCAGATTAAGCACAGAAAACATGAGAGCGGTCGCAGCTTCAGGCCTGATGGCGTAGAAATGGTCAACCAAAGTGAAAGTAGATCTACACCTGTACAGGTTCTAGTCTACTTCCTGTTCATCTGTGCAGGTTCTAGTCTACTTCCTGTTCATCTGTGCAGGTTCTAGTCTACTTCCTGTTCATCTGTGCAGGTTCTAGTCTACTTCCTGTTCATCTGTACAGGTTCTAGTCTACTTCCTGTTCATCTGTGCAGGTTCTAGTCTACTTCCTGTTCATCTGTCCAGGTTCTAGTCTACTTCCTGTTCATCTGTGCAGGATCTAGTCTACTTCCTGTTCATCTGTACAGGTTCTAGTCTACTTCCTGTTTATCTGTGCAGGTTCTTGTCTACTTCCTGTCCCATGTGGTGGACATGACCCAGTTGTCAGAGTTTGACACTGAAGAAGCTTCCACACACATCTACTATCTACTATCTGTAAACACTGCCTGCAGTTCATCCTAAATCCGTCCACAAATCCCTGAATATTTGTCTCGTGTCTGTTGCTTTCAGCTAAATCAATCAGGGCCTGTTTGTTGCCGTGAGGGGGGAAGAATTTTAGTTTTTTTTTTTTTTGTTTTTTTACAGAATCTTGTTATTATTAAATGAAACATGTAGAATGAAACGATTTAGATGAAATTTGAAGCCTAGATTAGTTTTTTTTTTGTTTTCTTTGACGTCACAAATAAGTAGTTTAAGGATCACTGGAAAGCTGAAATGTGTGGACACAACTAGCCTGACTTCATGCTAAGCTAAGCTAATGGTTTGCTGGTGGAGGTTTATATTTAGTTCATCCAGGAGACTTTTATTGATCGCGTTGTCTGTGTGGGCAACAAAGCAGTGAGTTCATTTCCCCAAATTTCAAGCTGTTCTTTGAATCCTGACTCACGGTTTCCTGAGTGCCAGGAAGGTTTAGCTCAGCGCTGAGCAGAATCAGAGCAGGAGTTTCTCTGAACGAACACCGAGATCAAAGAATCCCGCTGCCTCCACTGAATGTCTGCATTCGTCTAATATTACATCACTTTAGTTTTTTACAGTCAAACTGATTTTCCTCCCTGAGTGCGGATCATCTTCTCACTAAGATGATGAGTTCTGTCCACCAAGTGTTTCTGACAGGTGTCGTATCGGATCTGTGCAGCTTCTAGAGGTTTTATGGACTGAATCAGACGTCAGATGTTGTCCTGGTCGGATGTCCTGCTGCCAATGTCAAGAGCGGAGGCAGGAGGAGTCTGGTGGAAGCTCACCAGCGCTCCTTGGCCTCCAGAGCTCCTCCTCTCCCAGAGCTCCTCATCCTGCAGCGTTCCTCCAGAGCTCCTCATCCTGCAGCGTTCCTCCAGAGCTCCTCATCCTGCAGCGTTCCTCCAGAGCTCCTCCAGCGTTCCTCCAGAGCTCCTCATCCTCCAGCGTTCCTCCAGAGCTCCTCATCCTGCAGCGTTCCTCCAGAGCTCCTCCAGTGTTCCTCCAGAGCTCCTCAGCCTCCAGCGTTCCTCCAGAGCTCCTCAGCCTCCAGCGTTCCTCCAGAGCTCCTCAGCCTCCAGCGTTCCTCCAGAGCTCCTCAGCCTCCAGCGTTCCTCCAGAGCTCCTCAGCCTCCAGCGTTCCTCCAGAGCTCCTCAGCCTCCAGCGTTCCTCCAGAGCTCCTCAGCCTCCAGCGTTCCTCCAGAGCTCCTCAGCCTCCAGCGTTCCTCCAGAGCTCCTCCAGTGTTCCTCCAGAGCTCCTCAGCCTCCAGTGTTCCTCCAGAGCTCCTCAGCCTCCAGCGTTCCTCCAGAGCTCCTCAGCCTCCAGCGTTCCTCCAGAGCTCCTCCAGTGTTCCTCCAGAGCTCCTCCAGTGTTCCTCCAGAGCTCCTCAGCCTCCAGCGTTCCTCCAGCGTTCCTCCAGAGCTCCTCCAGCGTTCCTCCAGAGCTCCTCAGCCTCCAGCTCTCAGCAGGTGAAGCCCAACCAGCTCCAGCTCAGTCAGACTTTGGGGATTCTTTGCTTCCAGCTGCTCAGAGCGTCTGACTGCATTCATTTCAGTGCCAGCAGCATCCTGGCATCAGCCTCCATCACTGCCGCCTCACTTCTCAGGTTTGCTCTGGAGAGCAAGAAAAGAACAATTTAACGGAGCTTTCATGTGCATATTCTCCATCTAGCGTCGTTCGTGCCCAAACAACAATTTATTCTTTCATTTCTGCAGAAAGTCGACTCAGTGGAGACTTTTAAAAAAAACAAACTGTCAACCCAGACCTCATGGCTTGTTCAGTTTGCCGTCTTTGAGTAAAAACTGTGTTTTTCTGCTTTAACAAAACAAGCAAATTGCATTCTTTTCTGTCCTCCGGCTGCTGGATGTTATTTGTCGCCTGCCAGAGCAGCTTCACGCCGAGTCTTATCTCTCTTTTAAATTGGCCACACAATGCCAGCCTCCCCTCTGCAGACTGGTCCATTAGAACCGTCACAGGTGAACACAGAACCAGAATTCTATCAGTCTCCACCTCCAGACATCTGCTGTGAAACGTTAGTTATCAGGTCAGCAGATCCAAACCCGCTAGTTATTGTGACGAGGCTTTTTTTGTATTTGCTCCAAGACATCCGGCTCTTGATGGGGATGGTGTGTGTGTGACGGTGTGTGTGTGACGGTGTGTGTGTGTGTGTGTGTGTGGAGTGGTAATGGCTGATGAATAATGCAGGGTAACGCTGATGTGTTGACAGCTCTGACGGCTGAGAGCTGTGTATCGCTGATAATGTGCCATTTCCCTTCTGTGCTCCTCCACTCCTTTATTACAACAAATTGCTTTTTTTTGGTAATTTCACCTCCACACAACCCCCCAGTGTCTCTGGGTGAGGAAGTTTGTTGAACAACCCAAACTAGATTCTGCGCTCAGACACAAACACACAAATCTTTGGACAGTGTGTCTGAAACTCTCTGGCTTCTAAATTGATTCTGGATTGTTTATCCTCAGACAGGAATGCTTTTGGGTTTTTAGAGGTTGCCCTCATCTGGAATCAGCCAATGAGGCAGTAACTCGAAACCAGAAGATAAAATGTTTTCTTACTTCTTACTTTTAGGCCTCTAATTTGCTGTTTACATTTTATTATTGGCAATCAGAACTTTTAAAAGGTCCTCCAGAGCTGCTTTTGTAAAGCCAAAAAAACCAACAGATTACAAAACGAGACAGAAAAGTTGATTCCATTAATTGGGTCAATATTTAACTGAAGGACTTTGAAGTCCATGGGATATATCTGCATACAATTTTATTAAAAGTTAAAAAAAAAACTCATGTTTTTTTATGTTCATTACTTTCATGTCTTTACAAATTCCATCATTATTTATTATGGAAACAATCACTTATTAATAAAAAATGACTGGATATCACTAAAATATCAACTAAATAACCATCTGAATTTAATAACAACCACCTTCTAATGAGCTAAACAATAATAAAATGAGTTGATTCAGAAATAGTTCTGATTGTGTTCTTTTTATTAAGTTAATATAATCATGACAGATATTTCTTTTTTGGCAATATATCAAATTAAATCACTTCCAACTAAGTTTCTCATTACAGAAGCACCTCTCCAGGAAGTGTGTTAATTCCAGATCACATGACCTGCTGCACATGATGTCATTTCCTCCTGAAGAAACAACTGGCCAGACTCCAAGGCTTTCTGAGTTATAGGTCTAGGTTAGGTTTACTACAGTATCTTTATAAATAACTTTCAATTTCAGTTTACTCAGTTGTATATATATTATTTAGAAGAATCTTTCTCTAAAATGTCATGTGGTGTTTGGTTGTAGGCGGCCATGTTGATTTTAGGAATGAAAACAGCAAAAATGTCAACTATGATACGAAAAATCCTGCAATTATATATTGACCCGTCCAGAATGACTTGAAAATGATCCATAATTATGGAAAATTAGTCCAGAATGACATGAAATTTGTATTGAATGACTTGAAAATTATTTCAAAGACACAAAAATGATCCAAGTGTGACTGTGGGATCAAATAAAGTCCTACTCCTCTATGGAAACAGAACAACCAGGACTAGAAGGAGAGAGAACTTAAAATGCCTTCTGTTAAGTATGACACGGTTTTAATGTTATACCAAAAAAGAAAAAAACAAAAGTTAAATTTGTTTGATGTTCTACTTTTACAAACACTTTAAAACCAGGAATCAAAATGTAGAGCATTTTCAGGTTGTCAGGTTTTTAGTTTTACAATAAAAACTTGTCATACCTAACAGAAGACATTATAAGTTCTCTCTACTTCTAGTCATGGTTGTTCTGTTTCCACAGAGGAGCAGGACTTTATATTACAGTGAGAAGTGAGTCCACAGTGAGTAAAAAAGAAACAGGAACAAAAAAAGACTCAGAAACTAGTTGGAGTTCAGAGGATTAATGTGGATCAGGTCTCCTAGATGATTGAAGCAGTGATTGTTGAACCTCCATCAGCCTGGAGCCAAATAAAATCACAGAATAAAGGCCTGATATCAGCACTATTAAAGAGTTTCATTTCCATAAAATGTCCGTGAACCAACGTTATTTGTTGTGAAAATAGCTAACTGTAAAACTCTCATCACACTAATGGACAATAACTGGAGGTTAATTATCTAAACTGTTCAATGGGATGGACTTCTCTTTTTATTAGCGAGGACTACATCTCCCTTCCTCCTCATTATGTCTCGCCAAACGTCCAGTTTTTCTAATTATGTCTGATTATGTCCGTTGTTAAGGCGATGAGAGATGGAGGGCGATGGAGCTCAGCTGGAATGAAGAGAAAGAGCAGAAAGACTCCAAACTGCATCAGATCCTGAACATCCGCATTCCAGAGCTGAGTGTAAATGTTAGATCTGAGTTTAAAATTTTGACCTTTAATTAAAGAACCTCATAAAGCCGGTGAGTAATTTACAGGGACACCACATGGAAGCAGGTTCTTAGTCAACCTGCTTCCATTATTTATGCTTTTACCTATTAATTCTTCCTTTTTAGGGGTTTTATGGGTCTAAAAAAACTCAGATTTTATTATACGGTATGATTCAAATCTGGCCCCAAGATGCTAAAAACATAAAATTACATAATAAAATGTTTTAAAACCCAATAAAAATCATTAAAGCACACCGGCAGCGATCATATATGAATGAGAGGCTTCAGTTAAAACCTTCAGTGTCACAGACAGAGGATTAAATTAAACCCAGTAGTTTAGGTTTAGATGTTCTTTATTGTAATAGCACCACTGTCTGGGATTCATAAAAACCAACAAACACACTGGGGGATTTTTTTGACTTTCAGTGACTCCTTAGATATATTCCAAAAAATATTATGCAAACATATGCATCATTAAATGCAAGGGGGTCAGATTTTAACACCGGAGGAACATTTCCATCCAGTTTTAGTTCTAATGGTGAGAGGTGCAGGCTGCAGGTTCAAGGACTCGACATGAGGAGAGATAAATGGAGGATATTTCTCTCCAGACACATGTTGCTCGTTGCAGTAAATAAAGCTGTGCTGCTTCCTTTTTACAGTTCATTTCTTGTTAATGAAACTCTGCTGCTGCTGATCAGGAACTCTATTGTGTCGCTGTGCGTCTTTAGAGGCTACTTTGGAGAACCGTGATGACACCGACGCTGTGATCACGGTAGCCTCTGAAGGCCACTTCATGGTTTCCACATGTACAAGGGTGCTTGTAATGTGAATTTCGCCGCCCGCTCATGTTCCCGAATGTCCAATGATGCTTGTTTCGTACTCTGTATGTACATTACTAAACAATAAAAAACACTCAATGGATTCAAGAACCCTGAATCTGAAGTATCGTGGAGCTGAAGGATAACGGATGACCTGGTCTTCATTTTCAGTACAGGAGGTCCTCGACTTGCGTCAGAGTTCTGTTCCTACTGATCTACGTAAGTTGATTTTTGCCATAAGTTGGAACTCCGGCAAAATGTAAACAAAGCCGTTCCGTGCATCACGACATCGATCAGTTCTTCATAAAAGTCATGAATACCAACAACTTTCATGCATGTATGAATCCTTTTACTTGAAGATAAGAGAATATTGTTTATTTACTGTTTTTACAACTGGACCCATGTTGGTCGGTGTTTCTTCCTGTTCCCAGCCTTTTATTCTATCTAATTTCACTTCCATGGAGACGGCTTTCCTTTTCTTCCAAGCATCAGAAGAGTCTGACTTACGCTGGGAGCCATAATGAAGGACAAAAAGTTAGTGAATGTAGCACAATCCAAGGTGGAGTACAACCAGAGAATGGAAACAAAGCTGTCTGATAGCGCTGCATGACGACGTATTCATCCACTTGTCAACTAGTTCCACGTAACCAGTTCTGACTTAGCGACAAAATGCTGTAGGTCGATGACGTCGTAAACCGAGGACCTCCTCTATGTGGTTTAGTTTCCCAACCGACTGGCATATCAGAGGTGACTGGTTCAAAGACCATTGATTCATTCTCGTTTCACAGTTTCTAGCTCTGATAAATGGTGCAATTTTGTATTTTTTTTTTTTTAAAGACAACAATCCTCTTTTGAGTTTAGAGGTCCAAATACAGGTCAAGTAAAAATGCTGCTCCTTGATTCTACATTGTTTGGAAGCACAATGCCTCATGATTCGATGTAACCATTTTGAGATATCAACAAAATAGCAGCAGGAATTCCTCCCTCTGTAATTAGACTTTAAACACAGCAGAAAGGTAGTTTCTAACCTTTTCTGTCGACTGTAGAGGTCCATAAATTTTGAATCATTCTGTTCTCCTTCCAACAAACAATGAGTCCAAGGTTTTAGTGACTTTTTATTAAAAAAAATTAATAATACAACAAACTTTATTTGTTTAGCACTTTATTTACCAAGTGCTTTATGAAAGAATGATACAAAAAGGTAGAATGAGAATAAGGCCGAAGGACGTGAGCACAGAGGAAACAAAAACAAGGAGATGAATGAGATCAGATAAATAAGAATAAAAACAGCTCTGAGATCTTTCACAAAGAGGAGATTTAAGAGGAGCTGTGGGTTCAGTGAGTTCAGACTGTGGAGGCTCTAATAGCAGAAGCCTGAGAACCTTTTGTCACAAACTGTTGTGGGAGTAACGAGCAGCATCTCAATACTCGAGAGGGCACATACCAGGTCAGTAAATCAGAGATGATTCAGAAGCGAGGCCGTTTCAGGCCTTAAAAGTAAGCAATAAAAACTTTAAATCAAATCAAAATCCAACGAGGAGTTGATGTAGGAAGATGAGCATCTTTGTATTCAAATTATCCAGCTGAGAAAACCATGAAGGACTTTATGTAGACCAATAAACAATGGAAATGGACAAATTTTACAGACTTAGATGAACTTTATTGTTAATCAAACTAAATTATCTTGCATTGGCTCATTGTGGTATAAATAAGATTATATAGCCTCCTATGAAACTAAATAAAAAGTGTCTAAAGATAACTACAACAATGCATATAAATACATATAAATGTATAAAAAAAAGAGTTGATTATTGAATTACACAGGTTATACACAATATATCCAGTAATATATACAGAATATATCCAGTAATACATCCAGAATATATCCAGTAATATGTACAGAATATATCGAGTAATATACACAGAATATATCCAGTAATATACAGAATATATCCAGTAATATATACAGAATATATCCAGTAATATACAGAGAATATATCCAGTTATATATACAGAATATATCCAGTAATATATACAGAATATATCCAGTAATATACAGAATATATCCAGTAATATATACAGAATTTATCCAGTAATATACAGAGAATATCCTAAGCTAAACAAACATTTTTGACTTAATCATCAAAACAGGAGTTAGACTCAAATTTTTTCCCAAAGATCCTTCCCTGCCTGCTTAGTATTATTTGACAACTTGAGAAATTCTAGGGCATCCAGGACTTACTATCAGAGGCAAACTATGAGATGTTTTTGGCTGCAAGGATCTGTTAGTCTAAGGGTGCTGTTGTCTGCATAGAAATGGTATGTTTAGTGTTAACATGGCAAAGAGGCAGCAGATAAATGGACAAATGAAGGGGGCCAAGAATGGAGCCTTGAGGGACTCCAAAACTTTAAAAAAAACACAGTGGAGGAAGTTATTCAGAGCGACAGAAAAGGTTTTTTTGTAGAGATATAAGCACAGAAAACTAACAGCTGAGTTCTTAATTCCTACCCAAGTCTCTCAGTAATGTTAAAGGACAGTGAGTCACTTAAATATAAAAGAATTAAAATGGACTAATCACCCCTGCAGTCTGCAGTCAGCAATGTATCATTAAGGCCAAGTCATGCATGTTTGGAAGTGTACACATGATGTAAATTTCATCATCTACCCAAATCTGCATGAGTGTCCTAAAAACTGCTGCCATCAAAACAACCTTTAACCAAGTGCTTAAAGTGAGTGTTAGATATGAGCCAGAGTGATTCTCCAACATCCACACCTTTAAAATCCAACATTAAGAGATTTGAAATTGAAATAGTCGCTGCTGGACTTCGGAGGAGCTTTTATTTGTCGTTACATTCCATTGATGGAGCCCAAACTCAGTAGAAAGTCCTAATTTCTCCAGATATCCCGTGTTGTCCATTGTACTCGACACGCTTCAGGATATTTCTGTCTGTATCCAGCTGTTATTCATCAAAGTGTTTTTCTGGCTTAAATATGAAGGCCAGTGCGACCGTTCTTGAAGCAGACTGACATGTAGCCGTCATAATATGAATTTCAAAAACCACACTGGTCTGCACACAAACATGAAAACCATGAATCCGTCCTTAGTAACCTTCCCAAGTGCTTAACCCTGCTACTTTTCAAACAGTTGAACACTGAAGAAGGAGGTTGAGTGTTTATTGGTTAAATCTAAGCCATTGACACTGGAAAATATAACCTCAATATGAGGTATAAAAAGTGGATCTTTCATTGTGCTGGTGGTGTTTCCTCCCAAAGCAACGATGCTCTTAGCAGATGCTCATACCAATACAGACACAGAGTACATATAAAATCATTTCCTGTTGGTTTCTTGTATAGAAAACTCATAAAAAAGAGTCTGTTGTGAAGCTTGTTGTGTAGTTTCCACTGTGTACAGCCAGTAGACTGGATGTATTGACTGGAGAGGTGCTGATCCTGGAACAAAGCTCTTCATTCAGTCACAGGATTTACTGGATTTGTTGGATTTGCTGGATTCAAACTTTGGTGTTGTCTTGAAAAACTTCATAAATTCTTCACTTATTTTTGTTTATTTGCTTTTTGTTTAACAAAAATCACTGTTTTCATCGAGGTTGTCTTTTGGAGTCCCATAAATGGTTCTTTAATGGGTTTTTTACGGCATGAATTTGAACTCGATGACAGATGGAGATTATTAAACATTTTTACAAACAAATAGATTTAATTCATATGTAGGAGAAGAAAAAGAGTTGTTTAATAGTTTTTTAGCACATTTCTTATTAACAACAGTGGAGTTATGTGATGATTGACGTCCGTCTGTCTGTCTGTCCGTCTGTCTGTCAACAACATTACTCAAAAACAGACTAACAGATTTGGATGAAATTTTCTGGAAAGGTCAGAAATGACACAAGGATCAAGTGTGATTTTCTGTGATTTTATCAATGAAACAAATAATCTGAAGGTTAATTAATGATTAAAATAGCTGTTAGTCATTGATTTAAAAATTACTGGGATGATTTGAAACCACTCCCGTCACGTCTGTGGTCCTCCTTGCTGTATCATCCTGTATCATTTGTTCCACATCATTTCCAGTCTCCTACTGAGCGATGCTTTAATTTCCACTGAATCTGAGGATGCTGCCGGCATCTGGCTGCTGAGAGTCAAGGTTCTCGGGGGGGCTGGACCTCCTGCTGCCGTTTATCAAAACCCTTCATCTGGACGCTGCGTTCTGTTAGAAAATGATCAGAACTTGGGTTTTATTTTATTATTCTACCTCTGACATGTTCTAACTCGTTGATGAAAGGATGATGGGTGCTGCTATTGATCGGCCCTCCAGGTTCCTGCTTCGTTCGCTGCTGTTCCTTGTTGTGAGAAGCTGTTCAACAATCTAATAAAGCCTTTCTCAGCCTTTAAGTCTATCTGTAAACATGCCGAAGTGTGAATGTTACAACCTCCTGTATTTAATTAGACGGATGTAGAAGGGAATCATATATATTTAAATTTACAGCAGCAGTTTCAAAGATTGAAAATGTGGAAAAAAATAAATATTTCACAGTGAAACTTCTGATGTCCACATTTTCAACATTTTTGGGAAATCTTTGAACATTTTTTGATGGAAAAAAAAATGTAAAAAATGTTTCTGAAGAACATCCACATAAAAATCAACCAAAATCCAGCGAATTTCGCTGGATTTTGGTTGATTTTTATGTGAATGTTCTTCAAGAAAATATTAGAAGTTTTACTGATATATATGGAATCACTTTAGATATTTTTAGGATTTTTTTTGGAAGATTTTTGCTATTTTTTTGAAAATATTTACAAGAATTTTCTTGCCAAATTTGGGGGATTTTTTAAAAAAAATAAAATTTTCAAGGCTAACTTTTCAGGAATTACTGGAATTTTCTTCCTGAAGGTTTGGCAAATTTTGTTTTTGGGATTTGTTTTGCTGAATTTTTGAATTTTTTTTCAGACAAGCAAACAATATTTTTTGGTGCCCGTAAATGAAGACAACTGGAGGGTTAAAGCTCACGAGGAGCTCAGAGGTCAGAGGAACGGCATCCTGGAAACTCTTATTTCACTGTAAATGATCATGTTTTTCCTGAATATTGCAGTAACAGGTGAGTGTTCTGTGTATTTACAGGATCCAGTCCGGCTCCTACCTGAGCACCGGCTGGTTCACGCTCATCCTGGCCATGGACATGTGCAAAGAGATCCACGTCTACGGCATGATCAACGACACCTACTGCAAGTAAGACACCGGCCTCCCCTCACCTCCTCACCTCCTCACCTCAGCTCCTCCCCTCACCTCCCCTCACCTCACCTCCTCACCTCACCTCCTCCCCTCACCTCCTCACCTCACCTCCTCACCTCCTCCCCTCACCTCCTCACCTCCTCCCCTCACCTCCTCACCTACCCTCCATGTTTGGATGAAAAATGTCTAAACTTTGAAAACTAGATTGACATTCAGCAGCCAGAGGCATCCTCCCCTAACAGCAGACGGCCTGTTACAATTCCAGGGCCTCAGTCTGGGTTTAATGGCTGAATTTCTATTCTGAAATCTATATTGGCTTCTCCGTGCCGTGAATACCGTAATGTCTTCCTGCCTGGAATACCCAGCAGGCTGCAGAGCGAGCGTCGCTGCGGGTGGCTGGACCTCGGCTTGGGGTTTTATTTGTGTTTGAGGCTGTAATGACAAACAAGACGCTGCTCGGTCTGAAGTCATCTCAGCCTCGATGGACTCTCCTCCTTTACCTGAGCTCCCCCAAGTCAAAGACACTGGAAAAAATGCTCCTCTCAAAACCAGAAAAAAAGTATATTTCAAGGAGCTTTTACCTTGAAATAAGTGAAAAATCTGCCAATAGAACAAGTGAAAAATGTCTTGGTAAGATTTCTAGAAATAAGAGATGATATTTAGAATATTGAGATCTTAGAATTAGCTGGAAAACTTATTTGAAGCTCTATTTTACCAGGATTGTCAAGCTTAGGTGTCTGAAAATAAGTCAGATATGCTTTAAAAAAAAAAAAAAAAAAAAGCAGTTTTTCTCTCAAAAATAGATTTTTGCTTTCATGTAACCTCCTAATTTGAGATGTATTAACCCTCCTGCTGTCTTCATTTATGGGCACCAAAAAATATTGTTCCCTTGTCTGAAAAAAAATCCAAAAATTCATCCAAAAAATTCCCCAAATTTCAGAAAATTTGCAAAACCTTTAGGAAGAAAATTCCAATAATTCCTTAAAAGTTTCCCTTGAAATTTTTATTATTATTTTTTTTTTAAAAATCCCCCAAATTTGGCCCACATTTTCAAACTTTGAAACGGGTCAATTTTGACCCGCAGGACGACACGAGGGTTAAACTTATTTTGAGTTTTCTTGTAAAGTTCAACTTAAAACAAGATAATTTCAAGATTGACTGAACAAGATAGTTCAGATGCATTGTCTTAAAACAAGTCCCTCCATCTGCTGAAATGTCTCTTGTTAAGTGAATTTATCTTAAATCGAGTGGGAGGAGACATTCTGACTAAAAATAAGACAAATAGACTTGGTAAGATTCTGAGTTTTTGCAGTGCACTTTAACCTAATGCTCAGTGAAATCCTCGATGTGTTCCCTTTGCACAGCAGGAGCTGGAATAAAAGCAGAGAGCAGCGATAATTCAACCATCTCAGAGGGTTTTATGATTCAGCGAGGGAGTTCAGGGCGGGTTTCTCTGCCTGTCCGTCCCTCATTTATTCCCCTCCATGCGGCGTCAGACAGGAGGATATTGTGTTTCGCTCTGAATTGACAATTTAGTGTCGCACAAAGTGCTTTTGGCAACTGGACGCTCCGGTGGAAGAGGAGAAGTTCTGAGCTTTAGTGAGGAGTGACCTCGGCGGTTGTGGTAATGGAGCTTCAACAGGTGCAGCAGACGGAGCTGGAATTCAATTTATTTGTTAACGCAGCGCCGTGTGACAGAGGAGAGGCAGGGATGCTGGATCGCTGTACGCCGGCAGACGCTTTCTGCTGCTTCTCTTCCGTCTGGCTTCTTCCTCTGGATCGTTGGTGGAGTCGTCGTCTCATGAAGCCGTCAGTCACCGTTAGAATCCCACAGCCTCATCCTCCGCTTCCTCCTGTTTTATCGATTCCTTCTCTTTTAACCCTCCTGTTGTCTTCATTTATGGACACCAAAAAATATTGTTTGCTTGTCTGAAAAAAATCCCAAAAATTCAGCAAAGAAATTGCCCAAATTTCTGAGAATTTGCAAAACCTTCAGGAAGAAAATTCCAAGAATTTCTTAAAAGTTTCCCTTAAAAGTTTGATTAAAAAAAAAAAAAAATCCCCCAAATTTGGCAAGAAAATTCTTGTAAATATTTTTAAACAATGAGTAAAAATCTTCCCAAAAAAATCCTAAAAATATCTAAAGTGATTCCATATATATCAGTAAAACTTTTAATATTTTCTTTAAGAACATTCACATAAAAATCAGGATTTTGGCTGATTTTTTTGTGAATGTTCCTAAGAAACATTTTGAACATTTCTTTTTTTCCACCAAAAAATGTTCCAAAATTTCCCAAAAATGTTGAAAATGTGGACATCAGAAGTTTCACTGTGAAAATAATTTTTTTTCCACATTTTCAAACTTTAAAACAGGTCAGTTTTGACCTGCAGGAGGACACCAGGGTTAAAGGAAACTCTATGAACAGAGTGAGTCAGAGCGTTTCCTGCTGTACGACTTTACGGCGTGTTTTGGCTCAGAATAGGAATGAATAACGTCATGATGTTTTACACATAAAAACACTCGAGTGAAAGAGTGTTTATTGGATGGACTCGGCTGCTCCTTTTCTCCCAATAAAACCCGCTGAGTGTGGAAGTTTGCTCGCAGCAGAATCAGTTCAGATTACTGCTTTCTGTCCTGAAGGAGCTGCGCTTTAATAGTTCAATCATTCAGTTTGTTTATTGCACCACATAATAGTCAAACTATTTGTCTGGAAGAGGAGAGATTTCAGAACGAATCATATTATCATATTAAACATTTTAATCTTCATATATATTATGACTGATTTGTGCCGACGCAGCAGAAGCAGTTCCAGGATTTCTTGCAGAAACAAGCAGCAAATAGAATTAAATCCATATCAGCATGTAAGTCTTTAACCAGAGAGACCAGGCCTGAATGGAAACTGATACGAACAGTAATCTGCTGCTTTTCTGGGAGCTTTTTCCACAGAAATTTACACCTGACTGGAGGGATTTGTTCCCAATTAGACACGACAGCATTAAGATGTTGAGCGATAAAGTTTGGCTCCAGTTCATCCCAGAGGAGAAGTTTTATCAGCACCGAGTTCCAGAATCTGTCACGGGACAGGGAAATTCTGAACCCACAGCGAGAAGCAACACAGCAGGTCGAACTTAACCAGGATTTATTCACAAAATACAAGGCTATAATGCCACCACTGGCCAGAAACTCCCAACCCACAGTACAGTCCACGTCCTCGCTCCTGAGGACGGCTGCAGGGTAAACATGCTGCTCAGTGTCGCTCCGTACTCCTAGACCACAGAGGCTGAAATGATAAATGTCCTTCTAGAGCTGCTGCAGCTCATCTAGTTCATGCCGGTCACCTGCAGCCGCCGTCACGCAATCATTTCTTTGTGGACTTTGCTTTGCTTCTGTGGGATTAGTCATGTTCAAACAGGAGACATTAAGAAAGTAGATGTTCCCAAATAATGGTTTCCAACTGGAGCTGGATGTTTCAACTGGTTTAGTAGATGTACTGACTGACAATAGTTTATTACAGATATATCAGTGTCTGTGTGACAGATTTATATTTTATAATTGATTTTGACATATCCTGAGTTTATATGGGGAATATTCAGTACTGTTCAAAAGTCTGGGGTCATTTAGAAATGTCTGTATTTTTGAAAGAAAAGCATTTTTTTTCTCCAATGAAGATAACATTAAATGAATGATAAATCCAGTGTAGACATTGTTAATGTGGTAAATGACTATTCTAACTGGAAATGTTTAATGGAATATCTCCATAGGGGTACAGAGGAACATTTCCAGCAACCATCACTCCTGTGTTCTAATGCTACATTGTGTTAGCTGATGGTGTTGAAAGGCTCATTGATGATTAGAAAACCCTTGTGTTATTATGTTAGCACATGGATGAAAGTGGGAGTTTTCATGGAAAACATGGAATTGTCTGGACGACCCCAAACGTTTGGACAGTACTGTAGCTAACAACTTTATCAAAGTAAATACTTAGTAACAGTGGATATGAAAAAAAAACTCCTGATAATTTTTATCTGTTTTTAACTCTCCTGTTGTCCTCATTTACAGGCACCAAAAATATTGTTTCCTTGTCTCAAAAAAATCCAAAAATTCAGGAAAAAATTCCCCGAATTTCTGAAAATTTGAAATTTGAAAAACCAAAATCCAGCGTATTTCGCTGGATTTTGGTTGATTTTTTGTGAATGTTCTTAAAGAAAATATTACACGATTTACTGATATATGTGGAATCACTTTAGTTATTTTAAGGTTTTTTTTGTTTGTTTGTTGTTGGTTTTTTTTAAGATTTTTACTCATTTTTTGAAAATATTTACAAGAATTTTCTTCCCAAATTTGGGTAATTTTTATTTTTTTATTTTTTTAAAGAAACTTTTAAGGGAAACTTCTTGCTGACGGTTTTGCAAATTTTCAGAAATTTGGGGAATTTTTTGCTGAATTTTTGGATTTTTTTCAGACAAGGAAACAATATTTTTTGGTGCCCATGATTGAAGACAACAGGAGGGTTAATGCAGTTAAGCATTAGGTCATTGGAATGACGTCACCGTAATACAACCAATCAGAAATGGTCGAGCAGGAAGCATTTGGAGACGGACAGTTTTGTTTTTGCTGTTGATGAAGAGTCTGTTGCTGGTGTCGTTTCTTCATCCAGTCCTACCAGGGTTACTGTCCAGCGCTGGTAGATAGACTTCCCTCAGTGAACTGCCTTCTTTCTTTCCCTTCAGGACGGACGGCTATAAAAAGGTTCCCTACCACTACTACGAGGCGGGCAGCCGGGACGAGTGTGCTGAGTATCTCCTCCATGAGAGCGCCCCCTACGGAGGACACCGCTTCATCACAGAGAAGTCCGTTTTCTCCAAGTGGGCCAAGACTCACGCCATCAAGTTCTTCAACCCGCCGTGGCAGCTGTCGTGACCCCGGCTGAACCAGCATGGAGATACCGTCTATCATCAACATGCAGAGACCGAGTGAGTCTCTGTGGAGACTCTCAGCTTCATTTTAGCACAAATTTCATTCCATGAAGGTTGTTGGTCGACTCCTGGTTGGATTCCGGCCCCTGAATCAGGCAAATTAACTTTAAGGTTTGACTGACTCAGACACGCTGACATATCTCCTGCTTCTTGAATATTAAGTCTTCTGGTTTTTTAGAGCTGAAGGAGGAGCACGACTCGCTGGCTAATCGATCCATTCGCTGCTCTGCGAGTCTAGCAAAGGATGGCTTGGACTTAAAGAAAGAGAAGAAACAAGCGTCCGTCAACTGGCAGTGACCTCCCAGATGTCCGCCGGCTCTAGACGTCACTGAGCCTAAATTTACATTTTTCTTTTTCCAGGACTGTAGCTGAAAACGAGACGTCGACGTCTGACGAGCTCGTCCACCCCGTTTCCTCCGAGCGTCCGTCTCCTGTCAGGCTGTAATTAATCTGTAACGAGTATCATTCAGGCCTTCATCTCTGACTGAGGGGAGTATTGGAGGCAGATGCTCTGTCAGTTTCAATTTACTCCGTTCTCCTCAAAGACGCTTCAGCAAACAAGGTCATTTGAAAAAGAAAACAGGAGCGAGCTAAAAGCAGATTCTCCAAACTGGCAGGTGAACCGGCTTCGACGCTGCGTGTTTACTCACAACCTAAAGATGTCTTTTCTTGTCTCATGCTGTGAAATTGAATTTTCAGAGACACTGTGTGGTGTCGGCTCGACGTCTGGGTGGTTTTTCTAATTTATTCTGCAGAGATAAGTTCCTGACGCTGTTTGACGGTGTGCCATTGACAATGTGAGCATCACAGCCCATACAGCAATGTGCAATTAGAAGCTCCGTCTTTACAGAAGGAGTTCAGTCCTTTGTGACCTGCAGAGGAGAGATTTATGTGTGCAGTGAAACCATTTGAAGTTAATTGTATTCTATTATCATTTTGTGCCTGCGATATAGTGTGCAGTTCATCGTATTGACACAGAGGAAGATGCTCTGGCTCTCCTCCTCACTCATCTCATCCAGCTTTGTGCCTCTTTGTGTGCAGTATCACTGTGTGAACACGACCTCCCATTTGTCTTTGGATGCAGCGTCTCGTGGTTCCATCCATTTCATTTGAACGCTTCTGTTCCAGGACAGTGGAGAATAATCAGAGAAGTGCTGAGGTGTGGGTGGCTGGTGGCTGTGACCATGACTTCCCCCCGAGGCTGTGATTAGTGTCCTGGTCGGAGCAAGGACTGCAAGGACTCAAAGACTTCTAATTTAGGCGACTTGATGCAGAGGGTCCCTGACGACGGTAATATACTGCAGCTGCTACTGCTGTTTACCACAGAGGAGCTCCAGCTTCTCTCTGAGCACTGACATGTTGATTTCCAGGTCAACAGAATATCTTCAGAAAACATAGGGTTCAGTTGTAGCTTTTTCTGGAACTAAAACTGTAAACTTGGTTGAACAGTGACAGCTTTTATATCAGCACTGCTTCAGGAACGGACCTCTGTGCTGATCACTCTTCATTAACCCTCCTGTTGTCTTCATTTACAGGCACCAAAAAATATTGTTTCCTTGTCTGAAAAAAATCCAAAAATTCAGCAAAAAAATCCCCCAAATTTCTGAAAAAAGTTATATTTTTTAAAAAATCCCCCAAATTTGGCAAGAAAATTCTTGTAAATATTTCAAAAAATAAGAAAAAATCTTCCAAAAAATCCTAAAAATATCTAAAATGATTCCATATATATCAGTAAAACTTCTAATGTTTTCTTTACGAACATTCACATAAAAATCAACCAAAATCCAGCGAATTTCGCTGGATTTTGGTTGATTTTTTTTGTGAATGTTCTTAAGAAACATTTTAAACATTTCTCTTTTTTTCCACTAAAAATGTTCAAAGATTTCCCCAAACTGTTGAAAATGTGGACATCAGAAGTTTCACTGTGAAAATATATTTTTTTCCACATTTTCAAACTTTCAAACGGGTCAATTTTGACCGGCAGGACGACAGGAGGGTTAAGGACCAGATCCTACCTACACAGTGAAATCTAGTGTTTGAAATGCTGCTGGAACAACAGTTATCTGTAGCCTCATGGTCTTCTCTGGGAACTTTTTTACATGCTCAAAAATGTCCAAACAGTTGCAACCTGACATGTAGTTGTTTGGTTTAAGAAGGCGTCTTTCCACTGCAGGAACTCAGGACTGGAATGATGTCGCGCTAAATGTTACAGGAACAGAGCGGCTCTTTCAACCTTTCTGTTCTGAATCCATCATATCCGACCATGACGCCAACTTTGATTAATACCCAGTTAGCTGTTGTAACTCTAGTTTTATGAGTGTGTAGAAAACAGAACAAAGGAGGGTTTGTAGTGATAGCTACATGGGGATTTTACATTAAAGACACTGAGAGGTCTTCTCCAAGTTTAACCAATCAGCTTCAAGACCCTACCCTTTAGTCTGTACTTCATTCTGTCTACAGAAAGTCCTAAAACATCCCGAAGTTCCTGCAGTGGAAAACAGCCTCATGTGAACCAGGTCCTACCTACACATTGAACTATAATATGTTAGCAACAGAGACTTGTAGCCTCCTAGTGGTCTCTGAGGACTTCGTTACACCCTGAAAACACAACTTACACCCAGTCAGTTTCAGCCTGACAAAGGGTCTAAATGTTGTAGTAAATCTAAAAAAAATGTCGTCTTTCCACTGCAGGAAGTCAGGACAGACCCGAGGTGACGCAGACTTTTACAGCTGTTTCCTCTAATCATCCCTTTCATCCTTTCTGGAACTGTACATAGCTGCTCATGATAGCTGATTTGGTCAATTTCCAATTAGGGACACTTAAAAGGCAGAAAAATGGCACTTGTTGGCGTTTTCAAGTCAAGACCCATACAGCAGTTTTATCACGCCGCTCAGAAGAACCTCCCTTGGCAACATCCCTAAACATGGTTCTCTGGAGATGAAGAAGATTCACAAAGACGATTGAATCCAGCCATCCAGAAATGACTCACGAGGTCCTGCAGTGGAAAACAGCCTCATGTGCACCAGATCCTACGACACTACGGTGTTTCTACCGCTGCTGAACAAACAGTGATTGTAGCCTCGTACTCTTCTCCTTATTAGACCCTGAGACTAGAACTTCCACTCTGACGATGGGTTTAAATTTAGTTCTCGAGCCTGAAAAACTCTCTGAAGACCCAGGAGCTGGTGAGGTGGTGCTAAATGTCGCTGGAACCTCAAGGCAGCTACGACTTGTGTTCATTAAGTCACAGTTGGACATCTGTGCGTGGTCTTCGTGGACTTCTTGACGTGTCTTCGGATTATGAAGATAAAGAAGCAGAAGTGACTATAACTCTGTAAAAACTCATTATTCTTATCTTGGAAATACAAGTTTTACCAAATAATCTTAACTAATGGTCTGCCTTCTAGTGTTTCTCCCTCAACTCCCAGCTGCTGATTAAAACCATCAGATGTAGCTGAAGGCTTGAGATAAAACTAAGCTACTAAATGTACCTCGAGCTGAAGACACCCTGTGGGGTTTTCTTGTAAACAATAGAAAAGTTAAACCTACATTCGGCGTCATTCTCCTCCTAACCCATCTGATTTCACTGTGACACGAAAGAGTCTTTTTCTGTAAATGTTTAAAAAGCCAAATTAACCCTCCTGTTGTCTTCATTTACAGGCACCAAAAAATGTGTTTCCTTGTCTGAAAAAAAATCAAAAAATTCAACAACAAACTTCCTCAAAATTCTGACAATTTGCAAAACCTTCAGGAAGAAAATTCCAATAATTCCTTAAAGGTTTCCCTTAAAAGTTTAATTTTAAACAAATCCCCCTAATTTGGCAAGAAAATATTTTCAAAAAATGAGTAAAAATCTTCCAAAAAACCCCCAAAAATATCTAAAGTGATTCCATATATATCAGTAAAACTTCTAATATTTTCTTGAAGAACATTCACATAAAAATCAACCAAAATCCAACAAAATTTGCTGGATTTTGGTAGATTTTTTTGTGACTGTTCTTAAGAAACATTTTTAACGTTTCTTTTTTTTCCACCAAAAACTGTTCAAAGATTTCCCAAAAATGTTGAAAATGTGGACATCAGAAGTTTCACTGTGAAAATATATATATTTTCCACATTTTCAAACTTTAAAACGGGTCAGTTTTGACCCGCAGGACGACACGAGGGTTAAACTGACTGTGGTTCAGTGTTGAAGAAACAGTGGTGAATGCTGTGTTATATTTACTAAAACTATAGAAAGTAACTAATACCTTTAACTTTTCATAGCAAGACTTTCATGCACACGTCTATAAACACTAAAAGTCCTCGAGCTTAAATGATCTGCTACAGGTCAATCTGAAGGACAACCTGATGAAGAAGCTGATATGTCGAGTTTTTTGCTCAGATGTTGATGGAATTTAACTTGCAAATTAGCAGACATCTTGCTTTCTGGGTTGTTGTTTGTCAGCTGCACTTTCTGAAACTTGTTTTGCATCAGGAGCAGAAAACTCTGACCTTTCTGCTGCCCAGACAGAGCATGTCAGAGCTGTGCATCCATCCTCTCAGAGCTCAGCCTCGTCCGTCCTGCTGTCACTCACTGGAAGTCGACCGAGCTGACGAGAGCATCAGCAAAATGCAAAAATGTCCTCTTTTAAATTCCTCCCGGCGTGGCTGAGCGGATTGGAAGACAGTCGGCGGTTGGATTTCCACCGTGGATCAAAGCTGCACCGAGTGGTAGAAGATGTAAAATATTAAAGCCTGAAGAGGACGACTGGGAGGCAGAAGAGTTAAAACCATCCTTCCTTCTGCTGCTGTGGAGGAAACAGAGGCGGGGCTCATCCTCTATGCCATGCATGTTACATGTTTCATTGGTTTCCTCTCAGCTCCTGATTGTGCTCTCATCTGGCAGCTCAGTCCTGCATCCATCATGTAGTGGAAAACGCTTCACACCAACACAAGAGATCCGCTCTAAGACATCATCCCATCATTTTAACATCTTCTTTTATTGTTTTTTAACTCATAAAGGCCTCTCCACACTGTGTCATTTTAACAATCCTATAAGTTCCCAGCTTGCTACGCGTTTGCTCAAGGAACTTTTACCTTGAAATAAGTGAAAAAATCTGCCAATTGAACAAGTGAGAAATGACTTGGTAAGATTTCTTGAAATAAGATATGATATTTAGAATATTGAGATCTCAAAATTAGCTGGGAAAACTTGTTTTAAGCTCTATTTTACCAGGATTGTCAAGCTTAGGTGTCTGAAAATAAGCCAGATATGCTTAAAAAAAAAAAAAAAGAAGCAATTTTTCACTCAAAAATCGATTTTTGCTTTCATGTAACCTCCTAATTTGAGATGTATTAAACTTATTTCAAGTTTTCTTGTAAAATACAACTCAAAACAAGATCATTTCCAGATTGTTTGATATTTCAGATGCATCGTCTTAAAACAAGTCCCTCCATCTGCTGAAATGTCAGATGTCTGAGCTGGAGGACACGACTAAAAGACTTCTGCTGCCACAACTCTAACAAACTTGTTTTGATGCGTTTTGTCGCCGTAAATCATCTATTTGGGTTTATTGTTCAGTACGTCCTTTCATCCTGCATTTCTATTGGTTAATTAGTTGTCGTAGGTCCAGCAGCATCACACTGTGAGATGATCACCCCAGATTTCTGACAGTCAGGATTTTATGACAGCTTGTCTTTGGTCTCCATGACAACGGCCGTCCTTGTCTCTCAGTGCGACGTAGGACCACCGAGTTAGAGCCCAGACCAAAGATATCACCACCATTCTCTCACCGTCGTTATCTTTGGTCTGAATCCTACAGTGTGTAGAGGCCTTTAGTTGGAAGAAGGTTCATCTTCATCCTCTGTTTTGATCTAATAACGGTTGCCTTTATTTTTTGTCGATGCCGTGGTTTGTGAGTTTTTCTTTTTATTGGCTTCAGGCTGGTTATTTTCTGACCAGCAAACACTCCATTGTTCGGCTCCATGCACTGGAAGAATACCCACGGATGCATTATTCAGTGTAATATGGAGAATACGCCTCTTATAGGCTCCCATGAATCATCTGCAGCCGCATCATGAATAAAAGTGTGGGCAGAGTTGGAGGCCAACAATAAGATGCATTTATTTTCCAAGGACAACTTTTATTATTTTCAATTCAAGGATAGTTTTTAACTTTAAAGAAATACAACCAGTCCTCTAGTATCTGCTGCACGACGGTGTATTATTATGGTCTGGAACATGGAAAGGACTAGGATGATGAGGAATGTCTAAAAGTGGGAGTTTCTGGAAAGATCTGCAACAAGTTCAAGGGTTATGAATGATTTAGAACATGAGATTTTTAGTAGATAAAAAAACACAGAACCAGGAAAAATGTATTATTAACCCTCTGGACTCCAAGTTTGGTCTTTTATATTCCTGTCAGGTTTTTGTTCACTGTGGGCTCAAGTTTCACTGCAATATAAAACCTGCACCTGGATGGAAACAGAAAAACCACAGCTAGAAGCTGAGAAAATATATAGCAGTTATAATGTCCTAAATCCTAAAAACAACTAATGAAAGTTATATGGATGGATACAGAATGGAACCATACAAGTGTCCACATGTGCTACCAATACTGTGAAATATTTTCTCTACTTTTACTCTTTATGCTTTTATTTTGTATTCATACCTGTGTACACATCCTGCAGTTCAGCCGAGAAGTTCCTGAATATTTGTCACATGACTGTTGGTTACGGCCAAGTCATGAATCGCTCCATGTTTGTGCTTTATTTATTCATTTTAATTTTAATTTTTAATTTTTTCACAGATTTCACTTTGTTCAAATGGTTTATTTATGGCAATAAAATTAATATGAGGTATAATGATGCAGCTCTGATGGAATTTAAAGCTTGGATTTGGTAAAATTTTCACAGATAAGTCATTCAAAGAGAACAGAAACTTGAAAATCATGACACGGCTTTTTAAAAACCACCACGGCTCAGTTCAAATGTTTTTCTTGAAGCAGAACTCCTCATTTGTCTGATGGTTTATTATTGCTGAGAAATTAACATCTCATCTGTTCAGGATTTAAATTAATGCCTCTGGAGGAAATAAAATAAAATAGTATTAAGGTTCTAACATCTGTCATTTAAGGAATGTATAAAATAAGACACGTCTTTCTGATTTATCTGAATAATCAGGCTTTTACAGTCTCACCTTTTGGGGATTTTCTTTTCCTTTCTTTCTTCTCATAGACGCTCAAATTTTCACACAACTCACCCTAAAAGCTAAAACAGAGCAGCTTTACGGTACCTTAAAAATACTACAATAAATGTTAGAATATAGACGTGTTAAACTTTCATTAGCCCCTAAAACAGGTCTAAAATAATGTTTAACCCTCCTGTTGTCCTCATTTACAGGCACCAAAAAATATTGTTTCCTTCTCTAAAAAAAAATCCAAAAATGCAGCAAAAAAAATCCCCACATTTCTGAAAATTTGCAAAACGTTCAGGAAGAAAATTACAATAATTCCTTAAAAGTTTCCGTTAAAATTTTAATTTAAAAAAATCCCCAAATGTAGCAAGAAAATTCTTGTAAATGTTTTCAAAAAATGAGTAAAAATCTTCCAAAAAATCCTAAAAATATCTAAAGTGATTCCATATATATCAGTAAAACTTCTATTTTCTTTAAGAACATTCACATAAAAATCAACCAAAATCCAGCTGTGTTTCCATTTTCAAGTCAGTGGAAGTTTTGTGTTTTTGCAGTTTCTGGTCCTGATAAATGGTGTAATCATGGCATTTTTCTTTAAAAAGATAACCTTTCTTTCCAATCTGCTGCAGGTTCTGTGGTTCAGACGGTTAACACTTCTAGGATAATTTACTACCGTCTTTTGTTTCTGTAATTTCCAGGCAGAAGAATCCGTCTAGTTAAATATAAAGTGACTGAATGTAACGTTGAGTCTGAGCTGAACCCTTCCCTCCACCAGCAGGTCGTCTGCTTTCATATCACAGTTCATCAATCTGTCCATCAGAAAAGGTTCCATGTTTGGCTCCACTCTGCTCACGCTTCTTTCATTCAGCGGGTTACTTCAAATCTACACGTGTCTTCAAGTCGTCTATTAGTGAATTTCTCAACATTTGTTTTGCTGTGAGTTTGTGTATATTCAGCGTTTTCCTCTTTTGTTTCCGCCCACAGCTTGAACTTGGAATGGAACAGCCTTGTGTCACGGTCTGAGCTGTTGTTTGCTTTCAGACGGTTTCATCTGTCCTGAAGTCTGGCAGTGTTTTGTCTTTCTGCTTGCTGTATATAAATGCAAATGGTGACAAAGCAAACTGAAGGTCAGTCCTGATTAAAGCATGTGAAGGTTTGAGGAGCTCTGTTGTTCCTCGTCTTCAGCTTTGTCCTGCTGTGAGGTGATTGGTTTGGAGTTTGAAGAACGCTGAAACCTCTTTATGTAGCATCTTTATTCATTCCCTCCTGAGTGTTGTTGCCATTTTCTCAAAGTGCTTTCTTACATTTCATCATTTTATTATCTCTTTTCCTGTGTGCACGTCTCACAGTTTGGTTTTTGTTGTAACGCACTTTCCCTTTTCATTTCCAGGTCAAGTGTCCTTGTGAAACGTCTAACTTTGGGTGTGTTTGAGTTGCATAGAATGTAAAAATAACACTGAGGTTGCTGTAGAAGAAAAACAAAAGGTAGTTTTTGCTAAAATAACACCCAAATGCTGCATGGATCATTGCAGGTTATCCAAATGTACATTTTGTTCAAAAATAAGTAGTGATTATGTGTAATTTTCTGTCATTTTGCTGTCTGCATATTAGCTAAAATTAGATCTATTGTGAATGTTCTTATTTTTACTGACGTGAATTCTGTCCTCTGTGTCTTTGATTCACTGTGGGGATTAAAGAAAACCATGAAACTCCTTTATATGATTACATTTCTTTCACAAACACAGCCGAGTAAGCATCATGAGAACGTAAGGAACCTGATAAAATGCATTCATGTTCTATGAATGGAGCTGTCAACTCAAATGTGGCGTCTCAGGAGAACTCTTTAAAAACATCACTGGAGGAGCGGAGATGTGCTGAGAGTTTGGCTTTTTATGTAACCTCTGCATAAATGAGCACCAGTTTGAAATAATAATGCTCACATTAGTGCTTTTCATGCCACAGAAATGAATAAAGTATCGAGACAGAAAATTAAAGACGCTGCGGCAGTGAAATGTTGAACTTTTATAAGTCTGACAGCGATTTTCACAACTTGAAGCAGCAGAAGTTCAGGTTCCTCACCTAGCTGTGTCCTAAAAACTACATGCTATGTATAGTTATGTCAAATACTACAACACACATTACAGTTTTTATTTAGCTGAATAAAAAACTCATAGCTTTGTATGAGGGTTACACATTTCAAGTTTATTCAATGAAAATAGTCCCTTCCTGCCTTAAAATGACCTAAATCTAACTCTACACTCTTGCTTTTTCTAGAATGTGAAGATCTACGAGGTCCACACGTCTTTATCAACCCATTAGGTGGATAAACCACTAAAGACTCGTCGGCTGAATAATTATGCCAATATCAAACTGCCCAAAAACTGCATTTCCACAAATGTCCACTAGAGGCTGCCTCCAGTCCCCATAGACTCCCATGTTAAAATGTGCAACTTTGCAGCACAAATACGTGCTTACAGCCTGGTGCAAAGAAATAGTTTTGATCTCTTTAGTTACTTTTCCTGTTGATGCCAATTCTGCAGGAGTTAAAATTGCAGGAGCTGTTCTCCGGCACTAGAGGCCTTTATTTGTAGAACCAGAGGAGCTGTTCTCCGGCACTAGAGGCCTTTATTTGTAGAACCAGAGGAGCTGTTCTCTGACACTAGAGGCCTTTATTTGTAGAACCAGAGGAGCTGTTCTCTGACACTACAGGCCTTTATTTGTAGAACCAGAGGAGCTGTTCTCCGACACTAAAGGCCTTTATTTGTAGAACCAGAGGAGCTGTTCTCTGACACTAGAGGCCTTTATTTGTAGAACCAGAGGAGCTGTTCTCCGACACTAGAGGCCTTTATTTGTAGAACCAGAGGAGCTGTTCTCCAACACTAAAGGCCTTTATTTGTAGAACCAGAGGAGCTGTTCTCTGACACTAGAGGCCTTTATTTGTAGAACCAGAGGAGCTCCATGTTAGAATCGTCAGGCTGAGCTCAGACGCAGCACATTTACAACCATACTAATCTCTAACTGTCATGTCGAGCCCAGCAGGGTGCCAAGCCTCGCCTTTTGTGGTATTTATCAGAATGATTCACGGCGCAGGGAGAGAACGTCTGGATAATGTTGTTACGACCCCTCTGGCTTCAGATAATTAACTGACAGCTGGAGTTGTTGTCGGCCTGAACTGACCGCCGTCCAACAGAGGAGTGATTCAGCCTCATCAGGACCAAAGGCACCGAGCAGCAAAGCTTTAAGATGTTTTAGATTCACGTTAAACCACCAAGAGGGTTGTTAAAAAAGAGCTGCTCTTTTTGTTCCCTTGAATTTTGCCTTTTAACTTTGGATAGATGCTGTTTAACCCTCCTGTTGTCCTCATTTACAGACACCAATAAATATTGTTTCCTTGTCTGAAAAAAATCCAGAAATTCTGAAAAAAAAATTCCTAAAATTTCTTTTAAAAAAAAAAAAATTGCAAAAACTTCAGGAAGAAAATTCCAATAATTCCTTAAACATTTCCCTTAAAAGTTTTATTAAAAAAAATAAAAATAAAAAAATCCCCCAAATTTGGCAAGAAAATTCTTGTGAATATTTTTAAAAAATGAGTAAAAATCTTCCCCCAAAAAATCCTAAAAATATCTAAAGTGATTCCATATATATCAGTAAAACTTCTAATATTTTCTTTAAGAACATTCACATAAAAATCAACCAAAATCCAGTGAATTTTGCTGGATTTTGGTTGATTTTTTGTGTGAATGTTCTTAAGAAACATTTTTAACATTTCTTTTTTTCCCACCAAAAAATGTTCAAAGATTTCACAAAAATGTTGAAAATGTGGACATCAGAAGTTTCACTGTGAAAATATATTTTTTTCCACATTTTCAAACTTTAAACCGGGTTAATTTTGACCCGCAGGACGACACGAGGGTTAAAAACATGCTGTTAAAAATATCATTTTAGGTTTTTGATGATGCAAAAAGCAGCGTTGTGACCAGAAAACAGCAGCATTTTTCCAGCTTTCGGCAGCATTTAACTGTAAACTGTGTGCAGAAACATGGTTTATTTGGTTTGGTTGACATGAAGATGAAAAAACTGTGAAAAAAAACTTTAGATTTTCAGATTGGACCATCAGTGAGGCGTCTAATTGGTGACAGATTTATTCTGCAGCAGGAAAATGAGCCCAAACATATAAATAAATCAATAAATATATATATTTATATTCCAGCAGCAGATGGTTTGTTCCCACAGAGTTGTCATCTTAGCATCATGGAGTCAACGTGGGGTCACATGAAGAGAATAAACCTACAGAAAAACTGTAGCATCCTCTCCAAGATGCTCGAAAGGCCGAGCTGCTTTGAAAAGCAGAACTTGTGATGTTTTAATGGATGATTTCAGAAAGCGTCCTCGCCTTCCTTTCAGCAGCTTAACCTCTGCATAGAAACTACTCCAGCTCCATTTATAGCGTAGAAGATAATAAACCAAGCCATCCTGAGCAGACCACATCGGATCAGCGGCCCATTACATCTTCTTTATGAAAGCCTGGATGCTCCAATGACACAGCTGATGTATTAATAACTAACCAGTAAAGAGCTGTGAGCCTCTCAGCCATTCGTTCCTCAGGAGAGCTGAACACTGAGGAGTAACGGCCAGAGTGGAATTTACACAAAGCTTACAGCAGACAAAATAATGAGCCACTGGCTAAATGGAGAAAATAACTTATTTATTCCACCTTAACGCTGAAGATGAAACAATCATCGCTTATTAATTCCAGTCTGACCCTCATGTTCTCACGTTTTCCTCCCTTCTCTGTTGTTCTGACGGCAGCTGGAACACATTTTCCTGTTCAGCTTAACCCTGCTGTCGTCCTGCAGCTCAAAACTGATCCATTTTCCCAGTGAAACTTCTGATGTCCACATTTTCAACATTTTTTGGTGGAAAAAAAGAAATGTTAAAAATGTTTCTTAAGAACATTCACCAAAAAATCAACCAAAATCCAGAGAATTTCACTGGATTTTGGTTGATTTTTTTTCCGAATGTTCTTAAAGAAACTTTTTTTTTTAGCATTTCTTTTTTTTTGCACCAACAACTGTTCAAATTCCCCAAAATGTTGAAAAGTTGAAGTTTTCACTGTGAAAATATATATTTTTTCCACATTTTTAAACTTTCAAACGGGTTAATTTGACCTGCAGGACGACAGCAGGGTTAAAGACTCAAACCTGCTGAAAACCGGAGGTCATTTATTGGTCAGTTGGATTCCCAGCATGCACTCTGTTCTATTGGACACTTTCTGTTTTCTACCAAACATCTAAAGATGTTTTTTATCCAGTTGTAGTTTTCTGCCTCCCTGAGCTGCTCTTTGTAAAAATTTTATAATTCCGATGGTTTTCTGGCCTGCAGGCGATGATTTCTGATCAGATCTCTGTTTGCATCCCATAAAGTTCACACTCCGAATTTAAAATTTGTTTCTAATAAATGACTGAACATAAATCTTGCTCTTTTCTGACATTTCATTGAACGTTGGATGAAAACCTCATCTTTCTTCTTCTCCTTCTCTTTCTTCTTCTTCTCCTTCTCTTTCTTCTTCTTCTTCTCTTTCTTCTTCTTCTCCTTCTTCTTCTTCTCCTCCTTCTTCTTCTTCTTCTTCTCTTCTTCTCCTTATCCTTCTCCTTCTTCTTGGTGTTTTCCTGATCTGTTGCTCTACCAACTATTTATTTGTTGGTTGTCAGGTGCAGTTAATTAGTCAGGTGTGAAACATCTCTTTCCCCCCGGCGCTGATCTCCAGCTGAGCGCTTCCTGTTTGTTTGTTTGCTTGTTTGTCTTCAGATGTTTGCATCTCGTCTCTCTGCTCATTTGCATCCTTCATGAAGGCTGAAATGAGCCCCATGTTTTCTGGACTCTCCGCTTGGCGCTGCTCTCCAGGTTCTGCTGCCAGATCCAGTTAATTGGAGTCTTTCAGCTCCAGCAGAAATAAAGAGTCGGTGTGGGAGAGAACAGCTACTCTGAACCTTACGGTAGAAATCTAGGAGTGATTTTTGATCAGGCTGCATCAGGAGACAACCATGTCAGCCGGCTAACACTTCCTGTTTGTTCCATCTGCGTAACATAGCTAAGTTAAATCCATGGAGATGATTTTACACGCTTTTATTTTGTGGTATCTGTTGTTCCAGGTGGCCTTCTAAGTTAGGGGATGGGAATGTTAAAAATTGCGAAGGTAAACACCAGATTTCTTCAAATGAGTGTATTGCACCGGTTGCCATATGTCCCATCAGCTGCTGGGTTTATGTGAAGAACCCACCTTTACAAGCCAGGAGAAACAGTTGCTCTGCTGAGTGATTCTATCGGCCTTGAATCCTCTCACAGGCATGCCATGGTGTCTGTGATGCTGTCTTTGTTTTAATAAACCTTTCATATATAAACAAGACGGTGTCGGCGGAGAATTTCTTCACCATCTTCACATCATCGCTGCACAAGAAGATACAACTATTTCATCCCGTCTAGATTACTGTGGGTCAATCTATAACTGAGGGACTTTTCAAGTCCATGGGATATATCTGCATACATTTTTATGAAAAGTAAAAAACTAATGTTTTTATGTTCATTATGATCATGTCTTCACAAATTCCAGAGTTATTTATTATGGAAATGTTGCACCCATAAAATAGCGTGACCACAGTTATGTGGTACAAGTTTAGAATAATTACTGTGTGTATTATTGTGTCTGGTATGTACATGTATGTCAATAATAATAAGAGCTAAATCAATTGTCATTGTGCTATTGAAGCTGAAGAACAACAGGTCTGTGCAGGCAGCGGTGAGGCGGAACCTTTGTTTGGTTCCGGTTGCACCTGGGAATGGTGCGAGGGAACACGTGTCCCGCGCTCTCTTCAGTCTGGGAGGAAGGGCGGTGCTCTGACGTGTCATTGTTCCTGCTTTATCCACCTGATACAGGTTGGTAACTGTGAATAATCTATAACTCTGTACCTCAACAGGCGGCGCTTTATTAGAGTGATCGTCTGTGAAATGTTCAGTGTTGAAATGTTGCTGAAACAGTTTCATACATAAAGACAAACAAAGTTAGTCGGTCTGGGCGGAGTTTCCTCCTGCTGACGTCATCACGAGTGCCGCAAAAATGGTCTGATATGTAGAAAAACAGTAGTAAAGTGTTCTGAAAGCTCCCGTACACTATGAATGTTTAATATTTACATTGTTTAATGAGATTAACAGGGTTTACATGTACTTAGTACAACTGAGTTAATACTGTTTATAGTCAACACTGATTGTTAATAACATGAAAATGGTTAAAATATTTTGCTACACATGTTGACATAAACATTTTCTAGTAAATGCATTTCAGTAGCCTGTAGTTATTACAGAGGTAGAGTGTCAAGCTTGGCAAATTTAAAAAGGACAAAATGTACTAATTTGGATGATGCTGAAAATTAGCAGCAGTACTGTGACCAGCTGTATACTGTGAAAATTAATGCACTTTAATGAGTACAAGTGTTTATTGGACCAAGAAAAGGTCACTGAGGATGTGTTTGTGTCAGAACTGGGAGCACATCAGAATGAAATTGTGCTTTATTGAAAATGTGAGAAAATAGAATGCAGTGATGGACTTTAGTGAACTGAAATATGAAAAACTGGAATGTGTCCAACAGAAATGTGTTCATGAGCTTTGTTCATGATTTTGATGTGTTTAATAAAACACACAGAGAAACAATCTGGAAAGAAGCGCGGTGCACTGATGTTTCATTGTTCCTGCTTTATCCACCTGATACAGGTTGCATTCACACTTCTGTTATTGTGGACTCACGCTTGAGACCCGTAACAGAAACAATCACTTATTAATAAAAAATGACTGGATATCACTAAAATATCAACTATGATACAAAATGTCTCGTAATTATATATTGACCCGTTCAGAATGACATGAAATTTATCCTAAATGACTCTAAAATTATCCAAAATAACTAGAAAATTATCCAAAATGACTCAAAACATGTCCAAAATTGTCCAAAATTACTCCAAAATTGTTCAAAATGACCCGAAAATTGTCCATAATTAAAGAAAATTAATCCAGAATGAAATGAAATTTATCCTGAATGACTCGAAATTTAGGTTTACTACAACATCTTTGTAAATAACTTTCAATTTTACTCAATTGTGTATTTAAAATTTAGAAGAATGTTTCCCCATCAGTGCCATGTGGTGTCTGGTTGTAGGTTGATTTTCGGCCTGCATTGTGTTTTCGTTGGTGTTTCTTAAAGGCTCTCTAACAGTAAACCCTGCAGTGCCTGGTTTTTAACGCCCACCTCCCTACAGAAAGATGAGCGCTACACTAATTACCTCGTGTTCGTATCGATCACTCCACCTCCTGCAGCACTTTCTCATCCTCCGTCTCCACGTTCTCCCAGCATATTGAGGCTGTCAGGAATCAGCGGCGTTGGACAGATAAAGTGTCAGATGGAGCTAAATGTCAACGATTTCCAGAGTATCTGAGGCAAAGAAAACATTCAGCTGTGACTAATTACAGCACAGAATCAATCTCTGCGTTTCGTCCTCATGCATGGATGCAGGCTTTTCTTTTCAGCCCCTTTAATAACAGAAAGATGGTTTAATATATGAGCTGAAGCTAAATAATGCTCCAGTTAATGTGTGTTTACAGCCGGCCCTCCCGTTCTTTCATCAACCTTCAGGTAATCAGACTTTATAACATCCTGCTGCTCCTGAGGCTCTGCAGTAATTGAATTGTTCTAAAAGGTCTTATCTGTGCAAAGCCTCCCTTCGCTCATCTCAATCAATCACCCCCTCCGATGCCTCGTTATATTCCTCCAAATGCATCCGCCCCACATTTTCTTTATTCAGTTTGGGTTTTATGCCGGTGACTGATTGACTGCTCCGTCAGACGCTCTGCTGGGAGGCGTCAGCTGCTTTCAAGGTGCATCAGGATCAAGAGGAGTCTGGGAACGTTTCCTGGAGATGAAAGTTTCTCCCCGTCGCTCAGATTCACATTTATACTCCTAATACAGTCTCCCAGTAACAATAATAATAATAATAATGCAGTCCACCGACAGCCTGCTCAACCCAGTAGGAGGGAACCATTTAGAAACGTAGCAGCTAATGGAATTTGATGGATATATCCATATATGTGACTGTTTAACCCTCCTGCTGTCCTCATTTACCGGCACCAAAAAATATGATTTCCTTGTCTGAAAAAAATCCAGAAATTCAGCAAAGAAATTCCCCAAATTTCTGAAAATTTGCAAAAGCTTCAGGAAGAAAATTCCAAAACAATATTTTTTGTTTCCTTCCAAATGAGGACAGCAGCAGGGTTAAAGCAGCTTTAAACTGGAAGATAATCCGTATTTCGTGGACAGCCATCACTTTGGAGGCGTCTCCACCGGTTTCAAATGTACCTCCAAGTCATTTTTATTCTGGAACCAGGCTGGCATTTCAGATCTGTGAGCTGAATGTAGAAGCTGAGTCTCAAATCTGAACCAGTCAACTGCTTTAGCCTCTCTGCACTCAAGAACATTCCAGTTTCACAAACAGCCAGTCACAGATGATCTGAAATCACAAAAAAACATCACCAAGACCTGGGTCCAAACAGCTGGGAGCTCAGAGAGACTGGCTTCCTCCTGCTCTAAACTCAGCAGACTGTTGGCACCATACACTGGTGTTGGTTGTTTCTCAGTGAGAGAAGTCCCCAAAAAGTTTTGTGGTGAATAAAAAGAGACACCAACTCTGCAAAAACAAACCCATCCAGTGTGTTGTGTGGAGGTTATTTACCGGTCAGTTCCTTTCCCTCATTCAGCTGCTAAATTATATTTTTTTTATTCAAGCTGCAAAAACATCCGAGCTGCTGTTTGCAATATTTGTTGTGGTTTCACTGGAGAAGAAAATCTCTGCTGCCTCACTGAGCTGCAAACTTTTATAATTCAGATCAGCTTCTGGCCTGCAGGCGGTGAGATCTGGACAAAGTCTGCATCACGTTACTGTTTGGAACCTGAATCTGAAGGCTGGTTTTTAATAAATGATCCAACCTCGCCTGTTTATATTCAACAGAAACGTTCAGATTGCACCAAGCCGGCTTCACTAACCGCTCCAACCCTGGAGAAGAGCTGCCTCCAATCATCTGAGCGATGATTTCACAGGAGATGTTGGTGTTTGCAGCCGTCGCAGCAGCTGAAGACATGAAGGATTTCTCTGACGCTCCTCGCCAGCTGAAAGGTGAAATTCTGGAATCCACTGACAGCTTGATGAATCCTTCCTCTGCTGGAAATACGCTAAAAAACTGCAGCTTTCCAGCCCTGAAGCAAAGTAAAAATTACACACACACACACACACACACACCCGTTGTTCTGCTTCTAACCAAACACAAACGAACACAGTTATCATCCAGCCTCAGAAAGCCGGCGTTATTCTGAGCGGCTGCTTGTCGGTCCAATCCTCCGAGGCGCCGCTGATCCGGCTGCAGAGACAGAAGAACCTTTCAAAGCCTCCTGAGCATGAGATCTGCCCAAACCAATCGCTTATCGTTGAGGAATACTTCCAACATAGGATCAGGTTGTCTGTCTCCATGTGAACGCTGATGACAAGCGGCACGTCGACGCCGTGATCCATCTGTGCTCTGGTTACGACTGACAGCTTCACAAAGGAAAAGTGGGATTTTAAATTACAAAAAAAACCCTGATTTTGGCTCCATTTGTGGAGATAATTTGGGTTTTCTGTGTCCTGGTGCATTTTCTGCTCCAGATATCTTCACCTCTGGATTATTAATAGTTCCAGGGACACAAGAAATGGGGCTGCTGAATCCTTTTCTCTATTGTTTTGCTCCAGTCAAGGTTAAAAACTTTTCTTTGCCTTAATAAAAGAATTTGTCTCCTTTGTGGTGAAACCAAGAAGTACCAGCGAATGATCACATAAAATTAAACCAGTCTTGTAGGATCTGGCTTTGAATTGGCACTTCAAGGAGTCAGACGAAGCCTGTTTCTTCTAAAAATGGAAACTTAATTTCCACTTTCTTTCAACTTTGAATCATAATAATTGTCCAACATTTTAAAAACAGGTTTCCAGAATTGTGACAAATCTTTAAACCAGATGATTTTGGTTTAAGATTTGGTTCATTTATGCACAAAAATGACAAAGATCGAGGTTGAGATCAGGTTTACGGTGTTTACATGTGTGAAAAAGTGTTTCTTGTGATGAATCTTCAGCTCTTCTCGACTTTCTGGTGACTTTCAGCTGGTTTAGTTCCTCTCACTGTGTTTTCAGTCACAGCAGGGAAGCTCTACAGAAAAGCAGCAAACAGACTCAGTGAAACGCCGGTGATCATGGGAGATATTTCCCTCTGGGAATCCTCTCTCCACCTCACTGAACTTCCACAACAATGAGATGTTTACAGTACAGTGTAGCATGTTGAGTCACTTTTATGTGACTCACCAGTATGTTTAAGTACAGTTCTAAGTAGCGGCTGTCCAACAATGTGGGTACATTATCCATCAGCCATAGTCTTCATTTTTATCATTGTGTACTTTTGTATTTCTTGTACGGTTTCTTACAATTCTTCATTTATTTCAAGCTGTTGTGATGCGAATTTCCCCACTGAGGGACCAATAGAGTTCCTCAACGGCGAATTACTTGCATGTACTGCTGCTCTGTCGGTGTCACAAAATATAGTTTGTGTTCCAACATCACAGCACACCTCGCCGCAATTTCAAATCTATCCCAGATCTGTTATATTTGATTTATCAGATTTGCTTTTACTTTACGAACCCTCAGGTCTTCTAGCAGTGGATTTTTAATTCAACCAAAAGTCAGAAGAAAAGAATTCCAGAAGACCTGAGGGCTACTGATGCTGTTCTTTAATCATCAGTGGATTTCTATGAAGTTTGGTCTCATTTTTCTAAAAATTAAGAAGAAAATTGTAATGGAAAGTATATATTGCTTTAGTTTAGGTAGGTAGAACTAGATTTTTAACCTTTATTTGTATAATCTATATCATTTCTATGTGCTCTGTTAGTTTTATTTCATTTAACTTCTGCGATGTTTGGAGAAGTTAATAACCTCTCAATTAAAGGTATATTTTCGATTCAACATAATGGAAGATACAGTCAAAACATCTGCATGCAATCAAATCAGATGTATTTACTTAAATAGCAGGTTTAAAACAACCAGAGTCCTGGAGAAGTTATCAGTCAGGCAGCAACGAAAACTTTGTTCAAAGTCGAGACATCATGAAAGTATCAGTGTGAACAGAAATAAAGGCTATAAAACACTGAAACAAGACAAAAGAGGCTCACAACTTGTAAGATCAGTTTCTAAAATAAGATAAAACATGAAATCTGAAGACCACAGAGAGCAGCAAAAACCCACAGAGAACGTCTTGAAGTTTTCTTAGTATCAATGGAGGAACATTTGATTAAAAGAGAGAATCTGTTCCAAAGCTTTGGAGCTGTAAAGGCTGGATGTCTCCTTTACTGACCAGAACAGTTAGAAGAACCCAAGAGGCCTGAAGGTGGAGCAGTTCTGAAATATAGACTTTGTGTAGGCGTGAAAATCAGTTTTTGAAGAGGAGAGTCTGCACATATTGTCAGGACTCTACAAAAATTGGATTCCCCCTGACTGTGCGGTGCTTTTAATGAGGCTGGTTTCATCACCTGAAGCTGAATTTTATCCTTTAAGTGGAAGAAATCAGTCAAGAGGAGCTTCAGCTGCATTCACAGGATTTCTGCCATGAAAAAAAAACCACACAGTGACCTCTTTTAGCCAATTAGCTACCAAAGTGCAAAAGCTCAAAATGAAATGAAGAGATATTGATTATGTTCATTTTGTCATTTTCTGAGGTTCAATTAGCAATTGTTTTTATCCGACAAAGTTAGTAAGGAGTGTTTTTACCTTCTGACATGCTTCAACTACATCTGCAGTCTTCCTCAGAGCGTCATGTGACGTGTTGATGACGTGTCGTTTTTATCAGGTGATCGGTCTGACAGATCTGTCCAACACATCATAAACACGTCATCACACTTCAACACGTCATCAACATGTCATCATACTTCAACACGTCATCAACACGTCATCACATGTTATCAACACGTCATCGACACGTCATCACATGTTATCAACACGTCATCACACTTCAACACGTCATCAACACGTCATCACGTTATCAACACGTCATCAACACGTCATCACATGTTATCAACACGTCATCACACTTCAACACGTCATCAACATGTCATCACATTATCAACACGTCATCAACACGTCATCACACTTCAACACGTCATCAACACGTCATCACACTTCAACACGTCATCAACACGTCATCACACTTCAACACATCAACATGTCATCACACTTCAACACGTCATCACGTGTTATCAACACGTCATCAACACATCATCAGCACGTCATCACATGTCATCACACTTCAACACATCATCAACACGTCATCAACACGTCATCACATATCATCAACACGTCATCAACACGTCATCACATATCATCAACACATCAACATGTCATCACATGTGATCAACACGTCATCAACACGTCATCAACACATCATCACATGCTGGATGATGCTCTGAGGAAGACTGCAGACATAGTAGAAACATGTCAGCAACATAAAACAATCACGCTTACTAATTTTGTCAGATAAAAATAATTGCTAATTGAAATGAAGACGTGATGCTTCGAAAATCCTGAAGAACACATTTCAGGACGAGATGTTCCTGCCAGGATAGCAGCGGTTTAAAAGCAGCGCCGCCTCACCGTCTGACAGCATCATGAATGGTTTCACTCTGCATGTTTCGCAGTCCTTCACTCCTGACCTCCAGGAGTTCTCCCCAGCATCTGGTCCACTTGCTTCCTCTCCTCCAGGTGAGAGTGAGCATGTCGGGGCAGACGATGAGCCTCCCTCCGGGCCGGATGATAGACGGAGCGTTTCCATCAGCCTGCTGAAGCAGCAACCGTGGCAGCCTGCCAGCTGGAGCATCTGCTGGGTTTGAGCTAGCGTCAGGACAGACTCACCGACGACACCGAGGCTCGCAGCAGACTAACTGGCTCGCAGTCAGATCATAAAGTCAGATAAACAATCATATTCAGGAGTTAATTAGCCATTACTCACTCAGCCAAACCAGTTATCAGCCAAAAAGGGGAGACAGACTCCTGGCCCTCACCTCCACCAGTTATTACCGGGGAGGAACTGGAGAAAAGAGTCTCTCTGCCTGGATGCCCAGAAGAGCATCACAGGGAAATTAGTATGGAGGGGAAGCGTCTGATTGTGGAAATTACCTCGGACACAAACGGTAATCCACCTCCCAACCGGCAGCCATCAGGGCTGAGCTCAGACATTAGAGCAGCACTGGGAGAAGAAGCACTTAGGTACAGCAAATGGGACCTTCCATTAGCTGGAACGGCGGTTGGACACATTAATGGCAGCGAGTGCAGCAACATTTGGAGAAGGGTTTGCATTACACCTACATTTGGTGTAAGAGAGAAACGGCTGCTCTTTACCTGAACGGGGCTAAAAGTCGCTGCAGCTGAAATAAGCAATAAAAGCAGCAGCAAGAGGCATTTATTCCACCTCAATGCTGCACAACAGCAACAAAACCAAAAGGTTGTGGTTGATCGGAATGGTTTCCTTTTCACATATGAAGGCCTTTGCGTAGACCAGGGGTGTCCAACATGAGGCCCACGGGCCAAAAGCGGTCCTCCAGAGGGTCCAATCCGACCCTCAAAGTGTAAAAATTCCAGAGAAGACATTAACTGCAGGTTGTAAATTAGTAAAACTATAAATTTAAAATAATTGTTTTGATCATGAAGTAAAATACTAGACTGTTCATTGTTCTTTTGTCATTTTGTGTCTCATTTTTGTAATATTTTGTCAAATTTTTTGTTGTTTTGTGTTTTTTGTCTCATTCTTGTCATTTTGTCTTTTACTTTATTAGTTGTTTAATGTTTTCTTTTTGTTTTTTTGTGTATTTTTTGTTTTGTTTCTTTTTTGTATTTTTGGTCTCATTTTTGTCCATTTTTTGTCACTTTGTACATTTTTTGTCTAATTTTTTGTGTCTTTTTTTGTTTTGTGTCATTTGTCTTATTTTTTGTAATTTTGTTTCTCGTTTTTGTAACATTTTGTCTTGTTTTTGTTGCTTTTTGTCTTTTTTTTGTCTGACTTTTGTTGTTTTGATCATAAAGTAAAATCCTCTATGGTTCAGTTCCAGATGACTAAATGTTGTGTTCCTTTGTAGACACTCTGTGATCTGGAAGTTGTAATGTGGAAATGATGAACTGAGGCTGAATGTTGCTAAAACTACATTATTTTGCTTCAGAAATTTCAGGTTGTTCATAATGTCTTGTAAAAAGATAGTTAATGTTAATATTTTTGCACTAAAAGAAAGGAACCATTTGCAATTGTGGTTATTTATAGGTTACTATGCTGTGACTTTACTGGTCAAACTGGGCTGAATGTGGAACCTGAACGAAGATGAGTTTGAATCCCCTGCTGTAAATATATACTGTATAGATATGCTGTATATACCGTGTAAAGCTGACTGGTTAAAGCAGTGGATTGCAGCATTGATGCTTTTTCTTCGAGGTGGTGAAGTCAGACACTTGTATTTGTTTTGCCTCCAGCTGAGACACAACAAAGCTGGATCTTCACAAAGCTCCAGGTCTCCCTCCTCACCCATGGTCCAGTCACCCCTGAAACCAGATTCCCTCTCCCATCATGCCTGAGGGAGCAATTTAATTAAAGGCCGGCGCAGAGCAAAGGACACCCATCACTCTATTCCTGATGCTCCCACAGTCAACAGACGTGGAAAACAAACCGATCCCCCAGTGGACGATGTCCTGGCCCTGCTACACTAACGGTAAACACACAGCAGGCCAACAGATTGGGGCGTAATGACTCTAATTTACTGGATAAAGAGAGAGGATTAAATATTGTTTGGGCTTCATTCTCACGAGAACCGTCCTGATGACTGACGTTATTTAATTGAATCCGGTCCTGGAAATCCTTTCTGTTTTCTAATTTACCTGCTGCACAACATGAATAGGCTTAATTTTTTTTGTCCCATCTGGTGACACGGTCCATTCATTTCCCCGTAATGGCCTGTCAGCCGATATTATCATGTTAACAATGTGTTCATCACACAAAGAGCCAACCTCACGTTCCTGCAGAGATGAAGGAGGTCGAGCAGCAGCTAAACATTTCAGTTTCATCTCTCACAGCTCCCAGTTAAAGGACCAAAGCCAAGATTCTGCACTTTTTAGGACTTCACTGGGGACTGATTTTACATATCAAAGACTGCATGTGGGAAAAGTACGTATAAATCACATAACTGGAGGCGTCTTTGTACCTCTGTAGCCTTTATCTCATCTCTGCTGGAGGGTAGCAATATTAACCCAGATAGCATTCGTGAATCTTTGATTAAACTGTCAACAAGTATCGTCATCAGAAAAGGTTTACTTGATGTGAACCATGGCAGTCTTGAGTTTTCCATAAACCCTGTGAACTCTGAATGTTCTATGACAGAATCATTGAAACCCATGAGTCAAACAAAACAAGCATTTTGGTTTTTTATCGGTTTTTTGAAAATATGTCAGAATCCACTGGGTCAAAAATATCCACACAGCGATGGCTATATTTGGTGAAATGTCCCCTTGGTCGTCCTCACCTTAGCCCTCCTGTTGTCCTCATTTACTGGCACCAAAAAATATTGTTTCCTTGTCTGAAAAAAATCCAAAAATTCAGCAAAAAATGTCCCAAATTTCTGAAAATTTGCAAAACCTTCAGGAAGAAAATTCCAGTAATTCCTTAAAAGTTTCCCTTTAAAGTTTTATTTAAAAAAAAAAAAAAAACCCCAAATATGGCAAGAAAATTCTTCTAAATATTTTCAAAAAATGAATAAAAATCTTCCAAAATTCCTAAAAATATCTAAAGTGATTCCATATATATCAGTAAAACTTCTAGTAATTTCTTTAAGAACATTCACAAAAATCCAAATTTTTTTGTGAATGTTCTTAAGAAACATTTTTAACATTTCTTTTTTTCCACCAAAAAATGTTCAAAAATTTCCCAAACACATTGAAAATGTGGACATCAGAAGTTTGGTCACACCAGCATCGCATCCATTCAAGTTACATGGTTCATTAAAAGAATCAAATTACAGCATTTACATTTCTGTTAAAACACTTTGTCAACAGGAGCCAGTTGAAGGCTGCAGTGATTTTAGTGACACTACAATGTATCAGAGTGAAGTTATTGAATATTTGTCTCTCTTTACTGTAAATTGCAGACGGACCCTGTTCACTCCATAGACACCAATGTTATTCCTGTAGCTTGAAAGACAGCTACTTTTGATAAAACTGGGCTTGTAGCACATTGTCTGCCTTGCAACAATGGGAAAGAGGCACCGTTTATGTTTTGACAACCTATATCTAACGAGTTATTGATGCTGGAAGTCCCAATCTGTGAATATCTTTCCAACTTTACTGAACTTGGGGCCGCTACCACCTAAGGAGTGATATATTTAATTTTGAAAAAAGCATTTAGCCATACTTAAAGCTTTAAGTGCTTTATTAACATGGAACTAAAAATGTTGTATTGTTTTATTATCACAGGTTCTGTCTGAAAAGAGGTGGCATCATTTTAAACAGTGAAATCAAACTAATAAAATGTAATGACCAACCAGTGAGCAATACTGGATTCTGCAAAAACATAAACAACTTTTAAAAAAAATCTAAATCTTATCTTAACACAGTTAATGTATTAACTTATTTTTGTGTGTATGCATGTATTTATTGATTTATTTAGTACTGTTAACATATCAGAGTTCTGAGTGAATTTTTCTTAAGATGGGCAAAGGCCATTTATTGATTACATATAGGCTGTTAAATGTTTATTAAAAACTAAAAAGCATTTAAAAAACAACTTAGGCATTTATTGAGTCACTAAAATACTGTAGAGTACAGACCACATCAGCATGATTATAAGCATCCTCTGGTAAATTAACAACCAGATACTGATGTCTCTCACCATATGGACTTCAGGAGATGATTAGATGATGATAAACTGTGACCTACTGGTTGGATTCTCTCTGTTCTCATGGTTCTTACATGTTTGTCCCCTGACAGCCGGGTCCTAATGTTTTTAGAGCAACACACCATACTATGATGTTTTTACAATGATGGTTCTACTATGGAACCAGTTTGACATGTTCAGGTGTTCTTTGTGTGAAAACTCAGAGATTTCAGGGATCAGAAGGTGGTTTTCAACTTTGTTTATTAACTTTCTGCTTCAACTTTAAACTAAGTTTCCTTCACTAACCCCGCCCTCTGGACTTCCAGGAAGGTTACAGCATGGGTTATATTATTGATGTAAATGTTAAAGAGTGTTGGACCAAGCATTGGACCCTGCAGGACACCTTTGTGAATTGGTAAAGGGTCTGAGAGATCCTCCACCCAGAACAGTAGTTTCTGAACCAGTTTACATAATTCTTGAAAAAAACTATATTTCGTAACCTTTCCAATAGAATGAAGTGGTCGACAGAGTCAAATGGCTTAGCCAAGTCTACACAAAAGTGTGAAATAAGACAGAGCAGGCTGATTTGAGATGATCCAGATGTGCAAAGATTATTATTTTTTTTTACCCCATAGTGCATGCTGGTCAGATTTCTGTCAACTCACTCTGACATCTAAAACGAAGGCAACAGGAACATCACATGATCAAGACAGCTGCAGTTTTTGAAGCCAGATGCTGTTCCTTTACTGACTGTACAGCCCCAGGGCATGATGGGAAACGTTTTGTTGTCAACTGATCTAACAACGGATTTGTTTAGAAGTTGGCTCAATGATGTGACGTTTTATAGAAATGTTCCATTGTTGTCGTTGTTGAATTAGAGATTTTAATTTTATTTGGTTGATGGTGATATTTATTAGTGACAGAAGCTAAAAACAGTCAGATTATACATCATAAACTGCATACAGAATGTTACTCTAGTCTATTGTCTGCTAACACTGGACTGACTTAACTCCAATTGTATTTTTTAGCAGCAGAACTTCTGGTAAATGGGGTGTGAGGGTTCAGATCAGTGATGAAAGCTCATGTCTTGTATTTCTTTCTACTGTATTTGACAGTTTATCTGTGTGTTCAGTGTATTTCTGCAGTTTGAGAAGGAGAGGTCTGCTCAGCTGATTTATATGCAGCAGCGAACTGATCTGATGCTGATTTACATGAAAATTTGTGTAAAATGGTGGTAGAACCATTAGCAGACATCACAGATCACCTGTATAGCATTTTAATAGGCTGCCCTGTCATCATTAAATTATTGGAGACTGTGAGTCTGATAGCATTTTAATAAATCTGTGTTTCTGTGATTTCCTCTCCAGGCTGCTGGAAACTGTCCGTCTTCACAGCTGACTTTAAAGCCACAGTTCATCTCAAACACCCTCATTATCTCTGCTTCTCTTCTGAAATCACGTAGTGCTGAAGTGATCAGTCGATTCACTGATCAGTTAGGAAAAGCAAAAAAAAAAATAAGAAAAATCAACATTTCTGAGGATTACTTGACAAACGTGTAATCACATGAAAATGCCAAACATTTCCAGCTTCTCAGATCTGAAGACTGGAGATTTCCTCTGTTTGTCCAACTGTTTTTCATATAAATATGGATGAGCCGTCTGTGAAGCCACCCGTACTTCTCCTGAAGATTCGTTTTGAAGCTCAGTGTGGTTCTTCTCCACCATCTTGGCAGCGCCTCCTGACTCCTGGTTAATCCAGAAATGTGCCTGACATGCCCCACAGCAGCCAATCAGAGGCAGGAGATGCCGTTATGTTCTTATTCACTGATGCTTGGATTTAGGCACAAAATCAACCAGACTAGGTTTAGAGGAAGATCATGGTTTGGGTTAAAATAAGCACTAAACACATGCTTGAGGTTATGGAACCATCATAAGCATAAAACTGGCTTTTCGGCAGAGAGAGGAAACAACAAAAGTTAAAGTCCAATGTTTCCATCCACCCCTGCATGGACTTCAGCCAAGATTCTACCAAACTAATACGTTCTGGTCTCAACGCTCCTTTGATTCCAGGTTTCCTCTGCTTCCCAAAGCACAATAAAGATTAAATATTGGACTAATTAATTTTACTACATCAGTATTGCATGTGACAATCACTGACTGTACATAATGATGAATGTCAGATGGTGATTTCCTCATGAAACTGAATGTGGTGGCTCTTGCCGTTGCCATCTTGGCAGCGCCTGACGCCTTCTGACTCCTGGTTAATCCAAAAAATGTGCCTGACATGTCCCACAGCAGCCAATCACAGGCATAAGATGCTGTTATGTTCTTATTCACTTATGCTCTAGTAACGGTTTGATTGGATTTAGGCACAAAAACAACCAGACTAGGTTTAGAGGAAGATCATGGTTTGGGTTAAAATAAGAGCTAAACACATGCTTGAGGTTATGGAACCTTCATGAGCGTAAAACAGACTTTTAGGCAAATTCTCTTATTTGTTCAAGTCCAGTGTTGACCCATCCATCCACCCCGAGTCTTTCCCTGCGTTGACTTCAGCCAAGATTCTACCAAACTAATACATTCTGGTCTCAACGCTCCTTTGATTCCAGGTTTCCTCTGCTTCCCAAAGCACAATAAAGATTAAATATCGGACATATTAGTTTTACTACCTCAGTTCTGCATCTGACTACATAATGATGGATGTCACATGGTGATTTCCTCATGAAATTGAATGTTGTGGCTCTTGCTGTTGAATATTGGAGTAAATCGGTCGTACATGTTTGTGCTAGAAGCAGATTAAGAAGAAGAAAGAGACAGAAAGCTCCCCTCTGCCAGTTTGGTTCCTTTGGTTTGTTCTGTAGGAAACTCTGGACGTCTGAATCTGTAGTTTCAATGAGGAAACAGTCAGCTTTTTGCTCCTGGAGTGTCTTCCAGATATAAAAACACCATATGAACATGTTAAAAGGTAAAACTTGACTTCCACTAGAGAAGTGACTCTTCACATGCATGGAACTGAGGTTTAAATGTAGTAATTTAGAAAAATCTCTCTTCTAAAGTCCTTCTAAAGTGGAGCACACTTCACTTTATTGGTGACTATCTTTGAGACAGGTTGGTTTATTGAATTTTTTTGTGACTGTATGAAAATCTATTAGCAGATCTGAAAGCTTTTAAATGTGCCTGAACTGTATAATCTGTCACAGTGAATATGCATTAATTAGGTGGGATCTGTATTGCAGTAAAAAGCTGCACTGTTATTTGTATTAACAACAATGTGACTTTAAACTTGCATTCATTGGTTTTTTACCTTCTTAAGGCCACAGCAGCTTCACCAACTCATAATCTGGAAGTTAGATGAGTTTTTTTTTTTAACTTTTAATAAAAATAGATGCCAGATATATCCCATGGACTTCAAAAGTCCCTCAGTTATAGATTGACCCTGACAATTTTCAAGTTATTCTGGACAATTTTCTTGTCAATTTCAAGAAGTTTTATGTCAGCTTGGATCTATTCTTGTCATTTTGGATCATTTTTGTGTCTTTGGAATAATTTTCGAGTCATTTAGGACAAATTTCATGTCATTCTGGACTAATTTTCTGTAATTATGGATCATTTTCAAGTCATTCTGGACGAGTCAATATATAATTGTGGGGCTTTTTGTAGCATAGTTGACATTTTAGTGATATCCAGTCATTTTTTTATGAATAAGTGATTGTTTCCATAGTAAATGATTCTGGAATTTGTAAAGACATGATCATAATGAACATAAAAAAAATACATATTTTTTACTTTTTATATAAATGTATGCCAGATATGTCCCATGGACTTCAAAAGTCACTCAGTTATAGATTCCCCCCTGAATGATAATATCACATGCCTACAAGTGCAATATTTATGGTTGTACATTGTTCACATCTCTGGTCCATATTTGCACTTTTGTATATTTTGACTGTATATATTTTTAGTGTGTGTTAATATTGCCTCATATAGTTTATTTTTGATGCTGCTAATACAGAGTGCCAAACTGATTTTAATTGTTTTTGTAACAGTGATAGTAAAGACCTATTCTATTCTATTCTATTCTATTCTATTCTATTCTATTCTATTCTATTCTATTCTATTCTATTCTAGTCTAGTCTAGTCTAGTCTATTCTATTCTATTCTACTCTATTTTATTGTATTCTATTCTAACTGCTCTCTTTTTCTGGCGATGCTCATTTGGATTTCTGCTGCTGTCTGATGCTACAGGTGTTAATTAGATGCTGTTTTTAGATGAACATTGCTGCTTATCACTCAGCCCTGCTACCTGTGTGTGTTTCTACCTGTTACCGTGACGACCTGCAGGTCAGAGTTGTGATACAGAAATGTTATTAGCATTTTACCGTTGGGACTGTAATGGAAAAGTCACCACGTTTAGGACCCATCAGATTAATAGAAAGGACTGAACACATCTGTGGATTCTTTCCTACAGGTGAGCCCTTTCATATTTTATTGTTTACAGAATATTGATTCCTGCTTCTTCACCTTTATGAATAAATGCAGACTTCAGTTTTATTCAGGCGAGCTTCAAGCGTCTGCTAACTGATTTTCACAGCATAAAGAACAACTGAGCATATAGAATAAATTGAGCCCTGCAAACTTTAGTGCAAAAGTTTACTGTAAAACAATATTCCCAATTTATTTGGTACCTCCAGCTAAATAAACAGCAAATAATACTGAATAATTTCATAAAGGTTTTTATCGTGTTGATGTAGTTGTATTGAATTATTTATCTCACCTTTACTCCCATCAAACACACAATACTTCTGAGCAGTAAAACAAATTACATCCTCCAAAATTACCATATCTGGTAGTGGTCTGGTAGAGGTCTGGTAGTGGTCTGGTAGAGGTCTGGTACTGATCTGGTAGTGGTCTGGTACTAGTCTGGTACTGGTCTGGTAGAGGTCTGGTACTGATCTGGTAGTGGTCTGGTACTAGTCTGGTACTGGTCTGGTAGAGGTCTGGTAGAGGTCTGGTACTGACCTGGTAGTGGTCTGGTACTGGTCTGGTACTGGTCTGGTAGAGGTCTGGTACTGGTCTGGTAGAGGTCTGGTAGTGGTCTGGTACTGGTCTGGTAGAGGTCTGGTACTGGTCTGGTAGTGGTCTGGTACTGGTCTGGTACTGGTCTGGTAGAGGTCTGGTAGAGGTCTGGTACTGACCTGGTAGTGGTCTGGTACTGGTCTGGTACTGGTCTGGTAGAGGTCTGGTACTGGTCTGGTAGAGGTCTGGTAGTGGTCTGGTACTGGTCTGGTAGTGGTCTGGTACTGGTCTGGTAGAGGTCTGGTACTGGTCTGGTAGAGGTCTGGTAGTGGTCTGGTACTGGTCTGGTAGTGGTCTGGTACTGGTCTGGTAGAGGTCTGGTACTAGTCTGGTAGTGGTCTGGTAGAGGTCTGGTACTGGTCTGGTACTGGTCTGGTAGTGGTCTGGTACTAGTCTGGTACTGGTCTGGTAGAGGTCTGGTACTGTTCTGGTAGAGGTCTGGTAGAGGTCTGGTACTGGTCTGGTACTGGTCTGGTAGAGGTCTGGTACTGGTCTGGTACTGGTCTGGTAGGTTGCGCAGAATTCACAGCGATTGGTTGAATTTACGTTAATTGTTGCGATCGCAGCGTGGTGAATTCCTGCAGGGACTGATTTGTCTCATGAACTCCACATCCAACAAACGTGCCAAAACATTCAAAGTGACTCGTGTCGTCCTTTAAATCCTCCCTGTTTGTTCAGTCCTCCGGTGCAGCCACTGTCTCAGAGGGATGTCAGAAGAAGAGAAAAAATCCCTCTTAACATTTAGTGATCTGATAATTGTAGCGGCTCGTGAATGCAGCTCCTATCTCTGGCGTTCTTGTGTGGACTGTTGCTCATTCACCCTGAACGGCAGCCAGCCAGCCTGCATTAAAACAGGCCTGCTCATCATTTGTCACCGGGCCCAGGGGTAATGAACGGGGTGAATTGGATGTACTCTCTAATTATGCAAAGGACAAAAAGCCAGTCAGATTCCCTTGTCAAGGTCCCCATCCTGCTGCACCCCGGGGAGCCGTTTTCACTCATAAATCAGAGGCAGGATGCAGATTTAGAGACGAGATAAAGGGGAGAAATATCGGCCCACGTGGACCTCACACAATCACCATGTAAGTAGGAGTCATCCTGAATGGTAGAGCAGACAAACACCTGCTGATCAGCATCCTAGCATCATCATCATCATCATGGCGTCCACACACTGCAAAACTCAGAATCTTACCAAGTCTGTTTGTCTTATTTTTAGTCAGAATGTCTCATCCCACTCGACTTAAGATAAATTCACTTAACAAGAGACATTTCAGCAGATGGAGGGACTTGTTTTAAGACAATGCATCTTAAATATCTTGTTAAGTCAAACAATCTTGAAATTATCTTGTTTTGAGTTGAATTTTACAAGAAAACTCAAAATAAGTTTAACCCTCGTGTCGTCCTGCAGGTCAAATTGACCCGTTTTAAAGTTTGAAAATGTGGAGAAAAAAATATTTTCACAGTGAAACTTCTGATGTCCACATTTTGAACATTTTGGGAAATTTTTGAACATTTTTAGTGGGAATTTTTTTTAAAAAATGTTCTTAAAGAAAATGTTAGAAGTTTTACTGATATATATGGAATCACTTTAGATATTTTTAGGATTTTTTTGGAAGGTTTTTGCTCATTTTCTGAAAATATTTACAAGAATGCTCTTGCCAAATTTAGGGGATTTAAAAAAAAAAAAACTGGGAGGAATTATTGGAATTTTCTTCCTGAAGGTTTTGCAAATTTTCAGAAATTTGGAGCAATTTTTTTGCTGAATTTTTGCATTTTTTTTCAGACAAAGAAACAAAATTTTTTTTGGTGCCCATAAATGAAGACAACAGGAGGGTTAAGGCACTCAGTTGTAATGGAAAACGACCTAAACCGAGTAGGTGCTAGTGGAAAGGTGCCTTTTGAAGGAGTCATCCTGAATGTTAGAGCAGACGAACACCTGCTGATCAGCATCCCAGCATCATCATCCTCATCATGATGGCGTCCACACCGCCATAACCTCGGAGCTACGAGGACCGATCGATCAGCGTTCCTCTCCTGCTGCTGCCGGCCAGCTGGATTGCTAGCATGGTGATTACATTTTAAATTTGTATGACTGCTCACGGCCCGATAGTCGAGCTAAAACAGAGCCGACGCCGCCCACGCAGCAGCAATCTGCACCGACCCCTCATGAATACTCACAGGGAGGCTCCTTTTAAAGAATGACTCCAGTTAAAAGTTCACTGAGACCCGCAGTGACTTTGAGATTTAGTGCACATTTTTTTTTGTGTTGGTCTCTGGGAGTCTGAAAAGCTGAAACAATACATTTAAATAGCCAGTAGAACAGAAAAGAACACAGTAAGCTCACACCACAGGCCTGATGCTTTAATCTGTCAGCAGAAACTAGTTTAACCCTGTTGTCCTCATTTACAGGCACCAAAAAATACTGTTTTCTTTTCTGAAAAAAATTCAAAAATTCTGCAAAAGAAATTCCCCAAATTTCTGAAAATTTGCAAAACCTTCAGGAAGAAAATTCCAATAATTCCTTAAAAGTTTACCTTAAAAGTTTTATTTAAAAAAATCCCCCAAATGTGGCAAGAAAATGCTTGTAAATATTTTCAAAAAGTGAGTAAAAATCTTCCAAAAAAATCCTAAAAATATCTAAAGTGATTCCATATATATGAGTGAAACTTCTAATATTTTCTTTAAGAACATTCACATAAGAATCAACCAAAATCCAGCGAATTTCGCTGGATTTTGGTTGATTCTTTTGTGAATGTTCTTAAGAAACATTTTTAACACTTCTGTTTTTTCCACCAAAAAAGATTTCAAAGATTTCCCAAAAATGTTGAAAATGTGGACATCAGAAGTTTCACTGTGAAAATTCTTTTTTTTCCCCACATTTTCAAACTTTAAAATGAGTCAATTTTGACCCTCAGGACGACACGAGGGTTAAACTAGTAAGATCAGCTGCTGCTCTTAGTCTGCACTGTAAAAAGTGTGTGTACATTTTATAGTGAAAAACTGTCATACCATAAAAGGGTTTAACTCACTGTAAGACCGAACAGTTAAAGCTTGCTTAAAAAAAATAGAGTTGTAATCACTCAAAAAAATACAAAAGTTAATTCACCTCTATATTTCTGGGCTATATGTACTCGTTTTAAATTTTAAGGTTACAGTACTTAACCGTTTTAATTCATTTTTGTTCGATTTCTCACTTTTCACAGTAAATCCCATATGTGACGTCACGGACGTAAGTACGTGCTCGTCCTTGACCGAGCGGGAGAAATCCGCCATGTTTTCGCAGCTCGCTTCGGAGGAGGAAGGATCGCCGCTCCTGGGCTAACTGGTGTTGTTACTACATTAAAATCGAAGGAGGACATTTATTTCAGCAAGAAAAGGGGAAAAAGGGACGAGCTTTTAAAGTGGAAGCAAAGGCTAAAGCGGTGAATGTCGCTGTGGCACTAGACTTTCCGATTCTGCTCAGACGGCGTCCAGCTTGACCGCACTGACCGCCGGCACCTGGATTTTCGCTTTGGCTGTGCTAATCTGGTGAGTAAACGCTGATCATTTACCGTTATAGTTCACTGCAGTGCTACATGTATGTATGCATCAAACGTATTTAATGATAAGCGGTAGTGAACTCGTACCTTAAACTATGAACGTGTTTTGTATTTAAGAAGTCAGTGTGATGGTACTAAAGGTACACTTTTTTTTTTTAAGTGAGAGTGGTTAATTTTTCGACTGAGGCTGAATGTTCTTTAATACTGTGATGATTTCCGGGGCTCACTTACAGGGAATATCTCGGTAGTGCCGTCTGCATACACACACCTACACAGACACCTGAGCATCCATAGCATATTAGCGTGAAACGCACCCGACCGGAGCATATTTCCGTTAGCGCACACCGACACCAGCAACGTAACTCACGGAAGCATGGCGGCGGCTCATAAACACTTCCGCAGCTTATTAAACTGCGGTTAAAACTGCTTTCTCGCGGCGTTAGCTGCACTGCGTTGAACAGGCGCCCTCTGGCTTTCACAAACGGTCGCCTGCACTGACAGCATTCAGCTGAGTTTTGCTCACATTCATATAAAACTGCACACCACTTCTCATTGCTCGGATTAAAGTGTGTCCACGCAGCTGATTCTTCAGCAGTTTTGTCATCTGTTTACCTGCTGCTGTTGATATGCCTGCATTTGTACATGTAAAGTATGCTTTTCTATGATTTTGTTCTGCATCTAAAATAGAACTATAAAAACTAACTTATCTTTTCACTTCTCTCCAGGCTAAAGTTGAGATTGCTGGCTGCTGTACAGTCTTCCCTCTCTGGTATGTTGAAGGTCAGCAATCAACTTTAACACACACTTATTGCTCAACACATGAAAAAAATCTAATGGCTTGGAAATGCAAAATCTGTGCTGCTGTCTTTGATAAGAGGACACGTGTTCGAACACTATCGTTTGCGTCATAGTAATGTTTCCTCTGTCAGCCCATTGCCATGACTCTATGATGACTGTCTGCACCTTTCAGTCAGTAAATGCTTTGAAAATTCACTTAACAGACTATTGTGCAAAGTGGAAATCACATGGAATGTGTATCATTTATCTGTCCAATGTGTGGATTCAAGCAGCCCTTTAATGAGAAAACTGTAATCAGTCATTTCAGAACACATTTGAAGCTGCATGAGATGGTGGATTGTCCATTCAAAAATTGTCACTACCGTGCAAATGTGTATTCCTCTTTTAATGCCCACAAAAGTAGGAATCATCCAAATGGCGATGTCTCAGATTTCAAGAATGAGATAGTCTTGACAGAAACTGCACACATTGACAGCTCAATGCAGAGTCAGATTGAATCAGACGATGCTTGCCAATGTACCCAGTAAATATAGGTCCAGCCTGCATGTCATCCAGCTAGCCCGATATACTGCATGATCTGTTTGAGGGTATTGTACCAATTGAGCTGGCCTTGTGCATTCATCAAATGATTCGACTTAAATATTTTACTCTTGAGTATTTAAACACAAAAATTTGCACATTTCCATGTCAGCACTCTGATAAGCTTGATAAACTGCAACTAATACCAAAGAATTTTGCAACAAAACGAAGCATCGGTGGGAATGGGCATGAAAATGCCACGTTGTTGAGGTTATTACCACTTATGGTAGGAAGTAAGGTTCCTGAAGGAGATGAAGCATGGCCTATATTGATGGACCTTAAAGAAATTGTGCAGCTAGTGTTGTCTCCATCTTTCACAGAGGAATCCCTGCAATACATGCAGACTAAAATACGTGATCACAGACAGGGTCTTACAGCAGTCTTTGCAGACTTGAAGCTCAGACCCAAGCATCATTATGTTGAACACTACCCAGACCCGACGAAGCGTTTTGGTCCCTTAGTTCACCTATGGACCATGAGGTTTGAAGGAAAACATAGATTTTTCAAAAGGGTAATACATGATGCACAAAATTTCAAGAACATCTTGAAAACTCTTGCTACCAGACATCAGAACATGATGGTGTATTACCTCAATGCCCCCTCATTTTTCAAACCTCACACACAAGCCGCAAATGTCACCTCTGTCCAAGTTGCTACTCTGCCTCAAGTGGCGCAAGACACTGATAGCCAAACCATATACAGTACATCAAAGGTCTCTATGAATGGCACAGAGTATGCTAACGGTATGTTTGTTTCTGCAGGCCAGAGAGGAGGACTTCCAAAATTCAGCAGAATTGAGCACATACTGCTTGTGAATAACTCTGTTTGCTTTGTTTGCAGGAACTACGAGTGCTGGTATAGTGAGCATCTGAGATCATTGAGCTGACATCATCAGACACTTGCTCTGTGCATCCGCTGACTGAACTAAATGACACAGTAAGTCTCGCAGCATACTCCATACTCCACAATAATACTGCTCCATGCCATGACTCCAGAAAGAGCTGAGAGATGGCCTCAGGTTTTTCCACTGCCCACTTTTTCCTATGAGGTAGAATTCATACTCAGTGAAGGGAATGCTACATATGTGAGAACAGGGAAAACTCTCAAGTTATCTAGAGTTTGGCCCTCTAGATAACTTGAGAGTTTTCCCTGTGCATGACATCCTTGAGACTCTCGCTGCCAAAATGCACAGCTATAAAGCATACCCCAGTGATGGGGAAGTTTCAGTGGTAGCAGAAGCTCTTGTAACTAAGCATCCTTGTCTAAAAGAACCAGGATCTCAGACAGGGCGGTACGGTTGGAAAAATAGTCTGAAGTTTAAAATGGGGAACTACCGCACTAAATTAAGTCGGCTGGATTTCAGGAGGCAGCTGTAAATTCAGGGAAGAGAAGTAGAAACAACCCAGAGAACACAGTAACATGAAAAGACCCAAGAAGGCAGACGTGAACTTCCTCCCCAATTACCCAAGGGATGAAGATGCTGCAAGCCTTGAGCAACTGAGACTGCAAATTGTGGATGAAGTGAAGATGAGTGACAAAAATCTTGTCCATATTACAAAGTTAATGCAGACCACCTTTGCCCTGCGGTGCAAAGAGGTTGTCAATGATGACCTACCTGTTGCTGAGATCCTGGAACGGTGGTCTGCCCTCAAAATAGTCACAGGTGAATAGATTTTCCTTTGTGCACCTGTTTTAGCACATGTACTATGTCCTTTATGTATCTGTGTCAGTGATAACTGGGTCAAATTTACTCAGATTTACATGTGAAAACTGCATATTATCAATCAAATCATAGTTGAAAATGTTTTTCTTACAGGGCCACAGACAGCTGATAAACACAGATTTAAACACTGATTTATATCTCTGCAGATCTGTGCTGAGTTTCACAGAATTACAAACATGAACCTGAAGAACCACTTCTATGCTGCGTTGGATCGACATTCTTCCCATCTTCACAACTTGTTCTGGAAGAAAGCTGCTGGCACTGGGAAAGTGTCTGAAGTTCTGGGTCAGCTCTTCAGGATCTATGACCTCCAGGTCAGTGGGTTACACTTCCTGATGCCTGAGAAAGATACTGCAGTGGATCTGAGATAGTTTATATTTGATCTGTGTCTGTAAAGATATGATATGACAATACATAGTATTGTGTGTCTGTGAATTTACAATACGTTCTAACATTTAAGGAACATGTTGACGTCCATGTAAGACGAGCTGCTGTCCCTGTCTATCTACATGAAGATGACTCTGGCTTTCTGAAGATGAGGCACGTAAGTGAGCTTGTTGTTTAGAATGTATGACAGTACCGGTGTAAAAAATTTAATCTGCCTTTTTGTTGTCAGAGATTGATTTTGTTGTCCAAGAATGCTGCAAGAAAATCTTAGCTTCAAAAAGCTGTTTGAAATCATGGTTAGAAAGGGTGAATTTCTCCTAAATAGAAGGTGCAGGATATGTAGCTGCAAATATCTGAGCTGGTTTACTGCAATGTAAAATAACCAAATTGTTGTGAACACAGTTTAAAACTAAGATGTGCCCCAATTCTATTTTTTGGTTAATATTTATTGGCACCTGAAAGAAATAACATGCATAGATAGTGATGAATTATGTTTGACCTTAACTGTCTCCTTATATGTCACTGGGGACAGCTATAGAGACCTGTCAAACCTAATTAATCACTATCTATCCATGTTAGAGTGATTGCATTGTTTAACTTTACATTTGAAGCACCAGGTAATGGTTCTGTTTTTCTGTTGTTAGGTGGAGCAACAGTCTGATGACCCAGACGTTGATGACATCCCTCTTGGACTCCTCTCTGTTGGTGCCAATTCAAGAGATGTCACATTCTTCTGCCCAGAGTTGTGGTTGAGGGTAACATAGTTATCAATGTCCCCACAGTGGCTCATGCATATGTCATGCTGTTTGCACTGATTTACGCCCCGCATCTAAGTTACCCAAAAGAGTTGTCCAACACATTTGACTTTATCCAGAAAGTCTTGATGGGTCTGGAGGATGGGAAGTTGAGGCCCAGAGTGCTGAGTCTTAAAAATGACCCTTTAGCCATGGAGTAAACTCTGTGTTGGAGTTTCAATGTCCACTTCTGTTTCTTTTGGGACACGGCCTAGAAAGGATTTTTACACATTTTACAGGTGTGTGTGTGTGTGTTGAAAGTATTGTTGTTCATGTTGTTCAGCTTAAAATCTAACTTGTGGATTTTTGAACTTGGGCTGTACAAACAAAAATCAGATTGATCAGTGCTGTATTCAGGGAGTTATTTTAGTCAGTTTGGCCTCAAACTGAAAATAGGTTTGTAAAGCGTTGTGCGGGCATCTGTCATCTGTCAAAAGTATGCTAATGAAAGTGGTTGTCATGGAAATAAAAAAGTTAGAAATTGTTTCCATAATGATGTCTGATACTTATGACAAACTGAACTGGTTAGCAGCAAAACAAGCATCCTGCACACTGCTGTACACACTTAGGTTCGGTTTCAGGCAACAATGGAAGTTACTGAATATAGCAGCAATCAAGATAATCATGATTGGTTCCTTTCATTTAGTGACATCACCGGACCACCGCAGACACTGCCCAGGTTCAAAAAATTCTAAAAAGAATGTGGTAATGGTAAATCACTGAATGAGATTGTTCATGGCAGTAGTGAATTTTAGTGCTCTAAACCTCCAGGCCTTGCACTGTTGTAGGAAGATCATTCCTGTTACTGTTTGAAGTCAAGTTAGTGGATACTTGGATATTTTGGCATAACGCTTACACTGAGGTAGATGTCTGATATCTTTCTGACCAAAAGGATGTCTGGCAGTGTTGGATTTTTGGTATTTGTTGCGCACACTGCTAACACTGTTATGATCTAGATTCATTTTACAATGAAAAGGTTTTGTGTAATGTAACAGGGTTTTGTGCATATTGCCCACTTTCAGGAGTTCCATGTCTTTGGTGATTTTTACAGCCTTTCAACTGTTTTGAAGAGTTCATTGGATTTCCATTTCCAAACAATTTTATGGCTGATGTTTGCCTCATGTTTTAGTTACTTAATAAAGAAGTAACTTGTGGTTAAATTGTCTGTCTTAACCTTTTTTATTTGATTTCAGAATGTGTTAAGTTAGAAATTTTGAGTTAGAGTTACTCAATAAATTTTATGTCATCGGTTTCAAAAAAAATTTAAGTGCACAATCGTGTAGTTTTTAGTTATTATATAAAGGTTTTAATTATAGCTGAGTTTATATAACTTGGTTGAATTTAAAATGTTTAAGTGAACATAAAGTAAACACTTTGTTAGTAAGATATTAAATACTTTTATGTTAGGGTAATGCAATTTTTAAGTTATCAATGCTTATTTTAATTAGTAGAGTGAACCCCAGATACCTAGTACATATGACTTCATCAATGTTTCTCTCACTTATAAAATTAAGTAAGTTTGACTTAAAATGAGCTACTTCAGGCTACTTAATAAAGAATGTTCCCTAAACTTAAAATATGGAGTAGACTTACTTAGAAATTTCAATGTAATCCGTTTCAAAAAATGTTTTGAGTCACAATAACTCGTCGGGTTTTACAGGTAAAAATCTGTGAACTAAATCCGTTTCATGCTGTTTATTTAACACTAAGTCACCGTAATCAGGAGAAAAGTGTGTTTTTTAGATTTTTTTTTCTCTTGAAAAAGTACATTTCCCAGCTCCTGCACAGTTTTTAATGAAAAAATAAGGCAATATGTATCACAATACTGTTATTTTTGCATTTAATTCTCAAAAAGAGTCCAATTTTTACCCAGTTAAATGTACATATTGTTGTACTGGTAATGGAAACATGCTGCAATATTTATATCAAGTAACAAGGAGATTTTTGCATTTATTACATGTAAATATTACAGTTTGTAGCGGTCAGATTGATGTAGTTTTGTGTTAATAACAGACATGCTTTAATATTTATGACGGCTTTAATCACAATGTTGGCCAAAAATCCACATAATAAATGTTAAATCCACTAACTGTTGTGCTGATGACGGAAAAATGCTGAAATATTTAGAATAAGTTACACAAAGTTTATTTTATAGGTATTTTCATGTAAATTCTCAAATTTTTTTTAAATATTAAAACTTTTTTTTTGCAGTAAAATATGGAATGAAGCACATTTTTAACCCTAAAATCAACAATATCAATATCATTTTTTTTTTACAGTGTGAGTTTTCTCAATGCCAAACTCATATTTTCCCAAAAGGGAGATAATAAAAACTAAAGCTGAATTAATTGTACTTGTACAAAAAAAAAAATCCCTTCTCAAATATGAAAGCACACCAATCATTCAGATACAGAAGCGTTCATAGAAAGCAGCGTTTTATTTTCATTTGGATTCTGCTCCAGCTTCCTGTCGAGTGGCTGGAGATAAAAATCTGCTCTGAAGGGAATTAAACTGCCAGCGTTGCCGTATAGAAGTCCTGTTCTCCACTAAGTGCTTGTTTAGACTTTCGTTGCACTTTTTGTTTGGCTCCCCAGGAGGAAATGTGGGCATAAAACCCGGCTTTGTTCTCCTAAAGCCCTCCGATGCTGCGCTGAATGCTCTGAATGTTGTCTGCTTGGGGATATTGTAGTTTTATGTCGTCTGGATTTTAACTAACTGCAGCAACGGATCAAAACAGCGACAGAGCAAATACATAAATAAAGACTTGAGCAACAGTTCCCCTTGAAAAGTGCCCGATTTGCCAAATTGCTCACATTTTCCTGAATACCCCGTTAAGGCTCCACGTGCCCTTTAACTGCCCTACAGTCAGAGACAGGCTTTCTGCTAAACTGCCTTCCTGATGTGTTGTTGTTGTTGTTGTTGTTGCTGCTGAGCTTTTCCACCCTCACCATGTGTTATTGCACATTATTCCCCAGTGACTCTGATGGCAACACCGATGTGAGTTATTGCTTCTGGGAAGTGTGTCTTGTGCCTCCCAGGGGGAGTCCTTGGGTTTTTTTCCTCAGCAGATTATACACAATCACTGGCAAATGGGGGTGAAACATGCAGCAGCTCCTCTCTGGATTTAATGCATTGTGAAGATACGGCCCTTTGTGCTGAATACAAGCTGCAGTGTCTGGAGCTGATACCTGGAAATCCTTCTTCTGCACCTCTTAAGGGATAAATCTGATGATCGTCTGTCCGTCTATGTAAATATATCTCTGAACAAAGATTAGAACCGGCTATAAAGGGATGAACAGGTGTTGTCTGTGTCGTCAGAGCGGGTTTGTTTTCTTCCTCTGAGCCTCAGGAGCTCCGCTGCTGTTTAAAAACACATCAGCCAGCCACACCGTCGCACCTCCTGACATCTTCCTTTATTGCAGTAAACCCAGCAGTGGTTTATTTTCAGCCAATCAGACATACATGTCATATTCACAGCCATCAGCTACAGCATTCTGACCTCTGACAGGTGAAGAACATCCACTGTGTTTGTTCTAATGCAGCATTCTGCTGAGAAACCAGCCTGAATGTCCTGACGTTCATGTGGATGTTTGACATGTACCACCTACCTGAACACTGCAGGGCAACAGCCCCCAACACCTCTCCATGACAACAGCAGTACCTGATGCCAGGCACCAAAAACTATTGTTTCCTTGTCTGAAAAAAATCCAAAAATTCAGCAAAAAATTCCCCAAATATCTGAAAATTTGCAAAACCTTCAGGAAGAAAATTCCAATAATTCCTGAAAAGTTTCCCTTAAAAGTTTTATTTTAAAAAATCCCCCAAATTTGGCAGGAAAATTCTTGTAATTCTTCTGAGATCCAGATGTTACTGAGCATCTGTGGGGTGATCCAGGACAGTCCTGACTAGTAGATTCCTCCCTGCAACCCACAGGATCCTCTTCCCATCCTGGTTCCACAGGTTCTGGTTCCATCCTGTGAGGTGATGGTGCCAACAATCAGCCACCATGCAGCCCCAGACATGAAATATTAAAGCTGATTAGTCTAATTATTGGTCTTTGCAGGGCTTTGGGAGGCAGCTGAAACCTGATTCAAATGGACTTCTAGGACCTTCTAGTCTCCACACATTTAGTTGGAAACAGCTGGCAGTTCTAAGAAAAAGCATATTTTTAAGTTATATTTGGATGAATTGCTGGGAAATAATCACTCAAGCCTGCATGGCTGGAAATAATCCTCAGAAATGACTATTTATTCTTGCTAAAGTAACATTTGCTTGAAGAAAAAATAGAGCTATTATCAGAAATTGAGGCCGTTTTATAAACTGAAGCAATACATACTGAAATATAGGAAATAATGGGACGCAGTGTTGATTTCTTTTTATGGAACTTGTTGACAGCAAATAAAAAATAGAACATCAGCATCTTTCCTCGTCTGTTTGTGATGAACTTATTTTAGTTTCAGATTCTCCTTCTTCTAATCATCCTTCATGTCTATTTCTGCTGATGTTGAATTATTTCTTTCACATGAACATCTCTAGAGTACACACATCTCCTCATCATTAAAGCAGAGAAATGCTTTCAAACCATCTATTCTTTAACCTCCAATTCTCCACACGTCAGTCTGACTCCATCTGCAGAGAACGTCTGTTCTAGGAACGACTTTTTGCATTTATTGATCACTTATTAAATCAGGACGAGCGTCTCTGACCTGATCTATGAACAGAGCAGGATGCGTTCCGTTAATCTCAGTGAGATCTGTCCGTCTGTGAAGCTCCAACTGTAGCAGAACGGATGAAACTCATGGATTAACTCCATCAGCGTCACCAGCCGCTTTCAGTTCACCAACGTCATCTTACTGTTTTCATTCTTCAGCTCTCATTTCTTGCTTTATAAACTTGGGAAATGTTGCATATTTCTGGAATATTCATGTGTATGTGCAGACATAGTAAAAGAATATCTACATGTGCATATATTTACATAGTTAGACCTGGTTTGTAATAAGCCGTCTCTAAATTCATGATAATTTCCTCATTCTTTTCTTTGAATGTGTCCTTCAGAGAGAATTGTAATTTGGCACTAATTATCTTCAAATAATTCATTTCAGTTAACCCTCCTGTTGTTCTCATTTACAGGCACCAACATGTTTTGTTTCCTTGTCTGAAAAAAAGCAAAACATTAAGCAAAAAAAATTCCCCAAATTTCTGAAAATTTGCAAAACCTTCAGGAAGAAAACTCCAATAATTCCTTAAAAGTTTCCCTCAAAAGTTTTATTTAAAAAAAATCCCCCAAGTTTGGCAAGAAAATATTTTCAAAAAAATGAGTAAAAATCTTCCAAAAAAATCCTAAAAATTCTTAAAAAAAAAAAAAAAAACTATCGAGAGTGAATTTCGCTGGATTTTGGTTGATTTTTATGTGAATGTTCTTCAAGAAAATATTAGAAGTTTTACTGATATATATGAAATCACTTTAGATATTTTTAGGATTTTTTGGGAAGATTTTTACTCATTTTTTGAAAATATTTACAAGAATTTTCTTGCCAAATTTGGGGGATTTTTTTTAAATGAAACTTTTAAGGGAAACTTTTCACAACTTATTTCAGACAAGGAAACAATATTTTTTGGTGTCTGTAAATGAAGACAACAGGAGGATTAATATCATGTTTCATGTTGAGGCTGAACAGTGGATCAGTGGTTAGCTCTGTCTCCTTGCAGCTAGAAGATCCCCGGTTTGCATCCCGGCCTTCCTGGGGTCTTCCTGCATGGAGTTTCCATGTTGGGTCCCTGTAAAGGAGGACAACAGCAGGATGAACGTACAGGCAGTAGAATCATCTGATGTGGGGATATTTGTGATGTTCTGGGTCAGACTTCATCTCTGTGGTTTCATCTGTGGTTCTAACTCCTCTTGTCTTCATGATCTCATGTTTTATGCAGCAGCAGGAGTCCTGTTCTGAGTTTACTGTAAGCGTGGAGACTCCCAGTCCTCAGACCGGAAGGCTGATCCCGGTCCCGTGCCGGTAGAGTCCCGTTAATTATCGCTGCCTTCAGCTCTACCGGGAAACTCGGGGGCGTTAAGACCCAGCAGAGGTCCACCAGTGAACATCTGTCGCCTGGGTCTCCTCTGGATGAAACGCTGCTGGACTCCGCGCTGAAGACACAGCGGCGGCGGAGGTGCTGGCGGAGAGGAGCGGGCACCGGAGGACCGGGAACCGGGGAGAAGATGACCGAGAGCGGAGCGGGACGCAGCGAGCAGACACCATGAAGACCCCCATGGTAAAGGTCCCCGCCGTGCAGCCCATTGTTCTGTGTGCGTGAGTGCGTGTGCGTGTGCGTGTGCGCGCCGTGTCGGATCAAGAGATTAGGACGTGAACAATGGACCTCCAGCTGCTCCGTTAAAGCTCCTCTCCAGGGTCGCAGCGCTGCGTTCTGCTGCTCGTCCTCCTCCAGGTTTCACCTGAAAAGTGCAGCAGATCTCACTGCTCCGGGAGTTTCATTGGTGTTAACGGACAGCTGTTTCATTTTCAAATGTCTGATAAAAAAAAGTGCTGCTTTTCTCATCAGTCCGCGATTTGGAGCGAATGTTTCAGAAGTGATTCATCTTTTCAACTTGTCTCCACTTCTTTTTACAGTCTTTCTCTAGTGGTTTTGCATCGTTCCGTCGTCATTCTGCATCTTTTTGTAGTCGTTTTGCATCTCTGTAGTCATTTTTGCATTTCTGTATATTAATTATCAGTCTTTCTTTTATAAATCTGCATCTTCTGCACATATTTTGCAAATCGCTGCACTATTTTTCATCTCTTTGGCCGTTTTTTGCATCTCTGTATCCTAATCTTGAGTCTTTCTCTTCTTAATTTACATCTTTCTGTTCATATTTTGTGTGTCTTTATTCATTTTTGGCATCTCTGTATAGTAATTTTGAATGTTTCTTTTCTAAATGTGCATCTCTGTGTGTCTCTTTAGTCATTTTGTATTTCTCCTTTGTCATTTTGCGTCTCCATTCGTTTTGCATCTGTCTGTACTCACTTGTTTTACATTTCTTCGCTGTCATTTTGCATCTCTGTAGTCATTTTTGTGTCTCTATTCGTTTTGCGTCTCCTATTTTTTGCGTTTCTCTGCCCTCATTTTGCACCTCTGCTCATTCTACACCCCTCCATTGTCATTTTTCATGTCTTTCTACTCATTTTGTGTTTTTTTCCAATCATTTTGCATTTCTTCATACTCATTATGCATGCCTCTATTGTAATTTTGCGGGTTCCTCTCGTCATTTTTCATTTCTACCAATTCTGCATTTCTCTGTACTCACTTGGTGTCTCTATATTCCTTTTGCATCCCTTTATTGTCATTTTGCATATTTCTGTATAAATTTGTGTTTCTCTACTCATTTTGTGTCTCTCTGTGCTTATTTTGCATCTCTTTACTCATTTTACTTTCCTCCACTGTCATTTTTCTGCTGATTTGGCATCTCTTTGTTGTAATTTTGCATCTTTATTCTCTCATTTATTCTGTCTTTGTACTTAATTTGCATTCCTTTATACTCATTTTGTCTCCCTACTCAGTCATTTTGCATCCCTCCATTCTAATTTTGCATCTCTTGCTTATTTTGTGTTTCTCTCTAATCCATTTGCATCCCTTCATTGTCATTTTGCATCTCCCTGTAGTCACTTTGTGTTTCTCCTTGTATTTTGCATATTTATGTGTCTATTTTGCTGCTGTCTGCTCACACTGTGTTTCTTTGCACTTATTTTGCATCTCTACTAATTTTGCATCCCTCCATTGTCTTCATTTTGCATCAGCATGTGATAATTTTTCTTTTCTACTCCTTTGTTTGCACTTCTCTCTCCTCATTTTGTCTCCGATTGTACTAATTCTGTGTCTCTCTCCACGAGTTGTGTAGTCATTTTCCTTTTGTCTACTCATTTTCTATCCCTCTACTGTGACTTTGCTGCGTTCTTTAGTCATTTTGTGTCTCTGTTGTCATTTTTTGCTCTTTCTTTTCTGCATGCAAACTAAGAAAAGAAAGCTCTTCAACAGGCAGGCGTGTTGTCAGTGTGAGTGGTGAGGCTGTGGTCTTACAGTAGGTCAATGGAAGCTGCGTTTTTAGCTTGAACAGTGGTGAGTTTAGTCTTCTAGCTGCAGCCTGAACTCCGTCCGGGGCAACAGGGCTAATCTGTGGGCATGTGCTTGTGTCTCTGTGTCAGCGCCATGGGGTAGCCGTGCTCCTCGTGCTCCTCCTGTGCGCCAGCCTCTTCCTGGTCTACAACGGCAGCTTCAACGGCGCCTCCAGGGACGCCAACGACACGCGCATCCGGCAGCATGAGCAGCGGCGGCCCACCGAGGCCTCGGTCCGGGTGGCCAAGCCCCACCCACCGGCGCTGCAGGGATACGGCGGCATCATCGACCATAAGGTAAGCAGATGTGGAGCAGATGTGGAGCAGACAGAGGGCTTCACATGCAGCACAGCCAGGTTCACTTCTGATGCTTTTCCATGAACGCCCGCTGGGCTCGACTCTACTGGGTTTCTGAGGTTTTCCATCAGGACGTAGTTCCTGGTACCAGGTTCTATTTTAGTTCCTACTGGGCCGGGGTTCCCAGTGAGCCGAGTGGAGCCGATAATATGACGTCTACAGAGTGCAGGACACTGATTGGACAGGGAGTGACGACACACCAGACCTGTACCGTGGACGAATGAAGACTCTTCTGTCTTTGGTGGCGGACCAAAGAATACAGAGAGAGTTTATCAGGAGAGTTTATCTCTGAGCGGACGGCCGTCCACGGATACAGCAGGATGATGAAGCAGTGAAAGAAACTAAAAATAGATTATCACAGTGAAACTTCTGGTGTCCACATTCTCAACATTTTTGGGAAATCTTTGAACATTTTCTATTGGAAAAAAAAGAAATGTTATAAAAAATGTTTCTTAAGAACATTCACATAAAAATCAACCAAAATCCAGCGAATTTCACTGGATTTTGGTTGATTTTTATGTGAATGTTCTTATGAAAACATGAGAAGTTTTACTGATATATGTGGAATCATTTTAGATATTTTTAGGATTTTTTTTTTGGAAGATTTTTACTCATTTTTTGAAAATATTTAGAAGAATTTTCTTGCCAAATTTGGTGGATTTTTTTAAAAAAAAATAAAACTTTTAAGGGAAACTTTCAAGGAATTATTTGAATTTTCGTCCTGAAGCTTTTGCAAATTTTCAGAAATTTGGGGCAATTTTTTTGCAGAATTTTTGGATTTTTTTCAGACAAGGAAACAATATTTTTTGGTGCCCATAAATGAGGACAACAGGAGGGTTAAGGCACTCGGTTGTAATGGAAAACGCCGTAAACCGAGCCGAGTGGTGTGTCATTGGAGGCTGATGCTGCTTCCTCCACCTGCAGCACATGAACACCTCCTCTAATGAGCAGCACTCCTCTATCTGCAGCTCTTTAGAGGGAGAGCCTCCCCTCCGTCATTTATCTCCATTTTCTGCAGCACATTGCTCCACACTCAATACCCACCTGTCGGTCCCAATAACAGCTCAGCTCCGGACGAAATCCTCGGCTGCGTTCTGAGCTCTAATTGATAAACCCAGGAGGCCTGCAGAGAGGTGAACCCTGACGTCACTGGAGGTGAATCGACTTCCACGTGTTTACCAGCAGAAAACAATCAATGTGAGGAGTAGGAGTGAAGCTTCTGCAAGTAAAGCAGACCTGATCGCCGTGTGGAGGCTTTTCCAGAGATCTGAGGAGGCAGTTAGCGTCTCAGAGGGGCTGATATCTGCACGTACTGGATTGAAGCGGTTTAGAATCTGCAGAGTTCTGGCTGAACTCGTGAACAGATCAGTCTGTGGTCTCTGACATGTAGAAACCCTTTAATGCTCAGGAGACGTTCTTGTTGGACATGTTCGTCTGGAGGCGATTTGTTTTTCTTTATGTCCCCCTGAGGGTCATTTTGTCTCTTTGTAGACATTTTGCATCTCTGTACGATTTTAGCATCTCTTTGTAGTCAATTTGCGCCTCTGGAGTCATTGTGCATCTCCTTGTAATGACTTTGCATCCCTCCAGTCATTTTGTCTCTTTTGTAGTTGTTCTGTTTTTCTCTGTAGGCATTTTGCATCTTTATATACTCGTTTTGCATCTCTCTGTATTGATTTTGCATCTTTTTGAATTCATTTTATGTCTGTCTGTATTAATTTGACATCTCTCTGTTGTCATTTTTGATCTTTCTATACTCATTTTGCATCTTTATATATTAATTTAATGTCTGTTTTTATTAATTTGACATCTCTCTGCTGTCATTTTTGATCTTTCTATACTCATTCAACATATTTTTATACTCATTTTGCATCTCTACACTAATTTTGTGTCTCTATAGTCATTTATCATCCCTCCATTGCTTCTCCGTTGGCATTTTGCATCTCTGTGTACTCATTTTGCCTCCCTCCATTATTATTTTGCATTTCTTTAGTCCCTTTTCTGTCTCTGTGCTGGTTATCCATCTTTCTGGAAGCATTTTTGTGTCTCTACATGGTCATTTTGCGTCTCTCTTTAGTCATTTTGCATCTCTCTGTTCCTATTTGTCTGTATATTTGTATGTTGCTGTACTCACTTTGCGTCTCTGTGCTGATTTTGCATCTCCTTGTGGGAGATTTGTGTCTGTGTTGTCATTTCGGGTGCCTCCAGTCTAACTTTAGTCTTACTTCTGCAGCCCTTTTGCGATCCTCTGCAGTTCCTTTGCGTTCCATTAGTGGTGTGATTGACTTTACAATAAGAACCGCCACTTCTCGGGCCCCTGAGCTTCAGTCCGGTCGGCTCGTCGGCTGAGCTTCTATGGCAGGACTGAAGACACCCTGACTGACGGGACGATTCATGCCGTCATCTCTGCTGGCTGCTGGAAAACATGTATTAAGTCATCAGATTTGAAGAGTCACTTAATCTTGTGACAAAGTAATGGAGGTCGGCAGCACCATTATTCACTAAAAGGAATATGATCGGGATAGAAACCAATAAGTGGAAAGCTCTAATGTTGACTGAAAAGTTCAGCTGCTCGTCTCACATTTGCCTTTTCTAGCTGCTCACGTCTACAGGAAATACACGTCGTTGTCTTCTGTAGTATTTCTGGAGCATTTATGGCTTTCAGAGAGCTGACAGGAAATGAGCAGAGATAGATAAGTGCAGCAGAAGCCTCTGGTCGGACACTGAAAGAGCTTTTACAGCATGTTTGGCTGCCAAGGATCCTCAGAAACAGAGTTCATTTTGTCGAGTCCTCAGATCCTTCCAGTGTTGTTTGAGGGTTCAGACGTCCAGGTTTTGGGACGAGTTGGACGAAAGCAGACAGCTGGACATTTAAGGAGGAGTGAATGCAGCAGGAACCAAAACTACATTCACTTCACCGCTTGTCCTGGTTGCATCTCTCAGTGCTCATTCTGCATCCCTCTGTAGCCTTTAGCATCTGTCTTTATTCATTCTGCATCCCTCTGTAGCCTTTAGCATCTGTCTTTATTCATTCTGCATCCCTCTGTAGCCTTTAGCATCTGTCTTTATTCATTCTGCATCCCTCTGTAGCCTTTAGCATCTGTCTTTATTCATTCTGCATCCCTCTGTAGCCTTTAGCATCTGTCTTTATTCATTCTGCATCCCTCTGTAGCCTTTAGCATCTGTCTTTATTCATTCTGCATCCCCCTGTAGCCTTTAGCATCTGTCTTTATTCATTCTGCATCCCTCTGTAGCCTTTAGCATCTGTCGGTCGTCATTTTTCATTTCTCTCTGTCATTTTGTGTCTCTCTGTAGTTATTTTGCATCCCCATTTAATCATTTTGCATCTGTCTGTGATCATTTTCTAATCTTTTTTTTAACCCTCGTGTTGTCCTGTGGGTCAAAATTGATTCGTTTTGAAGTTTGAAAATGTGGAAAAAAAATATTTTCACAGTGAAACTTCTGATGTCCACATTTTCAACATCTTTGAACATTTTTTGGTGGAAAAAAAGAAATGTTAAAAATATTTCTTTAGAACATTCAGATAAAAATCAACCAAAATCCAGCGAATTTTGCTGGATTTTGGTTGATTTTTTTCTGAATGTTCTTAAAGAAAATATTAGAAGTTTTATTGATATATATGGAATCACTTTAGATATTTTTAGGATTTTTTTGGAAGATTTTTACTCATTTTTTGAAAATATTTACAAGAATTTTCTTGCCAAATTTGAGGGATTTTTTTAAATAACAATTTTAGGGGGAACTTTTAAGGAATTATTGAAATTTTATTCCTGAAGGTTTTGCAAATTTTCAGAAATTTGGGGAAATTTTTTGCTGATTTTTTTTGTTTTTTTTTCAGACAAAGAAACAACATTTTTTGGTGCCTGTAAATGAAAACAACAGGAGGGTTAATCATGTTGTATCTCTCAGTAGTCATTTTGTCTTTCAATGGTCATTTTGAATGAATGAATGAATGAATGAATGAATGGTTTTATGATGATTTTGCATCTGTCGGTTGTCATTTTTAATCTCCCTGTAGTCATTTTGCATCTCTCCATTGTGCCTGTAGTTTTACCTCTGTTGCTTTTTTTACATCTCCAGTCTTTTTTGCTTCTAGCCAGTCATTTTGCATCCTTCTTTAGTCACTTGCATCTCTCCACTCTATCTGTATTTCTACATTTACTTTTTCTCTGAGCTCTTCTTTGCATCAAGGTTGTCCTTTTGCATCTCTGTAATCAGGTAATTGATGGTATTTTATCACTGAGGGTCCTCACATGTATACATCCTTAAAAACGTGAGGATTTTTAATGATGTGTTTGTGTCCGTGTGTGATCTGGAGGATGAACCTGGTTTGGAGTAAAATCTGAACCTCCAGTTAGCGTGTGACCGGCGCTGTGGTCAATAAGCCAGAGGCTGTTTAGCTTTTTGCCTGTGAATGTGAATTATTGCTCAGCGGAGTCATTCAGATCTGGGGATAAATATGGAACGAGTCGGCTGCCTGGAAAGCCGATATTCAGCCGGCGTCTATGTTTGATTTGATGAGGATTTGTCTGTGATGCGTCAGTAAACCCGGTTACGGATGAGAATTGATTTTCCTCGAGTGAATTGAAGCAGTCGAGCATCATAAGTAAACCACCAATTTATTTTTTCTCCTGGCAATAAACTTATTGACATTTGGGCGACGGGGGACATCATTTGGGGCCGTGGCTCCGCTGAGCGTCGCTTATGCTCCGTCAGACCTGCTGTTATGTCACCCTTCACATTCTCCCACCGCCAGCTGCAATCAATACTTTATGATCTGATGCTCTTTGTGGTAGTACTACAGCAGTGGAACATTATGCAGGAGAGGCTTCACATGCTTTGCATTCAGTTTTCAGGGCCATGGCGTCCTCCTGCGGTCTGTCTTCCTCATCTTTGCTCGCTGACCTCTCTCCCATATTGATCTTTCCCAGATATTGCCCGGCTGCCATGCAGACTTTAACGCCACTCAGCCTCTGACCGCCTCACTTTATCCTCCAGCAGAGGATTAAACTCATCACAGCCACAAAACATTTGGAAGTTTTCTGCAGACTTCTGGCCAAGATGCTCAGACATTTGCCAGAACGTTTAAAAAATGTCTCTCCAGGATTGTTTAAGCCAGAAGTGTTGAACTCATTGGGGTTCAGGTTCCACATTCAGTCCAGTTTGATCTCCAGTGATCCGGACCAGTAAAACCACAGCAGAATAACCTGTAAATAACCACTAATGGTTCCTGTGTTTTAGTGCAACAATGTTCACATTTAAGGAATTATCTTTTTACTAAACATCATGAACAACTTGAAATTTCTCAAGAAAAAATAAATTCAATTTCAGCAACATTCAGCCTCAGTTTATCATTTCCACATTACAACTTCCAGATCACAGAGTGTTGACAAAGGAACACAACATTTAGTCACCTGGAACTGAACCATGGAGGGTTTTACTTATGATTGTAACAACAGAAGTCAGACAAAAAGAAGACAAAAAACAACAAAAACAAGACAAAATAGTACAAAAGTGAGACCCAAAACAACAAAAGTGAGAAAAGAAATGACAAAAAATAAGACAAATGACACGAAACAAAACAAAAAAGAGACAAGAAATTAGACAAAAAAGTTCCAAAGCAACAAAAAAATGGACAAACCACAAAAATGAGACAAAAAATGACAAAAAGGAAACGCAAAACGACAAAAACATGAGACAAACGACAAAAGTGAGGCAAAAAAAGACAAAATATAACAAAAATGAGACACAAAATCACAAAAACGAGACACGAACCTACGAAAGTGAGAAACAAAACAACAAAAACATGAGCCAAACGACAAAAATCTGACAAAAAATGACAAAAAACAACAAGAACAAGACAATACATTACAAAAACGAGACACAAAGTCACAAAAACGAGACACAAAACAAAAAAAATGACCAAAATGAGAGACAAAATGACAAAATAATAGAGTAGCAACACAAGCGAGACAAAAAGGAAACACAAAACAACAAAAACATGAGACAAATGACAAAAATCTGACAAAAAAAGGCAACAAAAACAAGACAAAACATTACAAAAACAAGGCACAAAACAACAAAAGAACAATGAACAATCTAGTATTTTACTTTCTGATCCAAACAACTTGTCATGGTCTAGAAATTATTTTAAATTTGTAGTTTTGCTAATTTACAATCTACAGTTAATGTCTTCTCTGGAATTTTTACACTTTGAGGGCCGGATTGGACCCTCTGGAGGACCGCTTTTGGCCCGCGGGCCTCATGTTGGACACCCCTGGTTTAAACTGAAGTGTTTTTGGCCTGTTCCAGACTGTATTTATGCATTTGCAACCCATTAAATCCTCTGTTGGCAGTATTTTCTCTGCAACGCATTTGATTCGGGTCAGAATGAAGGTGATTTATTCGGAGCTGTGCAGCGTTGGAAGGACGGGACTTGAGCTGTGAAGGAGAGCGACGAGATAAGGAAGCAAAGAAAGAAAGTCAGGATGGAGATGAAAAGGGAAAGAAACTCTTGTGGGTAAGGGCAAAGAGAATGAGAGAAGAGGACAAAACCGGGGAAGAGGAAGGACGGAGAGAGTGATAAAAGAGAATATAGGATCCAGGAAAGGTTCAGCCTGGGAGAACGAGACGAGAGAGAAGGAGGAGGCAGAAACCCAATCCCAGAGGCTTTCCTTTCTTCTACAACCATCCTGCTTTTTATTTTCTCAGTGAGCAGGAGGAGGAGAACGACAGGAAACGTCTCGGTGGATTGAGGAGGACGACTGTCTTCCTCTGATTGCCTCCGTCCCACCAGAACCACTCTGATATCTGACAGGTGGAGTCCAGGTGATGGTGTTTGTCACTGATGTTCTGCACACGTATGAACCACAGACGTCTCCTGCCTCACAACACAGAAGATGGATTTAACCCTCCTGTTGTCCTCATTTACGGACACCAAAAAATCTTGTTTCTTTGTCTGAAAAAAAAATCCAAAAACTCAGCAAAAAATCCCCCAAATTTCTGAAAGTTTGCAAAACCTTCAGGAAGAAAATTCCAATAATTTCTTAAAAGTTTCCCTTAAAATTGTCATTTAAAAAAAAATCTCAAAATTTGGCAAGAAAATTCTTGTAAATATTTTCAAAAAAATGAGTAAAAATCTTCCAAAAAAAATCCTAAAAATATCTAAAGTGATTCCATATATATCAGTAAAACTTCTAATATTTTCTTTAAGCATATTTACATAAAAATCAACAAAAATCCAGCGAATTTCGCTGGATTTTGTAAAACTTTGACAAATTGTTGACATATTTTGTGTCTTTTTGGACAAATTTCAACAAATATGAACAGATTTTGATCGATTTTAGGCTATTTCTAACTCATTCCAGATCACGTTCAGATAAATAATTTTTGACAAATATCCACAAACATGGACAAATTTGATTCAGTTTGAATGAATTTCCAATAATTTTGTTCACATGTTTTGTAACTTTTTGACCATTTTAACTATTTTTGGATGAAATAATATTTTGTCAAAAGATAGTTCATTAAATGTGAACATTTTTGCACTAAAACAAAGGAACCATTAGGAGTTGTGGTTATTTCTAGGTTATTCTGCTGTGGTTTTACTGGTCACTGGAGATCAGACTGGGCTGAATGTGGAACCTGGACTAAGGTGACTTTGATTCCTCTGCTTTAACCAGGGCAGTGAGCTCACTTTTTTCTGGCTCTTTTTCCATTTATAAACTCGCTCTTCAGTCCCAAATCTGAGATCATTTACCTCCAGACTTGATCTCGATGCAGTTCCCTCTGGATCCACTGAGCTTTAATGCAGCTCTAGTCTCCAGCACATCTAAACAGGCTTTCATGTGTAAAATCAGAGGCATCCCTCTTTAAAAACAGCCTCTCTGAGGTAAAACCAGACGCGAACGTGTTGATGTTCAGCAGATATACGGTCATTTAGCTTGTTAGCATGCTAGCAGCTGCTGATTAGTTAAAGTATTGGTGGGAATGTGAGGATGAGGTTTTCAGGTATTTGGTCCAGAACTGGTGATCAGAGGATGGGCAAAATTATTAGGATTTCTGACTTCAAGATGACAGACTGACATGAAATTAACCCTCCTGCTGTCTTAATTTACGGGCACCAAAAAATATTGTTTCCTTGTCTGAATAAATTCCAAAAATTCAGCAAAAAATTCCCCAAATTTCTGAAAATTTGCAAACCCTTCAGGAAGAAAGTTCCAATAATTCTTTAAAAGTTTCCCTTGAAAGCTTTCATTTAAAAAAAAAAAAAAATCCCCAAATTTGGCAAGAAAATTCTTGTAAATATTTACAAAAAATGAGTAAAATCTTCCAAAAAAATCCTAAAAATATCTAAAGTGATTCCATATATATCAGTAAAACTTCTGTTTTCTTAAGAACATTCATATAAAAATCTTTTTTTGTGAATGTTCTTAAGAAACATTTTTAACATTTCTTTTTTCCACCAAAAAATGTTCAAAGGTTTCCCAAAAATGTTGCAAATGTGGACATCAGAAGTTTCACTGTGAAAATATATTTTTTCCACATTTTCAAAGTTTAAAACGTGTTAATTTTGACCTGCAGGACGACACGAGGGTGAATGGAATGACCTGAACTTTAGCAGCGACAGTGAGGGGATCTGATGCTCTTTTGGGAAATTTTGGGTCCAGATGTCCCCTTAGATGAGTCTGTGCAAATTAATGCAGATTTGTTCTGAGTGATGACATTTTTCCTAGGATGAATGTAGATTTGGTGACTCTTAAGTTTTGGCCTTCGCAGCCACCAGATCTCCACCAAACTGTGTTAGATTTCAGACCTCCAGAAGAGTTTCAGACCCTTGGAGATTCAATACCAAGCTGCACTGAAGCAACACCTCATTAAGACACTTTATGTTGGTTTTTCCTTTAATTTGTCACCCATCTGTGCATGACTGTTGCACATTTCATGACAATCCATGCAGTAGTTGAAAAGTCGTTGTGGCATCAGAGGGTGAATGTCTGAAACAAATATCACAACAATCCATTTAGTATTTACAGTTTTTATCCTCCAGCGTGACTAGAAAAAAACAACAACAACAAAAAAAAAAATAAACCGTCCAGCTGAAGACAATCCCACCGAGGCGACACAATAAATGTACAAAGCTGATTGTTGTGACTGGTGGGACTGGGTTTTGGACGTATGGGACTGGAATGCTCTCTGACGAGGAACGCTTTGCTGCAGGGCATGAAGGAGAGGTTTCCTCCTCCCAGCCACAGCTCTGCTGACAGCTGGAGAAGGGAGATGTTGAATATTTCACCTCAGACACACTGCAAAAACTCCAAAGCTTACCAAGTCTGTTTGTCTTATTGTTAGTCTAAATGTCTCATCCCACTTGATTTAAGATAAATTCACTGATTCAGAAATAAACTCCACTTGATTCAAGTAAATGCGTTTTATTGGAAAATCACCAATTAGTTCATATTGTCCAGTTTGCTAATACGTTGCAGCAAATTCAAATATAAACAGTTGATTTCAGTACTAGACTGTTTCCATGGTGTAGAGTTATTTATAAATGAGGGAGGAAGAACCACGGTCATATTTACAACTAATGTATTTTCAACCAACTGTATGCAGACGGATGTTTTAAAATGCTGAAATCACACTTTTTGATCTGGTTTCAAGGACAAGATGGTCTGAAATCTAGAGTCATGTCACTGTTATACAACCTAAAATAAGTCAAATACAGCTTAAATGTTGCACTCAGCATGAATGTTTAAAAAGCAAATGTCTACTTTTGAGTTAAAAACAGCTGCTTTACCCTAAAACACAACAAATGCTGTCAAAACACGACTAGATATTAGGATTTCTATCTAACTGGGAGAAGACATTATATTTCAGAATGCTTCAGTTAATCTCTGTAATCTTATTTCAAGTACAAGATGGTCTTAAATCTAGAGAAGTGCCGCTATAATACAACTCAAAATAAGTTTAATGCGTCTCAAATTAGGAGGTTACATGAAAGCAAAAATCTATTTTTGAGTGAAAAACTACTATTTTATTTTAGCATGTCTGGCTTATTTTAAGACACCTAAGCTTGACAATCCTGGTAAAATATAACTTAAAATAAGTTTTCCCAGCTAATTTAAGATCTCAATATTGTAAATATCATATCTTATTTCAAGAAATCTTACCAAGACATTTTTCACTTGTTCTACTGGCAGATTTTTTCACTTAATTCAAGGTAAAAGTTCCTTGAAATAAGTTTGTTTTCTTGTTTTGAGAGGGACATTTTTTCCAGTGCAGATACATCTTCTACGGCTTTCTGTGAGCGACGGAGCCGTTTTTCACTCTTCATTAGGATTTTACTCTCCAATCAGCCAGCTGGAGACGAACAGAAAACTCCCCAATTAGGCTGTTCTGGCCAAAGACTCTGCATCATCTAATGCGAACTAACAGTGTTTGTGAAGTCTGCAGGGCTGAGTGTGTACAAGCAGCAGCGTGTGTGTGTGTGTGTGTGTGTGTGTGTGTGTGTGTGTGTGTGTGTGTGAGGTCTGTCTTTGAAGCATTTTTTTAGTTTTTAAATTACAAAGTGAACAGAACATTAGTGACAGATAACTGCTATTTTTGTGCTCAGACCTTGTTGGAATACTAAAAACGCTGCGTTGTGACTGAAGAGGGAAGAATCGTGGTGTCGTTCTGCCACAGTGGTCCCAATTGGAGCAAAGTCTTGGATTTCAACTTATCTCCAGTGCATTCTGCTGCCGCCAAACACAACGCAGCTCCGGGCTCCTTCCAGCTCCGGCCTGGAAAGCAATTACGGGTGAAGGGTGGGAGGAGCAGCCTCTCGATAAGCGTTCCCTCGGCAGGGTTTCTTCCACTCGCTGCCTGCCGGGAATCACTGGCGGAGTTCTACATTAGCAGCACAAAGGCAGATTTCTGGAGGCTGGTGTCAGGAGCTGAATGGTGATTTCATGTGTTTAACCTTTGGAGCTCTGGAGGTGGATGGGTTCTCCTCATTCAGGCCAGCTTCAGTCGTTGGCGATGATGCAGAAGAAGATCAGCTCGGTTTTCTAGATGGCGGTAGACTATCTTCACTTTCTCTAGATTTGCTGCTTTGTCTTTTTTGACTCCCTTGTGTCCCCAGATTGCTACGCTGCATGACATGAATCTAATAATCTTTGGGCACGATGTGAAGTTTGCTCTGTGCAGATCCATGAAAACTAAACACCTGAAGCATAAACGGGGCTCCTACAATCACAGGGAAACTAGCCAAACATGAAAACCTTTCAACATTTTTTGGTGGAAAAAAAGAAATGCTAAAAATGTTTCCTAAGACCATTCACACAAAAAAAAATCAACCAAAATCCAGTAAATTTTGCTGGATTTTGGTTGTTTTTTTGTGAATTTTCTTAAAAGAAATATATTAGAAGTTTTACTGATATGTATGTAATCACTCTAGATTTTTTACTCATTTTTTGAAAATATTTCCAAGAATTTTCTTGCCAAATCTGAGGGATTTTTTTTAAATATAACTTTTAAGGGAAACTTAAGGAATTATTGGAATTTTCTTCCTCAAGGTTTTGCAAATTTTCAGAAATTTGGAGAGGTTTTTTTGCAGAATTTTGGGATTTTTTTCAGACAAGGAAACAATATTTTTTAGTGCCTGTAAATGAGGACAACAGGAGGGTTAAGGTGTCTCTTCAGAACATCCCTGTACCTGAGATGAGGTTTGCCTCTTCCAGGACTCGTGAAGGATCTGTCGAGGCGTTCTGTGCTCAGACCACCACAGGCGGCTGAATTTCTGATGACAGGGATGGGAATTGGTGACATCAAATAAAGTCTCATTCGTCATTTTGTCTTTCCACGTCACACCAAAGGATAGCTCTCAGATTCCTTGTGTGCAGGCGTTCAGTCGGTCTTCTTGGCGTCGGCATGTTGTCCATCAGTACGGCGGTCTGTGGTTTGGGAATCACTGGTGGAGTTCTACATTAGCAGCATAAAGGGAGATTTCTGGAGGCTCATGTCAGGAGCTGAATGGTGATTTCATGCTTGTGGTGTTGTAACCTTTGGAGCTCTGGAAGCCGGTGGATCAGTTGTCCTCATTTGGTCCCTGAGAGACCTGTGGAGGCTCTGAAAAGGTTAAAGTCTGATAAATGGATGATACCTTTTGGCACAACGTCTGGAGATGGATGACGGCTGCTGCTGCTGCCTTCCCCTCCGTTGAGAGTAAATGCGAGATGACGGCTGGAGAGACGCATCACAATAAAAGCCGGTTTCTTTGCTTTTCCGTGGCGTGGCTCAGCCGGCGGCATTACTCAGCTCTTTAGGCTGATTAATGAGCGTGGCCTCCATTGTGGGAGAGGAATGATCAAACTGTTATTTGTATTTTGGTGTAATCTCCTTCTGTACACCACGAGCATTTCTCCTCCAGATTAGAAACATATTGGATGCCAGGGTTATTAATTATGGAGACCTGGGCTTTGCCAGAACAGTCTGCTTCTCGGCCAGAGTAAGAGCAAAGCAACACGAATGTGCTGAAGTCTGGTTCTTTTTTCTTTATAACAAGAAGTGACAAAGCAAAAAGTTGCAGAAGAAACTCCACCATGGAGCCACGAAGCATTAATCGATTTTAAAACGTAACTGTAGTTTGAAACAATGCAATTAGCAAATAAGAAAGGCAGCAATTAAGGATATATGAGCTCTTCAATAATTACACTCAGGCTGTAGCTCAGTTTTATTTCATCCAAGCAGATTGAATCTTTCAGGGGTTCTCTATGATTATTCATTGGTCAACATTAAGTATCTATCTAATCCAGGTCCATCAGTATTTAGACACTGACACTTTTTTCATCATTTGGACTTTGTACGCCACCATGGAGTTAAATGAAACGATCCAGACGTGCTTTAGCCTATCTGTGTGTACATTTGTGCTTTTAAGAGTGTGTGTGTATAATGTTTTGTTTCACTGGCATGTATTTCAGTCCAGCAATGTCTTGTTAATTGGCATTTGTGTGTGTGTGTGTGTACGAGTGTGCGTTTAAGAGTGTGTGTGTGTGTATATAATGTTTTGTTTCACTGTGTCATGTACTTTTTTATCACATTTTAATGTTGTGATGTTTTTATTGTGACCTGCCAAGGGACTGCAGATGGAAATTACTACTTATACTAGGACGTATCACCTGAAACTTTGACTGTCGTAAACTGTAGTTGGACGTGAACCATCATCTGTCCATGCATTCTCTACTGTCCGAGCTTGTTTATGATCCTGCGAGGCCTTTTGACGTAGCTGTGTGGAACGTTGTTGACTTTTTGATCGTCAGTCGCAGGGAGCAGTTTCATTAAATGTGGGGATATTTTCATTGATATCTGATCTAAGGCATCCATATCTGTATGATTTGGATATACTTATGTCGTGTTATTATTGGGGCAGAAGGACGATAACTGCGACATCAGATGAAGACATCATGTGTTTGTTTCTCTGTTATTTAGTTGCTACTTGTGTGGCTGCTGTGGTTTATGTAGTATAGCAGGTTAACTGAGAGGTTGGTGGTTTTGATCCCCAGCTCCTTCACCAAAGTGTCCTTGGACAAAACACTGAACCCAAAGTTTCTCCCAATGGCAGGTTTGAAGAGCTTTGAGTACCACTAATGTAGAAAAGCCCTACGTAGGCATAAAAGTGCATACCATTGACATTTTTACCTTTTCTTTTGTATGTTGGTTTTTCTCTTGTTAGGCAGCATTAGCAATGAGCAGTTAGCAATTGGTTCTTGCATGTTCGATGAAGTCTGCTTGTATAGTCTCTGTCTGTGGTGAGCTTGGCTGAAGTAGTGATGTATTTTAGCAATTAGTGGTTAGCATTAGCATGTGGCACTAACAAGTTTGGAGAGCTGGCTTGTATAGTTTCTTTGTCAGTGGTAAGTTTGCTTTGGACATGGTGGTAGTCTTGCAGCTAGCATTAGCATTTAGAGGGGTTTGGAGAGTTTATAAGTATAGTTTCTTTGTCACTTTTTAGCAGTTGGCACTAGTCATTCAGCATCTTGCACTAGCTAACTGGTAGCATCGCCACTGCTCACTACCTGGAGCATCTCCTAAACGGGCCTGGGTCAGTTGAACGTGGCAGTGCTGTTTGGATTGTGTAGGAGCAGTGTGAACTGGCACTAGGGGGGGTGAATCTGGGACACCAGAGTTCATCCTAGCCTCCTGGAGGTGTTGTGGGACTAAATAGGAGAAACACCGTTGAAGGGAGGTTTCCACCTGATGACCCCCAGAGATGTGTTAGGAATCACTGCTCACTGGTGTGTATAGTGATGGGTCAGGGATGCTAGGTCCTTCATTGAGTGTGCATCCTTGTTGTTTGGAGCACAAGTGTCTTGTGTTTAAACTAACTTTACAACTGACTTACTACAGAAAGCTGGTCCGTATGATGACAACTGAAGTATTAAGAGATCAATGACCTCCATTCTCCACTATACTTGATTTCGCCCACATGTAAAGTTGTTGGCATTGAAGACCAGTTGTGCAGATCCCAGAACAGTCCATCGCTCTTGGAAACCATCTTTTCTGTCACTTCTCTGATGACATGCTGTCTCCATTGCTGCCAAAGAAGAGGTGTTAGAGCAGCGAACATGGGCAGAAGAGGAAGTAATAATCTGAGGAGGAGAGCATTTGTCCTTGCAGCTCTTCCTGTTTTCACACTTCTTGTCAATCACTGAGTAGAAATGTGCATGACTGTCAGTTTATTTGCTCAGAATGGTTGGACCACTGTTCCCCCTAAGCTGCGCGCGTGCGCAATTGCGCACTGCTGACACGGTCTCCGCGCACACAAAATCTGCGCTGCGCACACAAAAAAATAATCCAACCTAAATTGTAAATAAAATAAACACGTAACTATTCATTCTGTGCTACTTTTCAATGTGAGTCAGTGAGTGACCGGTGACTGGCTGCTGCAGCCAATGATGCGATTCACATACGTATTTACCATAGACTGTATATAATGGTATTTACGCAGCTAATCAACGTCATTGACATGCGTCCTTATGTGCAGCCACCGTTGTTGTCATAGATATGAATGAGTAGATAGGACACGCCCCTTTGAGCTGCGGCTA